>BFEA01000183.1:1175090-1220394 GCA_003427395.1 Chara braunii
GAGAGAGAGAGAGAGAGAGAGAGAGAGAGAGAGAGATCCTGACACGTGGCACTTCGCCCACTAAAGAAAACCAATGAAATAGGGAGGAGGAGGAGGAGAAAGGAGGAGGAGGTGAATGAGGAGGAGAGAAGAAGACGAAGGGAGGAGGAGGAGGAGGAGGACCTGCCCGATTCGTATGGCGTCGATCTGGAAAAAAAAAGAGAAAAAAAAAAGAGAACGAGGAAGGAGGAGGACAGGAGAGGAGGAGGAGAGAGAGAGAGAGAGCCTGACACGTGGCACTTCACCCACTAAAAAAACCAATGAAATAGGGAGGCGGAGGAGGAGGAGGAGGACCTGCCCGTTTCTTATGGCGTCGATTGAAAAAAAAAAAAAAAAAAAGAACCGACGAAGGAGGAGGACAGGAGAGAGAGAGAGAGAGAGAGAGAGACTGACACGTGGCACTTCGCCCCATAAAGAAAACCAATGAAATAGGGGGGAGGAGGAGGAGAAAGGAGGACGAGGAGGTGGATGAGGAGGAGAGAAGAAGACGAAGGGAGGAGGAGCAGGAGGAGGAGGAGGAGGAGAAGGACCTGCCGGTTTCGTATGGCGTTGACGAAAAAGAAAAGAAAAAAATGACGGAGGAGGAGGAGAGAGAGAGAGAAATCCCGACACATGGCACTTCGCCTACTAAAGAAAACCAATGAAGCAGGGAGGAGGAGGAGGAGAAAGGAGGAGAGAAAAAGACCTAGGGAGGACGAGGATGAGGAGAAGAAAAAGGAAGGAGGAGGAGAGAAGAAAAAGAAAAGGAGGAGGAGGAGGAGGAGGACGACGACGAGAGAAGAAGACAAAACGAGGAGGAGGTGGAGGGGGAGAAGAAGAAGAGGAGGAAAGGAGGAGAGGAAGAAGAAGAAGATGAAAGGAGGTGGAGGCGGAGGAGAGGAAGAAGAAGAAGAAGAAGAGGAAGCAAGAAGGTGGAGGCGGATACCACAGCGAGACCGTATCGACCACGACGGGGCAGCTTTCCGACGGCCGGCAGCGACAACGGGCAGCGACAGGAACCTCTTCAACGGCCGGCAGCGACGGCGGGCAACGTGAACGAAAAAATAAAACGGGCAGCTCTTCGTCGAACTGCGCGTTCGAATTCAAAGACCGCCCGTCGAAAAAATTTGCGCCGGGGGGCGGGGAGCCTCCCATGGGCCAAACCACTTCGAAAATGGTGGACTTAGAACTCTCTCTCTCTCTCCAACTGCGGGCAGGAGATATGGTGGACTTAGAAGAGGAAGAAGAACTCTCTCTCTCTCTCTCTCTCTCTCTCTCTCTCTCTCTCAGAGTCCGGTACTAACCTGTGAAGGTGGCGCCTTGTTGCAGGTACATTGAAGACGAAGCTGGATTTATGGCGCCACAGGTAAGTCTCCCTGGCCTCCGCCAACCATCTCTCTCTCTCCAACGCTAATCTAGCTACTAATAGCGCCCAGCACTGAAGACTACTGCTAACACTACTACTACTACAGCGCTCTGGCTGCCGAATCCTGAAGACTGCCTCCTGCCTCCTGCACGTGAAGTGCCTGGGAAGTCCCTAGGAGCTACCTCGTGACTGCCTCGTGACTGCCTGCAGGGCGGGCCAGTCTTATATAGTGCTGACCCGTCCAGGAGGCTGCTCTTGCCAATGCCAAAACGTGCCAGACCCTGGCGTTAAAGTTCAAACGAGGGTTGTCTTGAAAACAGGCCCAAAATGGCCTGTGCTAAAACCCTGGTCTGGTGCCAAAGTTTCAGGGCAGGTCGACTTTATGAGGGCCCAAAAATGGCCCTCGTTTTCAGGCTTTTAGGCTGAAACGACACAGGGCCTGTAGGCCCTCATTTTCAGGCTTTCAGGATGAAATGACACAGGGCCTGTAGGCCCTTGTTTTCAGGCTTTCAGGCTGAAAACGACACAGGGCCTGTAGGGCTCTTACTTTTCCTTGTTTGGTCGGGCCTTGCAGGCCCATGTGGATGTGCAGTATGCCACAATGTGTGTTGTTAAAGAAACCCAAATTCTCTTTCATTTCCTTCACAAATCAGATAAAACATCCAACCATAACAAAAAGGTATAGATAGCTAATATAATAGAAAATGCAAGGTTGACCACGTTTGTGCAGGTTCAGCGCCAAGTGCCTACACACCCGTCTGCCGCAGAAGCAGCATACTTGCACATATACATACATGCATATATTTATTTTAGTCCATAAAAGGGTGGAGAGCAAGAAGCAACTTACCTAAAACCGAGGACTTCACCAGCAAGAAAGATCCAGCCCCATATGTGTGTGTGTGTGTGTGTGTGTGTGTGTGTGAATGTGTGTGTGTGTGTGTGAAAGTGTGTGTGTATAGGTGTATGCGTGTTGTAAATTGACACCACAGCAGCCCCTTTTCCAATCAGATGAGTAGATCCAGAATTGGGGAATTTTGAGCGCTATAGCAGACCAGGAAACACAGTAAAGATGAGCAAAACCAACAATGTCACAGTTTAAGCTCCATAGCATACAACACAAAGCACAACAAATCCGACATATTGCCTATGAATTGTACAGTCCTTTCTTCGCTATCTCAACTCAGGATTGCCTTAAGGTGCCCCTTTATTTCTTCTTGCAGCTCCCCTTGCCATGTTGATTGTAGTTGAGCGCAAACTGCCCTCAACAGTATCCCATAACGGCCCACTTGCACACTATGAAAGGAGGCAGAGTAACGCGGGAGGTTCACTCCTGTTCATTTTTCCTCAGATCTTCAGCTTGTGGGTGTATTTGCTTTCAAAGAAAACAAAAACTCTCTCTCTGAAACGGTTTCACCCAGTTGACCCGACAATTGGAGACCCTGAGATTCGATTCCTAAACCTGTGCCTAAACCCTGTACATTGACCCTGTGTGCCTAGTGAGATTCAAACCCATGACCTGTCCCTAAACCTGTAGGTTGGTTAGTAGGACTGTTTGTTAGTCAGTAGGACTTGATCCACAGATCTTCGTATCAGTAGGTTAGTGTGTTACCACTAGGTCTAGCTAGGGCCTATCTAGAAGTCTCTACCTTAGTCTACTGGGAAGGGAAGGGTTAGTACGTAGGTCTCTAGGTTCTAGAAGGACGTAGGTCCCTGTAGATCTGTTCAGTCAGCGAGTACCAAGGGTAGGGGCTGCACGTGGTTGGAAGGGAAGGGCTCGCGGTTTGGGGAAGATTCTGGAACACGAGGATGGGGCCCAGCAGCCACTCATTTTGGGCCAGACAGGACCACGCGGTTTGGAAACTTCCAGACCCGGGGCCCACACACTAAGAGGCCCAGGCCCACATGGTAAGAGGCCAGGCCCACACGTTTTGGCCCTGGCCCACGCGTTTTGAGGCAGGGCCCAGCCACCTCCAAAGAAGTATATAAAGATGCAGCGTCCAGCCATGGATTCATTCGCCTGTGAGCCATGCGGAAGCACTGCCTTGGTGACTTGTGCATGGAGATCTGCAGGTACCCGAAGCTGAAGCGGGCAGTGAGAAACACGACGGCCATAGCTGGCCAGGAGGAAGACGACGGCGGCCATAGCTAGGAGGAAGACGACGTCAGCCATAGCAGCCCAGCTGTTGTCACAGAGTGTACAGAGTGTGTGTGTCTGTGTAGCGTGGACATTCAGGGTAGATCCTCGTACATGCATGCATGAGGGAGAGTGGGGCTGGTGGTGGACACAGTGTTCGGCGGCCATAGCTGCAAGTTGTACAGTTTACTGGAACAGAGTTTAAGTTCAAGTTCGTTGTTGATTCCGAGTTGAAGAGTTTGGTTTTGCCATCAGTTCGCGTGTATGCATGTTCAAAGCAAGTTTGGAGTGCAGTCTGATTTCACTGGTATTGGAGCTGGTACCAGGTCGGAGCTGCAGCAACCAAGGAAGGAGAAAGCCACCATAGCCGAGGATCGACGGAGAGAGAGAGAGAGTCAGACAGAGAGAGAGGAAGAGAGGAGGCCATAGCGGACGGCACCATAGCTGTCAAGCTCGGAGAAGAAGACGACCAACAAGAGAAGAGGAAGAAGTGACGCAGAGAGAAGAAGAAAGTTGATGAAGAGGGAGGTGAAGCAGCCATAGCCAAGGTGTTGGAAGAAGAAGAGCATCAAAGGAGAACGTTGACCACCATAGCCAGGAGGTCAGAGGGTTGATCCGAGGGGTTGACTAGCATTGACCAGAGGTTAACCAAGACCGTTGACCAAGATTGACTGGAGCATTGACCAAGACCTTTGACCGGAGCGTTGACTGATCTGGAGCAAGAAGACGAGCAGTATTCTCTCTCCAAACCCTGGCCGAGCTCTTACCCTGTGGATGTGCACCCTCACCTTGGTACTCGCTGACATCAGGTCTGTCAGAGTCCGTCATATCTCCCTGTTACTTCTGTCCAGGTCGATAGGACTCTGTGGATGCGGTTGTAGAGCTGGGAGCCCAAACCCACACGGGACTTAGTAAAGCTAAAGGCTGCGTCTGACATCTCAGGGACAAGACCCCCAAGGACCGGTACTGACAGGTGGGCTGCTCAGTGTGGCGTGGTAGGCCCGAACTCCAAGCTGTGGGCTGTGTGTCCAGCTGTCTAAGTCTTGAGAGAACTCGGCTGATTGGTACTGACCGCCGGGCTGCTCAGTGTGGCGTGGTAGGCCCGAACTCCAAGCTGTGGGCTGTGCATCCAGCTGTCTAAGTCTTGAGAGGACTCGGCTGATCGTGTCGCCCTGTCTGCGACATTAAAGAATTTTTGAGAAGTTTGGGGGTATCTCCTCAAATGGCTCCTGATCAGCCAGTGAATCATGTAGTGACAGCCTAGAACAGACGCGAGTAGCGGATAGGAAGTCCTTTAGACATGAGTCCAAACTGGTAGGTCTACGTGTTGAGGAGCGGAATCGTCTCTGATTGTGCACGTTCACCATAGTGACCACCAGGTCCGGAGTTGGTACCACCCCCTATAGTAGGGAGCAGGAAGAGGAAGCTGCCTCCCTTCTGAGAGAAAGAAAGGAGAAGATGGAGAAGGGAACTGATTAGGCAGGCGAAGATGGTAGCCCTGCGAGAGGATCATGAGGCGAAAAAGAAGCAGATGGAGGAAGAGCTGAAAAGGTTGACACAGGAGCAGGAGGAGAAGACCACAGCAATAGAAGCAAAGGTGGAAGAAGAAGTCAAAGCAGAAGAGCCGCTTGAGAGAAGGACGGGCAAGGCGTGGAACCTCCTCACGGGAGGTAGACAAGAAGATCGAAGAGTGGGTAGCACACATCGAGCTGGGGGAGTTGGAGGCAGAAAGGGACCCTTTGCGGAGAAGAGCGAAGGAGAACAATAGATGGCATGGAAATGACGTTTATCCCAAGAGAGAGCTAGACGTCTGGAAGTGGCATAGCGGACAAAAAGAGATTTAAAAGCGGCAGACACCATGATGGGGACGATCAAGGAAGAAACCGAGATAGCAACTAAATTAGATACCATGACACGCAGTGTATAAGCCTTACTGACCGCGCACCACAAGCAGATGTAGCACCTTTCCAGCCATAATATCAAGTTAGAAGCGATGCGCGCAGGATTCAAAGATTTTGCACATGATATGATGAAGTACATGGTGGACCACGTCCACCTCGCGATTAGTAAGACTGAGAAATTCTGCACGGGCGCCATTGAGGGCTCCATGTTAATCGTTGCCAAGGAAGAGGAGCCAGCCCCACCCCGCGAGGAAGTCAAAGTCTGATTCCCTGAGCCCTTCAGTGCCAAGAAGGGAGAAGACTTTGACAACAAGGAGGCCAATGTTAACTCCTATCTGTATCTGCAGGGTGTCGCGCCAGAAGACCATGTTCTAGTGGCCTTCGAGGCACTGGGAGAAGAGGCGACCAACTTTGCAAGGTCGCTTGCATGAGCCGCAAACTGTAACAATGACATGGTCAGCGATTTTCAGATGTCACGCGGGGGCTTAAAGCCTCCGACAAGTTGCAGATGATCCGCATACGATAGCGGAAGAGTATGCATGCCCTCAAGTCTGCCATGGATAAGTTGATTGTTGTGCCCGGGTATGGAGTCACTGATGCACACGTAGTCCAACTCTTCTACCGCGCATTGCCCGAGCATGTGCAAGAGCACTTCACCCGAAAGCAACAGCCAGACATCACCTATGATGTGCTTAGTAGGAAGGTCGTTTCATTCGCCGCACAAGCATCGCCAGTTATCACGTTTTGGCACAAGGATTTCACAAAGTGAAAAATGTGGAAAATGTGGAAGGAACGCACCATCTTTGGCTAGGTCAAGGCCAAAGATAGTCTGATTCTAACGATGGAAGAAGGTGGTGCCAAGCAGCTTCCCTACTCTGATATCAAGTGGGGACTAGACGAGGATAGTAGTGTAGATAAGGGGAGAACCTACGCTGCTGTCATGACCGGAGGGCGGCCGCAAGGAGGACGAGGGCCTGGTCGAAATGGTCGGGCCCAAGGCGGTCGAGGACAAGGCGGCCAGGGGATTGGCGGCAATGGAAGCCGTCAAGCGGGAGGAAGGGGTCAAGGTCCCCCGTCTAACCGGCCTGGTCAAAGTCGATCACCTCCCAGACAGGGATGGTGGCACCCACGTCGGCCCGAGGGACGACCTTGGGAAGATTTGAGAATTGCGCAGAGCGTGTGGCAAGGTCGTATAGCCAGGTCTTAGTGTGTATTCTGCGAGGATCCCGAATACTTCATTAAATTGTGTCCCAAGCATAAGAATTGTGTTGTTTCTGCGGCAGCAAAAGACAGTCGTCGGTAGGGGTTGCAACTGCCCCTACCTTAAGAGTATGTGGGTATGAGCGCGCGCACAGAGTAGAGTCTCCCACTCCAGATACCTTTAGAGCTAGAGTAGGAACCCTTATGAATAGTGGGGGCACCAAGAGCTACGTTAGTCGTAAAGTGGTGACAAAGTTAAAGCTCAACTTGAAGGTTCAACGATTGCAAGAGTTTGTAGTCACCATCCTTGCAAACAACAGAGGGATGCGAGTCGAGGACTACGTCGAAGGAGTCCAGGCATATTTCCGCCTAGAGAAAGAAGGCAAAGTAGAGAAGGTTCTTCATTCCTCGACTCTTCTCGTGGAAGAGAATCTCCCGTTCGGCAAGTTTTGGAACAACTTGGGGAGAGGTAGCAGAAGCCACTTTTACCTTGGAAAGCACAAGTGCAAGCTCCCTAGTCCGTCAGGCGAAGTCAAGCAAGTTTGCTTGTACCATGAGTCCCGGGTAGATAATCCCCTCGCACATTGCTGCCTCAACGTTCCTGCCTTCGCTAAACTTGTAAGCAAGAAACAACTAAAAGAGCAGGTGGTCGTAACCTATACTAGGCCGATTTCTGACAAACCCAAGGAGGAAGAGAAGATCCATCCTACCATTGCCAGTATGCTGGAAGAATACAAAGATTTGTCTGAAGCACCTTCAGGTGTAGTGCCAAGACCAATCCAGCACCGCATCGGATAGAGCCTGGTTGTAGAACGCCCAAGGGGCAGTCTACAAGATGTCTCCCAAACGAGTAGAGGAGCTTCACAGACAGTTAGATGAGCTCCTGGAGAAAGGATGGATAAGGCCTAGTTCATCACCTTTCGACGCACCTGTTCTATTCGTCCCAAAGAAAGACGGAGAGTTGAGAAAGTGTAGTTGAGAAAGTGTACATGCAGAGTCGTTGCCCCGTATAGACGACTTGTTAGATCGAGTGCAGGGCTGCAAGTATTTCGGATAGAGGTTCATCCTGACGATCAGCATAAGACGACATTCAGAACAAGATCGACATTACGAGTTCATAGTGATGCTGTTTTGACTGACTAACTCACCGGCCACCTTTTAGCGCTGCATGAACGACTATTATTTAGGCCTTGGTTAGATAGGTTCGTCGTAGTATATTTAGACGGCATCTTAATGTTCGACCCTCTAGGAGCATGAGGGCCATCTGAGGCAGATTCTAGAAGAGTTTAGAAAGTAACTTTAAAATCAATGCAAAGAAGTGCGAGTGGGCCAAGACCGAGATCCTTTACCTGGGCCACGTATTAAACGGAGACGGCATTCGACCAAAGGACAACAAGATTGCATCGATTAAAGAGTGGCCAACTCCTCAAACTGACTGAGTTACGATCATTCCTATGATTTGAGGAACTTCTCTACGATCACTGCTCCCCTTTGCAGACTACTGAAGAAAGAAGCAATTTGGAAGTGGGACCAAGATTGCACGCCGGCCTTCAAGAAATTGAATAAGGCCTCAATAGAGTTCCCTGTCCTTGAAGTTGCTGATCCGTCACTACCGTATATCATTACTACATATGCAAGTCAGTATGGCATAGGCGTCGTTTTGCAGCAAGATGATGGCAATGGTTAAAGACCCATAGAGTTCATGTCAGCCAGGCTACCCTCATGGAAAGTTGCAGCATCGACATACGAGAAAGAACTCGACGC
The DNA here is from genome assembly GCA_003427395.1 of Chara braunii. Classification (NCBI taxonomy): domain Eukaryota; kingdom Viridiplantae; phylum Streptophyta; class Charophyceae; order Charales; family Characeae; genus Chara; species Chara braunii. The sequence goes on from BFEA01000183.1 coordinate 1,183,474, forward strand.
TCTCCGGCAAGCCCTAGACCACTGGAAGAACTACCTGCTTGGGAGGCACTTCGCAAGGTATATTCAAATCATGAGACTCTTAGATGGTCAAAAACCCAAGCCAAGATGACACCCAAGTTGACTAGATGGGCTGCTGAAATAGACCAGTTTGACTTTCGAGTTGAAGCTTGTTAAAGGGACGTATAACGTGGCAGTCGATGCCTTGAGTAGGAGAGCTGATTACTTTGGCACAACATAGTGCCCAATCTGCAGCAGAAGATCAGAGATGCATATCCACAAGACCCAATTTATAGTGAGTTGTTGAAGAGAGTAAGGGAAGCCCCTGATAGCGAGCCGCACTATCGAACCACGAATGGGCTATTGTTTGAGAAGACCAATGTCGCTGACAGACTGTGCATCCCAACAATGAAGAGGTCCGTAGTTTGATCTTAGGGGAATGCCACGATACGGAGGGGCACTTCGGATGACAAAAGACTTTAGCTAACTTGCTGATGTCCTACACGTGGCCAGGCATGAAAGCGAACTTCATAAAATATGTGCGCAGCTGCAAAGTTTGCCAGCGCAGTAAGACGACATCTAGAGCACTATTAGGTCTTCTCAAACCCCTGCCTATTCCGTCAGGAACCGGAGAGTCAATTTCCATCGACTTTATGGATACTGGGGTCAGATGGCAAAAGTCAAGTTATGGTCATATTAGATCGATTCAGTAAGTATGCAGTTTTCGTACCCTTGTCTTCAAAGGCACGTACCGATTTAGTTATAAAAGAGTTCTTCAATTTCTGGGTGTGCGATCTCTGGGTAAGCGAGCACGGTCTACCGTTGTCCATAGTTAGTGATAGAGACACACGGTTTACCAGACAGAATTGGCAGGATCTTATGGAAGTCTATGGGTCTAAGTTGTTGATGTCATCAAGACGACACCCAAAGACGAACAGCCAGAGAGAACAGATGAATAAGATCATGCAGCAGCCACTCAGAATGTATATTAGACCGGATCAAGCGAACTGGGATGAGATGATCCCCAAGGTAGCCAGCGCATATAACAATAGTGTTCAACTAGCTACCTGTAGAACTGAAGCTCTCCGTAAGTCCTTCAGACCAAGGAGACCTTTTGAACAACTGAACCGGGACCAGATTCGAAGATTACCTCCCCGCACCCAAGAGTTTGCATGGCAGCATGACCAAGAAGTTGCTAAGGTGATTGAGACCCTGAGGAAGGCCCAGCATCGTATGATTGAGCAAGTTAACAAGCACTGTGGACCATCGCAGTTTCAGGTACCAAGAAGTTGCTAAGGTGATTGAGACCCTGAGGAAGGCCCAGCATCGTATGATTGAGCAAGTTAACAAGCACCGTGGACCATCGCAGTTTCAGGTAGGCGACTTAGTCTGGGTCACGACAAAAGAATTTGCATCAGAAGAGAACGTCTCGCAGAAGCTCTTACCTGTGTATAAAGGACCATGGCCTGTCCTAGAAGTCAAAGGAGGAGACGACGGACCATCGTACACAATAGAGATCCCACCACACCTCCACACGTACCCAGTCTTCCCTGCGTCCAAGTTACATACGACATAGACCGCACAGTGCAAGAGGACGTGTTTAGAACTAGAGGTCGAGGTCATCCCCAGAAACAATATAAAGTCAGGAACCAGAGGACAACATATGGTTAACTAGAACAGAGCTGTTAGAATCTGCTCCCGACATAGCACACGCCTATGAAAGGGAAAGAAAGGGTAAAGATGAGAGTGTTCTCGAAGGACCTCGAATTTAGGACGGCGGGAGTGAAACGATTTCACCCAGTTGACCGGACAATTGCAGACCCTGAGATTCGATCCCTAAACCTGTGCCTAAACCCTGTACATTGACCCTGTGACCTGTCTCTAAATCTGTAGGTTTGTTAGTAGAACTGTTTGTTAGTCAGTAGGACTTGATCCACAGATCTTCGTATCAGTGGGTTAGTGTGTTACCACTAGGTCTAGCTAGGGCCTATCTAGAAGTCTCTACCTGAGTCTACTGGGGCCTAAGGGTTGGTACGTAGGTCTAGAAGGCTGTAGGTCCCTGTAGGTCTGTTTAGTCAGCAAGTACCAAGGGTAGGGGCTGCACGCCATTGGTAGGGAAGGGCTCACGTGGTTTGGGGAAGATTCTGGATCACACTGATGGGGCCCAGCAGCCATGCGTTTTGGACCAGAAAGGCCCATGCGGTTTGGAAACTTCCAGACCCGGGGCCCGCGCGTTTAGAGGCCCAGCCCCACGCGGTAATAGGCCAGGCCCACACATTTTGGCCCAGGCCCACGCGTTTTGAGGCAGGGCCCAGCAACCTCCAAAGAAGTATAAATAAAGTGGCGGCGTCCAGCCATAGATTCGAGTGGCCTTGGTGACTTGTGAGTGAAGGTATGCAGGTGCCCGGCTGAATTGGGCAGTAAGGAAGATGACGGCCATAGCTGGCCAGGAGGAAGACGACGGCGGCCATAGCTGGGAGGAGGACGACGATGTCGGTCATAGCCGCCCAGCTGTTGTCACAGACAGAGTTTACAGAGTGTGTGTGCCTGTGTAGCGTAGACATTCAGGGTAGATCCTCGTACATGCGTGCGTGGGAGAGTGAGGCTGGTGGTGGAGACGGTGTTGGGCGGCCATAGCCGCAAGTTGTACAGTTGACTTGAACAGAGTTTAAGTGCAAGTTCATTGTTGATTCTGAGTTGAAGAGTTTGGTTTTGCCATCAGTTCCATGATATGCATGTTATAAGCAAGTTTGGAGTGCAGTCTGATTTCGCTCTCTCACTTCGCCCACAAATCGTCACAAAACATCCATAAAACATCCCGGCCCGTTTCATCTGAGGACGATACCCACTGCGCACGAAGCTTTGCTGAAAATCCCACGCCGCGTTTTTGTTCTAGTCTTGGCTGGCACGCCAGCCACTCGTTTGGTCCGGTTCCCCCAAGCCTCCGATTTTTTTGGAGAGGCTCAATCGCGATTCTCAACTTGGCTGGTGCCATGTACTGATGGTTTGTGCACCAAGTGCCCACACACCCGTTTGCCGCCAGAGTGGCACACTTGCACAAATATATATACTATAAAAGGATGAAGGGAAAAAGGCACCGTACTTAACAAACAACAATTACACAGAACACAAGAAGTTAGTTGCAACACAATCGGCTCCACTGACAAGAAAACAACCACGCCTGTAATCTGTCTTTAAAAGTGGTAAACTGTCACCACAATGTGTGTGTGTAGGACGGATGGAGAGGAGGACAAAAACTTCACAGAATCAGTACTGCTTACCACCATTTTGTAACTGTAAATGATCAGTATTGATTGATATCATGCCGCAAGAGTGTGCTGTCCTACCTGTCTTGCAGGCAGTAGGCCAGAGCAATGAGAAAGAGGCATAGAGAGAGAAAGCCAGGGTTTGAGCAAGATAGCATCAGAGTAAGTGGGAGGCCAAGCAAAATGCTCAATGAAGTTTGTGGCACTTTGACGCGCGAATAGCAGAAGGGAGTGCAACAGAAACCAAGGGACCGAGTGAGATAGTCAGGGAGGGAAATCAAGGTGATGATACCTGATAAGCACAATCGAAGAACGGAAGATGACCTTTATCTCTGATCACCTGCCTTATGACTTCCCACTGCTCTGGCAGGGGGTCTACTCCAGTGGGATTATGAGCACATCCATGAAGCAATACCACAGAGCCTGATGGTGCTGATTTAAGATCCTTGATCATACCTGTAACAAAGCAGTCCAGTCCAACATTCTTACTCAATTTTTGGTTCCATTTCATCCTCCCAAGTCCTGTTTCCCAAGATAGATTTATATCCAGAACACTGGACCTCATTGTCGCTCAAAGAGAACTCATGAACAACGATCACCAGTGTAACTGGTCAAGTCCTGTTCAGAACAGTAATGATAAGGAGTATTAAGAACCTGAGCGACACTTCGCCAAAGAAGAAGTGATGCTTCAGAGAAAAGGGACACACAACTGGCAAGAAGAAGTGATGATAATGAAAAGGATTGAAAAAAGAAAAAGCTATGAAAAATAATGAGGCTAAGAGGAAGCAAAGTCATGCTTTGAAGAAGTGGCACTTCAAAGAAAAGTCCGCCTTGAAGGAAAAGAAGTTGACATCAAGCACAAGACGTGATGCTAAGGAGAAAAGGAGGAAATTTGAATGAAGTGATCCTTTGAGAGAATCTACGCTTCACAGGAAGTGATGCTTTCGAGAAGAGCCGAGTCAGCCGACACTTTGAAGAAAAAATAGTTAGAAATAACGATGGACACGGAATGTTTTGAAACCCGAAAGGCAAAAAAACTTGCGCCGGCACCAACTCGAAATGTGCGATTGCGGTCCCAAAGTATCCGTTGGGAATTTTTCTTGTTTTCCCCGCTGACACCACGGCCGACCCCTGTAAACATGACACCCGCTCTGACACCACGGCCATCGGTACTTCCGTTTCCTTTCGAACTCGGCGCGGTTTTCTTTGCCGGCGCACGTTTTTTTTTTTGCCCATTCGATACTCAAAGGTGACATGAACAAACTTGCCCCAAATAGCTATTTACATGTTGAGACAAGGACGATTTAGGAAGCAAACATGACATAGTGACGCTAGCAAGAAGTGACTCTTCAGAATAGAAGTCTACCATTAAGAAGCAACGCTTAGAAAAAGACGAGACGAAGTAGAGACACTTTGAAGTGATGCTCGAAAGAAAAAGGAGAAAGGACAAGAAAACAACAGCAGAACAGGCAGAAGAAAAACTACCCTAAGAACAAGAAGAAGAGACCAGGGGAAAGTTCAAAAGGGGAAGGGACCAACGGAACAAAAGATTTACGTCTCTCGTCTCCCCCCTTCCACATAAAGCTCCCTTCCCCACTAACAGTCCGTCCTTCCCTTTCTTCGTCATCTTCTTTACTTCCCCCTCCTCATCATTCTCTCGAACTTCTCTTCCTTGCTTCCTATCTCCTCCACGTCCACCTCTCTGCAATCGCATGACAAAGTCCCAACTTGTGTCTCGCCACCACAAACGTGCACTCTAGCAACCTGGCTGGGTCTAATATCGACCCTACACGACCCTGCCAGGTAGGAGCAGCTTCCCTTTCACCACGCTGCCCCCACTTAACCCTTACTGCCTGCCCTAAAACTAAGTGGTCAGCCCTTACCACTTACGTGGGTTACGGCGGCAAAGTCAACTCTCGCCAGCAAGTAGAATCCGCTCTGATACCAATTTTACGAAACTGGCGAATTTTGAAGTACACAATCTTCAGACAGTACAATGCCATCCAATTGCAAAAAGAAATGAATGAATTTGAGAGGAGAGAGAGAGAGAAGAAGAAGAAGAAGAAGAAGAAGAAGAAGAAAGAAAGAAGAAGAAGATGATGTACTCCAGCATAGACCAATGACAATGCTCTTCTTCTTCGCCAACCAYTCTCCTCCTCATCATCTCCTCCCCTCTTTGCAGTAACCCTGTTCAGAAGTAGCCTGGGGCCCAGAACTCAGCCCCAGGCACRTAAAAGGGCCTTTACCCGATGCAGGCCTCAGGCCTTGTAAAAGTAAAGCACCATGAAAGGGTATCTCGCCAGGGCTCAGAAACGTGAAAGCAGGTCAAAGGTCACGTTCTCTATCAACGGGCATATCTAAATCTAAAGCAAAGGGCATTGTCAAAAGACTTACCTGTTCACCAGGAGATGTGCATGTCATGTTTGTTCGGAATAGGGTGTGTCTGTGCGTGCAGTCAGTGCACCTGTTCGTGCAAAGAAGAGTGTCTATTCACACATTGGGAGTGTCTGTTCAGGCAGTGAGTGTCTGTTCGTCTAAAGATGTGCCTGTCCGAAAGTAAGTCAATAGGTAAAGTTCCAGTTCTGGTCTAAGTCAAGGGGACAGTCCAGATCCAGACTTTCAAGTCCAAATCTAGGCCGAAAGGCCTCAGCAGCAGTTGAACTTCATTGGGACTGTACTGGGACACATGCAATGCAGGGTCTGGAACGAAGGAAAGGCTGAACTGAGCCAATGCAGACCCAGCGAGGAGAGGCCACCACTATAAAGGCAGCAGCCAGCCTCATTCCTCGCCAGATCTCCACTGGCATTCTATGCGTGGAAGTGCTGAAGCACTTGTTCGCTAAGTCAGGAGGAGCAGCGCTGGAGGATGAAGATGCGCTGAGTGAGGGAAGAAGACTGTGCGCTGGAAGTGATGCAGTCATAGCTGCCCAGCGAGTTAGTATAGACTTACAGGGTTAGGGGTAGACAGCTATGAGTAGAATTCAGAGTAGATCCTCACAAGTAAAGAGTTTGTATGCATCGTAGGAGGAAGGGACTGAGGCAAAGAGTGTTCATTCAAGGTTTGGTTATGGAAGATACTTACCTGAGTTGGATGTGAACTGTAGAGGTGGCGCTGATGAGTAGTGACATGATTTGGAGACAATCTGTAGAAGTMGCGCTGATGTATTGTAAGCCATATTGACGAGTTGACAAGGGATGTGTATTGCGCTGTTGAGCGCTGGACTCAGGGACCTTTGAAACTCTTTGTAATCGTATTTCTGATAATATAAGTGGTGAGACTCGGTTCTCTTCTCATCTACCTTCGTCTGTTGTGTGAGACTATTGACCATGGTGTGCGAGGATGATGCATGACATGTACACACTTGCGTGAGATGGTCTCCAGGACCCATGCAAAATTTGGTATCAGAGCAGATGCTCGCTGTACTCATAGCGCTGGCATGATCAAGGCCGGCGAGAAGTGGTGATGGAGAATAAGTGGAGGGAGGAAGAGAAGAGGTGTTGGATGGTGGGGGAAGCAGGCCGAAGAAGAAGAGGTGAGAGTTACTTACCTGGAGCGTGCGGAGCGTCGTGGAGCATCACCGGCGGTATCTTCAAGAAGAGAGAAGCACCTCCTTTTCCTGAACCTGCATGTATGTGTGTCCCCTACCTTCTCTTTCTCTGACCCTCTGAAGGTGACTGCTGCTGGTCTGGAGTCTAAGTCTGGGTCTGGATCGTCCTAGAGTCTGGATGGTCCAAGTGCGAGGTGTCAGGGCCTGGTCACACTAGATTAGGTGGTCCAGTGTTCTGCGAGTAGGAGTAGACTTCTCTCCTACCCCTCTCGATAGGCAGGCTGGGTATCGTCATCAGGGACTAAGAATCGATGTGGGAAGTGGCTGTCTGCCACGTCAGATTGCAAGTACCAAGCAGCCCAAACACGATGATGAGTATCTACAGGGCCAGCTAAGGCCGAAAGAAAGAAAGAATTGAGCAAAGTAATTCTGCCTGGTTGACTATTTGCATCTGATACTTCTGCGCTATACTCCATACCTGCATCCACACAAGCCAGCCCGTTAGTAGAAAGACAAGACATCAAGGGGGAGGTACAGCAAGGTACCAGAAACACGTTGAAACGAATATGATCCAGAACGCCAGACAGCATATTAGAAAGAAAAAAAAGAGACATATACCAAGAACAGACATTGGTCTCAAGTTGATTGTAGTATCCATTGTGCGCAGCACCTTCTATAGTTAATAAAAAAAAAAAAAAAAAAAAGTACTCCATTCACCGCAGATCAACACAGAGTCCGCAAGTAACTTGGACAGGGATAGTACTGTGGTGATCCGGCGGAGGGTCCCCTGGAAGAAGAGTTGAAGAGTATACGAGAAGAAGAAGAAGAAGAAGAAGAACAGGAAGAAGGAGAAGTTTTGAAAAGACGTCGTCACCTGGACCTACCTGAGAGTAGCAATACTGCAACGGCCAGACTTCCAGTTGAACCACTGGATTGGGCCGGTCAGTACTATTACTCCAGCGAGCCGCTAAGGGAAACTGGAGAAGAAAAAAATACGTTCATCGCAAAGTTGGTCACTGTGATAGACCCAGTCGAGCGAAACCTGCTAATGGAGGAAAAGAGAGCTGAGTTGAACAATAGAATGCTAGCAGCCGGGAGGCAAGAAATGAAAGAAAAAAAAAGGTTGCAGGTAGAAGGGGGAAAACTACAGAAGGCTTTGGAAGCTCAAAAGGATAAACCCTCTGCAACAAAGGACGTTTACCCGCATGTCCAGACTTACATCAGGGCCTTGGATGGACATGTCACTAAGACTTTTCACTCCCGAAGTCATAGAAAAGATAGTAAAGGGCGTTGGAGGCGGAGGAGGAGATGGTGATGACGATGGCGATGATGAGAGGGGAAAAGAAGGGGGGATCCAAAAGATAAACTTCCTCAGGAAACCGGGCAGGTTAGCAAGATAAAACTTAAACTGTCGTGGACCTATAATGGAAAGGAGGAAAGTGTTCTGCATTGGGCGGCAACAATCGAAACATATATGTACGGACAACGTATTCCATACTAGGACAGGGTGTTGATGGCAACTTCGTGCATGGGAGGCGATGCCATGAGCTTCGCCATCTCACTGCAAAAGGAGGCAGGATCCAGCTCCATGGTAGAGTATTCGCAATAAACACGAATCGAAGATTTCCTCAAAGACATAAGGGAAAGATTGGAGGATAAGAATTTAGCAAGACGCACTGAGATGTTAATCCTCAGCCTTCCTGATAGGAAATGGAAAAGTACCTCTGCCTTAAAAGCAATTATGGATGAACTCTATCCCCAAATCTTAAACAGTTTTGCACGAGCACTTCTGGATCCCCTAAGAGCACAACTCTATCCCCGCACCAAAGAAGAGGGGATGACATATGAGAAGTTCGGCAAGATCGCAATAGATCACGCCGGCTTCCTCACCCAAGCGAACTATTGCCATTACTGGAAGGACCTGCAAGCGGGTAAAAAATGTCAAAACCGCACTATCTCAAGGTCTATACCTGGGAAGGACAGTCTCCTTCTAACCTTTGAGGAAGGAGGCGCCGAGACCATCTCCTGGGATCAGGTAGACTATGGTCTCGATTAACCCAACAGACCAGTAGCTCAGGAGGGGATTTACGAGGCTGTTGTAGCCCGCGGGGGAGGGCGTCAAGGAAGAGGACGTGGCCGAGGAAGAGGTTGCGGCCGTGGTGGACGAGGATTCGACACCCAGAGGGGTGGTGGTGAAGGAAGCCACTACGTGGGAGGAAGGGGAAATGGTCCCTCACAAGGTGGCCGTGGTTCTTACTCCACCTGGGAAAGAGGAAGAGGCACGTGGTATAACAAGTGGGACAAACTGTACCCACCACATCCAGGCCTACCCAAAGGAGAGCCTTGGAAAAAATTGGGAATAACAAAAAAAGTCTGGGCCGAAAGAAAGAAGGCAGGCCAATGCCTCAAGTGTGGGGACCCCGACCACATTGTCCCCTATTGCCTTGACTATAGGGGGGCAAAAGGGAACAACCAGTAGAGGTGCCAGTTGCCTCTACCGGGGCTTCAAATGTTAAAAAATCAGAATTCTCCCATTCGAAGGCCCCAATGGCAGAAACTGAAGAGGAAGGTAGTCCCCATCTAGTGCACTGTCTAGAGGTGGCAAACGTATGCATCTCTCTAGATGGATCCCTCGCTGGCGTGGGTGATGAGTTGGCCGCTCGTCGCTAAGCCTGGACTAAAATGCAAAAAAAGAAAGGACAGTTAATAATTGCAGATCTGGAAATAAATCGAGTAAGAGTAGGAGGTATGATAGATAGTGGGTCTACACGCAGTTATATTAGTAAGAAAGGTTTGCAAAAACTGCGTCTTGGGTTTAAAGTTAAGAAGTTAAATGAGCCCATTATAAGTAAATTAGCTAATAGTAGTGAAACCGTTATGGATCGATACGTCGAGGGGGTTCAGGTATACTACCAGCTACAGGCAGAGGGGAAGGTGGAACGTGTTCTCCACTCTCTGACCTTCTAGGTGGAGGATAACTTGCCCTTTGATGTGTTGCTAGGAATGGACTGGGGTAAGGTTGCGCATGCGAATCTAAAATTGAGAATGCATGAATGTTGGCTCTCAAGTCCGCAAGGAGGTAAAAAGAAAATTCGCCTCTATCATGAGACTGGAAAAGAAAGCAGCCTAGCTCACTATTGCATGAGTGCCCCAGCGTTCGCTCGCAATGTAAAGAAACACAACTTGTATGACCAAGTCTTTGTTGCATATGTGCGCCCAGTAAAGGAAGGAGAAACTAAGGAAGAAGTTCGGTCTCAAGAGATTGAGAGGATCCTGAAAAAGTTCGCAGATGTGGCTGAAGCCCCAAGCAGTGTGGTAAAAAGACCAATCCGACACCGCATTGATATCATTCCAGGGAGCGCGCCCCCGAAGAGGCCTATCTACCGTATGTCGCCCCAGGAGTTGGATGAGCTGCGAACCCAACTCGATGAATTGTTGAAAAATGGATGGATAAGACCTAGCTCCTCGCCCTATGGTGCGCCTGTGCTCTTTGTACCTAAGAAGGATGGCGGCGTTCGCATGTGTATAGATTATAGGCGATTAAATGATATAACGGTAAAAAATGTCGAACCATTACCGCGAATAGATGATTTGTTGGATCGCGTGCAGGGTAGCAAAGTATTTTCAAAGATTGATTTGAAATCCGGCTACCATCAGATTGAGGTTGAGTCGGAAGACCAATATAAGACTGCCTTCAGGACAAGGTATGGGCACTGAGTTTATCGTTTTGCCCTTTGGTCTCACTAATGCCCCTGCCACCTTCCAAACAACAATGAACGAACTATTTTGTGAATGGCTTGACAAGTTTGTTGTTATTTATCTCGATGATATTTTGATTTTTAGTAAAGATGAAAAAGAACATGTTGAGCACCTTCGATTTGTGCTAAATAAATTACGAGAAGCAAAACTCAAGATAAACCCAAAGAAGTGTGAGTGGGCTAAGCATCAGGTTCTATATCTGGGACATGTAATTGATGGAGATGGGGTCAAACCAGAAGATGCAAAAATAGCAGCAATCAAAGATTGGCCAAACCCCCGCACCCTGACTGAGTTGCGGTCGTTTCTTGGGTTAGCCAACTATTATCGCAAGTTTGTAAGACACTTTACGATAATAGCTGCTCCCCTTCGCAGGTTACTTAAGAAAGAGGTAATTTGGAAGTGGGATTCAGGCTGCACGATGTCTTTCAAGCGACTGAAAAAGTGTTTCTCCAGCAAGATGATGGGCATGGATACAAACCTGTGGAGTTTATGTCTTGTCGATTACCTAATGAGAAAGTGGCCGCCTCAACGTATGAAAGAGAGTTATATGCTCTTGGCGAAGCTCTCAATCGTTGGCGACACTATCTTCTGGGAAGGCATTTTAAGGTATACTCCGACCATGAAACGCTTCGCTGGCTCAAAACGCAAGCTCGAATGACACCTACGTTGACAAGGTGGGCTGCGGAGATTGATATGTTTGATTTTGAGCTAAAGCTAGTAAAGGGCAAGTATAACATTGTTGTTGACGCACTAAGTCATAGATTAGACTTTTTCGGTGCTATTGTGACTTATTTAGATGTGGGTGCTGACCTACAAGAGAAAATTAGGAAAGCGTATTCCTCTGATTCTATCTATGGGACCATGATTAAGCAAGTACAAGAAAAACCAGCAGAGTTTCCTGATCATAAAGTTACTCAAGGTCTATTGTTCGAACGAACTGATGTGAATGATAGGCTATGTATACCAAATAATAAATAGATCAAAAGTTTGATCTTAGGGGAATGTCGTGATACAGAAGGCCATTTTGGGTGGAAGAAGACCTATGGGATCTTGTTGCGTTCCTACACCTGGCCTCGAATGAAAGCAGACTGTATCGCGTATGTTCAAGGTTGTCAAGTATGCCAACGAAACAAAAGCACCACGCAATCGCCCCTTGGGCTACTCAAGCCATTGCCTATCCCTACAAGCCCTGGAGACTCTGTCTCTATAGATTTCATAGATACTAAGGTGAAAAACAGAAATGGGAAAACGCAAGTAATGGTCATAGTGGATAGATTCACTAAGTATGCTGATTTTGTAGCTTTGCCTTCAGAAGCAAAGACTGATTTGGTAATTCGAGAGTTCTTTAACCATTCGGTAAAAGACTTTGGCCATCCCTTAACTATTGTAAGTGACAGAGATACCAAATTCACAAGTGAACAATGGCAGCAACTAATGAATGTATATGGATTTAAATTGACTATGTCATCAGGTAGACATCCTGAGACTAATGGCCAGACTGAGCAGATGAACAAGATATTGCAACAGACTTTACGCATGTACATTCGTCCCGATCAAATTGACTGGGATGAACATCTTCCTAAGGTTGCTAGTGCCTATAATAACTCTATACACCTATCTACGTGTAAGACTCCTATGGAGTCACATCTGGGATGGCGTCCACGCAGACCCATTGATCGATTGAAACCCGGATCAAGTACATAAGCTTCCTATAGGTACTAGTGAATTTGCAGTCCAGTATGAGAAACACATTGAGAAAGTAAAAGAAAACATACTCAAAGCATAGCATCAGATGATTGAACAGGCAAATAAACGCAGACGACCGTCTCAATTGCTGTAGGAGATTTGGTTTGGGTGAAGTCTAAAGAGTTTGCTCCTGAAGAAAACATCTCTCCGAAGCTTTTACCCACCTACAAATACCTTGGCAAGTTTTAGATGTAATTGGAGATGTGGATGGTCCTTCGTATGTCATTGAGATTCCTTTACATCTACGTACGTATCCAGTGTTCCATGCGTCCAAGCTCTTACCTTGTGTAACAAATGAGCTCTTTCCTAGTCGTCGATCAGCGATACCTCCAAATATGGATGGGAAGTATGACGTGGATAAAATTATTGCAGAAAGTACTTACCACACTGGACGTAGAGGCAGACCACAGCGACAATATAAGGTGAGGTTTGCATACCAGGATCCTAATGAAGATCGCTGGTTCACACGAGAAGAGTTATTAGACTCTGCACCTCATATTGTGTCCGCATATGAAAGCGCAAAAAGAGGGATTCATATCCTTAATAGGTAAATGATTCTCAGAGGACTTTGAAACTAGGCCGGCGAGAGTAAAAGGGCCTTTACCTGATGCAGTCCTCAGGCCTTGTAAAAGTAAAGCAGCATGAAAGGGTATCTCGCCAGGGCTCAGAAATGTGAAAGCAGGTCAAAGGTCAAGTTCTCTATCAACGGGCACATCTAAATCTAAAGCGAAGGGCATTGTCAAAAGACTTACCTGTTCACCAGGAGATGTGCATGTCATGTCTGTTCGGAATAGGGTGTGTCTGTGCGTGCAGTCAATGCACCTGTTCATGCAAAGAAGAGTGCCTATTCACACATTGGGAGTGTCTGTTCAAGCAGTGGGTGTGTATGTTCGTCTAAAGATGTGCCTGTCCGAAAGTAAGTCAATAGGTAAAGTCCCCGTTCTGGTCTAAGTCAAGGGGACAGTCCAGATCCGAACTTTCAAGTCCAAATCTAGGCCTAAAGGCCTCAGCAGCAGTTGAACTTCATTGGGACTTCATTGGGACTGTACTGGGACACATGCAATGCAGGGTCTGGAACGAAGGAAAGTCTGAACTAAGCCAATGCAGACCCATCGAGGAGAGGCCACCACTATAAAGGCAGCAGCCAGCCTCATTCCTCGCCAGATCTACACTGGCATTCTATGCGTGGAAGTGCTGAAGCACTTGTGCGCTAAGTCCGGAGGAGCAGCGCTGGAGGATGAAGATGCGCTGAGTGAGGGAAGAAGACTGTGCGCTGGAAGTGATGCAGTTATTGTTGCCCAGCGATTTAGTATAGACTTAGAGGGTTAGGGGTAGACAACGAGTAGAATTCAGAGTAGATCCTCACAAGTAAAGTGTGTGTATGCATCGTAGGAGGAAGGGACTAAGGCAAAGAGTGTTCATTCAAGGTTTGGTTATGGAAGATACTTACCTGAGTTGGATGTGAACTGTAGAGGTGGCGCTGATGAGTAGTGACATGATTTGGAGACAATCTGTAGAAGTCGCGCTGATGTATTGTAAGCCATATTGACGAGTTGACAAGGGATGTGTATTGCGCTGTTGAGCGCTGGACTCAGGGACCTTTGAAACTCTTTGTAATCGTATTTCTGATAANTTGCGCTGTTGAGCGCTGGACTCAGGGACCTTTGAAACTCTTTGTAATCGTATTTCTGATAATATAAGTGGTGAGACTCGGTTCTCTTCTCATCTTGTATGAGATTATTGACCATGGTGTGCGAGGATGATGCATGATATGTACACACTTGCGTGAGATGGTCTCCAGGACCCATGCACACACAAACCAAAGTTGGCCTGCGCTGGGCTGTGTGACCAGGACACGCACAGGCCTGAGTCTGTCGCATTTGGCTATGTGACCAGACGCTGCACCCAGGAAAGTCAAAGGTCAAAGAAAACTGCAGAGCCAAAGGTCCCACGCCCAGGCCCTTGGTTGGATACACTCACTTGTTATGCGCAGGTACCCAGTCAAGCATCCAGGCCGAAGGGAATTCAGTTTCAGGCCAATGTGGGCCTTCGTTTGCATCAAGATCTGGACGGGCCTTCGTTTGCATCAAGATCTGGACGGCTAAAGGTTGCAGCATCCAGGGTCCAGACCCCTAGTCAACGCTACTTAAGCGTCGACCTCCCTGGCTTTGACATTCATTCTGTCTTGCGTTGATGCTGACTTCACGCGTTGACTTCAACGCTGGCTCGACGCTGCGACGCTGGCATTGTGGTTCGGCGAGGCGCTGCTGGTCCGACATGGTGGCTGGCTTGCACCTGTCTTCTTGGCATGCTGACATGGCAGCTGCCATGCGCTGTCGCTGATGTGGCTGCTGCCATGTGTATCATTGGCTGACGTGGCTGCTGCCACGTGTTCTTCTGTTCGCTGACGAAGCTAAGCTACATGACTTGTATTGCTGTTCTGATTATCGTCATTCGGGAGGACATCGAGATTGTGGACAGATCGTGGATACGTACCTGGTTGTCTTCATGTCGACATTGCTCCAGCATTGATGAGGGACTGATTAGACGTGCCACGGGGCACATTGAGGTTACTTCAGATACTCTTTCAGACTATAGATTATTGAGGTGGTGATTGAGGAGAGAGCCCGAAGCAAGAGTGGGCCTTGTATTTATTTCCTCTCCTTTGTCTAATCTCCCTCCTCTCTCCTCCCTCCTCTCTCCTTCGTCTGTGTATGATTATCTCATCTCATTCTGTCTGGACATGATTTTGACTATTGGTAATCATCAATTGGTTGACATTCATCTGGGCTTGCATTGTTGACGACTTCTTCACGATCTGCGTTCATTGCAATTTGGTATCGGAGCAGTTCTCCTAACGACTACGGTTGCACGTGTGTACATGCCAGGTGGCGCACAAGTATAGTGCACACGTGTGTTGAGTAGGTGATGATGACGTGGCAAGAGATACGCCGGGGGTGCTGACGTGGCACAGACTTCACTGGCGAGAAGACACCGCCGGGGTTGCTTCACTGGCGAGAGATCCCAACGAGGCTGCTGACGTGGCAGTAGGGACAGCGACTGAGAGTTACCGCGCGCCAGCCTGGATCGCAATAGTGAAGTGGCATCGCAATCCCTTGCTGACGTAGCATATTATGTGTTGCGCCTAAAGACCCGGTTGTTGGTGATCGCTGACGTGGCACTCTATGTGCAACCAGGTCTGTTATAGAAGCGGACATGGCCTTTGGGAAGTCAGGACTGATTGCTGATGTGGCAGGGGAGAAGTCATCACACCTGTCTTCTTGAGGCGTTGACTTCTTGCTGACATGGCATCGGTCTCCATTGGCCGACGTGGCATTGTCTCAATTGGCTGGAACGGCGACAGTATCACAACACGACACGTGGAAGAGGCACGTGAAAAGGACAGTGCACACATTTGCTGACGTGGCATCCTTTTTTATTGATTGATTGGACACTTGTGCTGACGTGGCAAAATCTGCTATGTTAGCACTCCAGAGATGACACATGGCAGGCAGGTGTCTGCCAAGTAAGAGCAGCACTCTGAACACGATGGTGGTACGGCTGATTGAAAGTCTGACGAGACAGCTCTAGTGCCAGCTGTCACGAGGAGTGCATCATCACATTTACACCAGCAAGACACAGAGGAAAGAATAAGAAGATTGCCGACATATTGTTGATGATTGTTGTTGGCATACTTACCTTGTCGTGTGCTGTGTTGTGGTGCTGTGCGTACTTACTTGTGTGTTGCATCTAATCACACAGGCCTGACGTGGTACCTGTACACTCTCAATAGGACGTCATCACACCTGTCTCTTATACACATCTAGATGTGTATAAGAGACAGGTGCGTACTTACTTGTGTGTTGCATCTAATCACACAGGCCTGACGTGGTACCTGTACACTCTCAATAGGACGTCATCACACAGACAAACAGCAATTCGTTTAAGTAAAGATCTGTTTCTTCTTATTGTTTCTCTTTATTTTTCTGCTCCATTATTGCAAATATTTTCTCAAACCTGATTTCCAAGATGTTTATTGTGTGAAAATTACTCTTGCTTCTTTTTCCGATCACATTCTTAGCGGGTGAAGGATCTTCCGATCCCAAGACTAGGAGACATGTAGAGACAAAGAAGCAAGAGTTACTGGCTCTATGGAACCAACTGCTGAATGATTTGCGTCTGTCCGGACCGAACGCTGAACAACACGTTCGTAATCTGTTTGATTTGCAGACGGTAGAGAACCGTCTGAAGTTGTGGCTGTCGGGGCCGAAGTGTCTAAAATGATGTCCAAGTGTCGGCAGGCGCTTGACCAGTTTGCTATCAAGCAGCTGGAAGAAGTCATGGAATCGTCTAGAAAAGGGGAAATCAGACCAGAAGTGATCGAGGCTACGATTGATGCGAACATCCAGCAATTCAGAGAGGCGTTGGCTGTAGAAGAAAGGAAGAAAGAAGAACTAGCCCGAAAACACGAACAGGAACTGAGACGAGAATAGAAGGTAAAGGAAATCAGACAGGTAATAGGAACAGAAGATAAGGAACAAACGTACATAACACAAACATTGCATCACATCATGACTTACCTTACCTTCTTGAAAGAATAATGAAACAGCAAAATTATTTAGACGAGATTGTTGTAGGATTACGAACTGTCACAAATATTGTAAAAGAGAAGAATCCGGTAGAAGATGAGGAAGAAGAAGGGAAGGAAGATAAAAGAAGAGAAGAAGTTGATGAGTGATGCGATGAAGTCTGTTGTTCCTCAAGATCGGAAGACATCTAATGGCGGAGGACCGAGTCTGCCGTCTCCTCCACCGAACACTCCTCCTTCCACACCTCCTTCCTCTCCACCTCCAAAGTCTCCAGCTTCTCTGCAAGGTAAGATAAGTACGAAACCGGAGAAGCCAAAAAGAAAAGAAAAAGTGAAGATGAAATTGCCTTTTACGTTTTGCAACAAAAAGGACTATAATTTGTTGCTCAAGATAGCAAAAATTCAAACATACTGTAGTACGGCCCCTGTTGAACCCGAGTCCCAGGTTGCTTTCTCTACCTCTTGTCTTGGGGGGGAAGCTAAGGAATGGGTATTGGCCGAAGCCAACACTGCGGGGTTCGATGACATTGGTGAGTGGGCTGCGACGTTGAACCTGAAGCAGTTCCTTGGCAAGATCAAGGAACGCTTTTTGGATAAGACAAGGACTGATAAGGCCTTTGACTAGCTCACCACCATTGGTCAGAGACATTGGACCTCTGTAGAATCTCTGTCTCGGGAAGTTGATCGGTTGTTGCAGGTTCCAGGACTGAACCTGCAAGACAACCAAGTCTTGTATATTTATTCTCGCGCACTGCTCGAACCCATTCGAGGACAACTTGTGGCGGAGTCAAAATCCAAAAAGTATAATTATAGGTTGTTTCGTGATCCGACTCTCCAAAGAGAGTGAATGACTTCACATGTAAAAAGTTTGTATGCATGTGGTAAAGTATAGTGGTGGAGCAAGTGCAGGTGCAAGCAAGCGGATACTTTGTCACCAAAAGCGTTAGGACCACACCCTCGTCGTCTTTGATGACGATATTGTGGAGAAGTGGCCATTAGAGGCCGAGGGTGTGGCGAGCAGCAGTGATTCCGGGAAGAGGGAAGTCACTGCTACCGTGGTAAACAAGGGAGGACCACGACCGCCAGTTAAGAAGAAGAAGTCACACTCGTTCCCAGAGCATCCCGGGATTGCGACCGGGAAGCCCTAGGAAACGATGGTAATTTCACAAGAATTATGACAGGAAAGAATGAACAATGCGCAATGTCTAAAGTGCGGTACTGCAGGGCACATGATTGCTTGGTGCCCACTTATTCGAAACCCAAAAGCGAGCAGCCAATAGGAGTAGCATCTGCTCCTACTGAGTTGAAGGGTTTGGAACAAGAAGGTAAGGCGCCTATGATCCCTTCCAACCCTTTGACTCGCACGGTAGAGGATGGTTCTTCGACCCGTCCTCCAGAACACCCTGAACCTGTCTTATGCACTGTCTCTCTGGACGACTCCTGGACGACTCTGTTGACGAGCTTGGTAACGAGTTGCTGGCATTACGAAGCCCGTGGGCTAAGAAATCAAAGTCTAAGGGTGACCTACTACTCGCGGACGTAGAGATTGCACATACCCGCGTAGGAGCTCTGTTGGACTCCGTATCCACGCGATCCTACATATCCGAGAAAGCAATCCGCAAATTGCATCTCGAAATGAAGGTAAATAACTGTTTTCACCAATCACGTTCATCCTACCTGACAAAAGCACGATCACTGTCTTGCAATATGTTGCTTTGTGAAGTGTCAATTTCATACCAAGGAAGAAAGATTGTTCACGACGTTTCCTTTCTTGTGGAGAAGAAGTTACCTTTTGATTTGATTCTGGGAATGAACTGGCACGAGGAATCCAACCCAGATATCAACTTCAAAGAGAAGATTGTGCAATTGTGAGATGCACACTCCGAATTGAAACCTATCAAACTGTACCATAAGTCTGACTTTGACTCTAGTCTGCCTTTCTGCTGTATGAGTTATCCAGCATTCCGATCGATGGTTTCAAAGAAAAGGTTGGAACAGGAAATAATGACGATTTTAGTAAAAAGAGCAGGTGAGTCTTCTACTTCCTATCCTCCTTCGACTGAAAAACTCCTAAGTGAGTATATAGAGTTATTTACTGAACCAACTGGAAAAACTGGACGTGCTATTAAGCACCATATTGAAATTATTCATGGCAGTAAGATTCCCAAAGGCCCTATATATTGAACGTCTCCTAGGGAACTTGAGTTTGCGAAAACAAGTACAAGACTTAACAGAAAAAGGATGGATTCGCCCTAGCTCCTCTCCGTATGGTGCCCCTGTCTTGTTTGTGCCTAAAAAGGAAGGTGAGTTACGTCTTTGTATTGACTATAGAGGGTTGAATGTTGTAACTGTTAAGAATGTCAAACCTCTACCACGAATTGACGACTTGCTAGACCAGTTGCAGGGCTAAGTTTTTTAGTAAGATTGATCTGAAGTCAGGGTACCATCAGATCGAGGCGGAACCCACAAATCAACATAAGACCGCAATCCGAACAAGGTATGACCATTACGAGTTTGTGGTAATGCACTTCACACTGACTAATGCCCCAACGACCTTCCAAAGGTCTATGAATGAACTCTTTCGTCAATGCTTAGACAAGTTCATAATTGTCTATCTCGATGATATTCTAGTGTACAGTAACACACTAGAAGATCATGAGAATCACCTTCGTCTGGTACTAGAAAAGTTGCGAGAGGGCAACTTTATAATGCACTCACACTGACTAATGCCCCAGCGACCTTCCAAAGGTCTATGAATGAACCCTTTCGTCAATGCTTAGACAAGTTCATAATTGTCTATCTCGATGATATTCTAGTGTACAGTAACACAGTAGAAGATCATGAGAAGCACCTTCGTCTGGTACTAGAAAAGTTGCGAGAGGGCAACTTTAAGATCAATTCTAAGAAGTCTCAGTAAGTGATTTTTGTTATATTATTTCTAGATAGTACAAATTGCCGCTGTCCGGACTCGAACCGGTTATCAACCGGTTAAGTACAGAAATGGACACTCTTCAAGAAAGAATTACTTCGAGAAAAAAAGGCTCAGATCAATTCCAAGAAGTCCGAGTTTGCTAAGTCCGAAGTGTTATACTTATGACACATAGTGAACGAAGAAGGTCCAAGGCCAGAAGAGAAAAAAAAATCCGCAATTACATATTGGCCACAACCTAAGTCTATAACTGAATTGCGATCTTTCCTTGGTTTAGCCAGTTAATACAGGAAGTTTGTCAGAAACTTCTCGCTGATTGCTGCACAAGTGCGAACATTGTTAAAGAAAGGATTATTTGGTTGTGGGATAAGGACTGAGTCTTCCTTTTGAAAATTGAAGTATGCACTAACTCACTACCTTGTCCTTAAAATTGCTGACCCGTCCTTGCCTTTCATTGTTACCACTGACGCCCACAGGATGATGGCGGGCTATAGGCCCATAGAGTTTATGTCTAAACGATTGCCGTCAGAGAAGGTTGCCAACTCCACCTATGAACGAGAACTTTATGCCTTAGTCTGTACGTTGGATACGTGGAGACACTACCTGCTAGGGAGGCACTTTATTGTGTATTCAGACTACTCGACACTACAATGGATAAAAACACAGTCTAGACTCTCTGACAAGTTGGTAAGATGGTCTGCCTTCATTGACATCTTTGACTTTGAGCTCAAAACTATCAAAGGTTAATCGAATGTGGTTGTAGATGCTTTATCTCGACGCAGTGACTTCTTTGGTACAATTGTCTCATACTTGGATGTCGGGAATGACTTTAAGACCAGATTCGCCAAGGATACGCTACTGGTCCAATTTGGAAACCAATCATGGATGTCCTTGCACGAGATCCTTCCCAATTACCCAACTATAGAATAGTCGATGGTTTGCTTTTCTTGATAGACCAAACAGAACAAAGATTGTGTATTCCTCACCAAGAAAGAATTAAGAGTCTGCTGATTGGGGAATGTCACGGCTTTGAAGGACACTTTGGATTCAAAAAAACTTACGCAGAGATTAGAGAACGCTTCGAATGGAAGGGATTAAAAGAAGACGTACTAACTTATGAACGTACCTGTCTGGTGTGTCAGAGAAACAAGTCGACGCATGAGAATCCTCTTGGTACCTATACCAAGCGAACCAGATGAGTTCCTCATCTCAATTGACTTTATGAGTCTGGTTAAAAGTCGCAACGGTAATAGTCAAGTAATGGTCATTGTGGACCATTTCTCTAAATATGTCATGTTTATTCCCTTACCTACTGAAGCAAGGACTGAACTTGTGATCCAAAAATTTTAGATGAAATGGGTAACTGAGTATGGTTTTCCTTTATCCACTGTATCTAATCGAGATGTCAGGTTCACAAGTATGCCATGACAAAAGTTGATGGAGACATACGGCACACGTTTGACCATGTCGTCAGGGCGACATCCTGAAACAAATGGGCAAAGTGAACAAATAAACCAATTGTGCAAACAGTTCTTGCGCATGTATGTAAGCCTGATCAAATTGATTGGGATGAGAACTTACCCAACATAGCCAGTGCATATAATAGCAGTGTCCACACCGCTACAGGACGAACGCCTAATGCACTGCACAAGGGACGGAAACCTAGACATCCCATTGACATGTTAACACATGACCAATTCCTTAGGCTACCTCCAAG
Source organism: Chara braunii (assembly GCA_003427395.1). Classification (NCBI taxonomy): domain Eukaryota; kingdom Viridiplantae; phylum Streptophyta; class Charophyceae; order Charales; family Characeae; genus Chara; species Chara braunii. The sequence goes on from BFEA01000183.1 coordinate 1,205,024, forward strand.
GACACGAGAATATGCAATTTATTTCAAGAAGACATAAAGAAAGTAAAAGAAAACTTAAAGAAAGCTCAAGACCAATGATTGAACAAGTTAATAAGCATAGACGACCATCCACATTCAAAGAGGGTGATCTGGTCGATTAAATCCAAAGAGTTTTCATTAAATATGTATCTAAAAAATTGTTCCCTGTCTACTTTGGACCCTGGGAAGTTCTCAAAGTAACTGGAAATGCAGAGCGACCGTCTTATCGCATTGATATCCCCCCTCGTCTCAAAGCGTATTCAGTCATCATTAATGGAAGACGGATATGAAGTACACAGAATCATAAAGCATGGATACTTCTCTACCGGAGCACGTGGACCACCTCAGAAGCAGTTCAAGGTACGTTTTAAGTCTCAGGCACCATCTGAGGACAGATGGTTTAGTAAAAAGAGTACTTGAAACTGCTCCTGATATTGTTGCTGCTTTTGAACGAGGGTTAAAGTCTTAAAATTTTTTGTGGTGGAACTCGAAAATGGGCCGGTAGGAATGCAGTAACCCTGTTCAAAAGTAGCCTGGGGCCCACAACTCGGCCCCAGGGAACGCAGACCAAAGTTCGTCTGCGCTGGGCGGTGTGACCAGGACACGCCCAAGCCTGAGTCTCTCGCATTTGGCTGTGACCAAACGCGGCACCCAGGAAAGTAAAGGGTCAAAGTCAACTATAGAGTCAAAGGTACCGCACCCAAGCCCTTGGTTGGATACACTCACTTGTTGTGCGCAGGTACCCAGACAAGCATCCTGGCCAAAGGGAATCCAATTTCACGCCAATCTGGGCCTTCGTTTGCATCAAGATCTGGACTGCCAAAGGTTGCAGCATCCGGGGTCCAGACCCCGCGTCAACGCTACTTAAGCGTTGACCTCCCTGGCTTTGACATTCATTATGTCTTGCGTTGATGCTGACTTCACGCGTTGACTTCAACGCTGGCTCGACGCTGCAACGCTGGCATTATGGTTCGACGAGGCGCTGCTGGTCCGACATGGTGGCTTGCTTGCACTGTCTTCTTGGCATGCTGACATGGCAGCTGCCATGCGCTGTTGCTGTGGCTGCTGCCACGTGTATCATTGGCTGACGTGGCTGCTGCCACGTGTTCTTCTGTTCGCTGATGAAGCGAAGCTACGTGACTTATATTGTTGTTTTGATTATCATCATTCGAGGGGAGATCGGGCCTGTGGAAAGATCGTGGATACGTACCTGGTTGTCTACATGTCGACATTGCTCCAACATTGATGAGGGACTGATTAGACGTGCCACGGGGCACATTGAGGTTACTTCAAATACTTGTTCAGACTATAGATTATTGAGGTGGTGATTGAGAAGGGAACCCGAAGCAAGAGTGGGCCTTGCATTTATTTCCTCTCCTTTGTCTAATATCCCTCCTCTCTCCTTCGTCTGTGTATGATTATCTCATCTCATTCTGTCTGGACACGATTTTGACTATTGGTAATCATCAGCTGGTTGACATTCATCTGGGCTTGCATTGTTGACGATTGTCTTCACGATCTAGGTTCATTGCATCTTATTCAAAGAAGAAATAACAATAATAATGTCGAATGGCTAAAACCAGAATCAATGTTTGAATCCCTCTTCTACTGCAGGCAAAACATGAGGTCCACCATAGCCATGGCCACCCTTCCTCTTCCTCTTCATGTAGGCCGAGGCTATGGCGGACTACCGAGGGCTCCGCCCTCCTATGCAAAGGACAAACCAAAGCAATTATGTCACTGCCTTCTATGCAAAGGACAACGCAAAGCAGCTAAGCCGCTGCTCATTAAGCCGCTATGCCCGACTCTGCCCCGATCTTCCTTGGTGCGGCACTACCCCAACTGGGCCTTCCAAATGCAGCGCCTATCAGACTGGATGGACTGGTTCCTGCCTACACCTAGCGTAATTCTACCGAGCCTCGTCTTCTGCTCGGCCTCGAGTACCCGGCACATCTACTTCTAATGGATGCGGTACCGGCCTATATCTTGAGTGTTTTTCCACTACTCTAAAATGTTGCGAGCCTCTTTCTCAACCACTTGAGTGTTTTCCCGGCCGCAACCCGGAATGTCACGACCACAAGTACCGGCCCTACGGGCCACCCAAACAAGCAAATACCCTTGCGGGTTACACACTCACACACTCATGCCGACAAGCAGTCAGACAGGCACGCAGGTCGTCAAGCATGCATATACACAGACTTAGAAAACTTAGCAGAATGCCGGAATCTCAGCAAGGCGTCCATTCCATCTACAAAACTCAAAAATCGGTAGTGTTCTCAATTCGTGCGATGGTGCGTTATTACGCTACCCCCCCCCCCTCGAGAGGGAGGCCCCTTCGAGCGAGTAACTCACTCAGAGTCCCTGCATAACGCATCATAAGCGTAAATGGCAAAGAGAGATCGGGTATGTTCTGTAGGAGTGAGGGTAGCGGTGAATTTAGGTTGTTGTTTGGAGAAAATCAGTCGCGATAACGAATCACGGGCACTATGCAGCAAGTCTTTCTTAGCAATCTAGTCAAAATCATTTAATGGGTGATATAGAAAATGGACTTTGTATTGTTTGTTTCTCCCTTTTCCAATGTGTTCGACAATTCTATCAATCTTGTGAGCGCCATTGATTGCACGAGGAATCATCGATTCTCGATACGAAAATTTTTTTGGTGGTACATGTAGAAAAAACTTCGACGTGTGAAAGACCGCGTTCGTGCACAGATGAGTAGGCACGCCGCTCATGTAAGAAGGACCGAATGAATCATCTTGAACCTGGTTCAGCACCTTCCGCGGACCGTAATACTAAGGAAGAAGCTTTCGTGATACACCTTCAAAACTCAAACATTTTGACCCAGACATAACTTCCCACTGTGAAAGGTTCACGCTAGCGCTTTTTGTTAGCATGCTTAATCATGGCACTACATCCCCTTTCCATAGCTACAACAACAACATTGAACAAGCGATCAAACTTAGCGTTGTAGGCTGGTTGGCCGGGTGTAAGACCACGTGGCGAGTCAAGAAACAAATAGGATAGGGGATTGCGAATTTACCACCCAAGGTGCAGCCGATTAGGTGTCATCTCGGTGGAGTGTATGGAGTTGTACAATCTCTGCACAATCGACAATTCCTCATTCCAAGAGTTCACCAGGCACAATTAGAGCTCTGAGAAGTTCGATCATAGTCTGGTTGATCTCCTCGATCAGTCCATTGGCTTCGGGATGTCGACCAGACGTCATCTTGAATTTGATGTCATAAATCTAGGAGGTGAAGTCCTTCCAATCCGCACTTATGAACCTAGTGTCCCGATCACTTGTAAGAGTCTTCGGGGGCCTACACTGCAAAATGTACTTATTGTGAAATTCCTCGACCACAAGGTTAGTTGAGGCGTGAGGTGGCAATATAATCAAATTCAGAAAGTTTGATAAGTCGTCAATGATTACCACTACTTGCGAATATCCGTTCCTGCTCTTCTTTCCCATGTCCGTGAAGTCAACGGAAAGAGACTCACCCAGACCATCAGGAATAGGAAGAGGATGCATCAGCCCACAAGGCTTCTGCAAATACACTTTGATGCGTTGACAAACTTCACACTCAGACAAACTTTCGTGTCAGTCCGTTGATCCTAGGTCATACATTTTGCCGAGGCGCTTGGATGCGTTGACAAACTTCGCACTTGAACACAAACTTTCATGCCATTCCTTTCATCCCACAGGCCATACAAGCTTTTGCAATACGCTTGTGTACGTCTTCTCAAATCCGAAGGGTCCACTCCCGTCATGAGCCAAGTATAAGAAGTGAGTACGGATAGGCTCATGGTTGGGTACACACAATCGATCGTACTTCCCATAAGTGGAGGTATCTGCCTTGTGACTGGGCATGCGTTTGTTATAGTATTCAAGCAGACGTAAGTCGTCACCATCATTTTGCTGCAGCACTACACCGAGCCCGTACAAGCAAATCCATAGTTACTACGAATGCAAGTCTGGGATCTGCAATGCGAAGCACCAAATGACTCACCAAGGCCTTCAATGCTTCGAAGGCGGCTGTGCATTCCCCATCCCACGTGTAAGACAGGTTCTTGCTTGTCAATTTGGACAGTGAATGGGCGATGATAAAAAATTTGGGCGCAAACTTACGGTAGTACGACGCGAGACCAAGAAAAGAACGCAACACTCGAACATTTGCCGGTTAAAGCCGTATGCGAATGACCTCCACTTTGGTTGCCTAGGGCTCTAGGCCTGCAGCGGACAACCGATAGATGACGTTGTCCCTCTTAAACTCAGATTTCTCTAAGTTGAAACGGAGTTGTGCATCTGTGAGGATCTGCAACACTTCAATGTCTCATGTGTTCCTCCATCAATTTGTTAAAGTGTATGTCATTAAAATAAATAACAACAAATCGATTGATCTCATTGTGAAGCACCTTGTCCATGAGACTTTGGAAGGTCACCGTTGCATTCGTGAGGCCAAAGGGCATGACGATAAATTCGTACAACCCATCTCGTTTGGAATGCAGTTTTATGCTGGTCTGCGGGGACGACTTCAATCTGGCAGTAGCCAGACTTGAGATCGATCTTGCTAAAGACCTTGCATCCACCTGTAGCATCAAGCAAATCATCAATGCATGACAAAGGGTATGCATTCTTTCTTGTTATTTTATTCAGTCCGCGGTAACTGATACACATCCGTAGCTTGGCTCCTTTCTTAGGGACAACAAAACTGGTGCATTGAATTCGGATTCATTTGGCTTGATCCAACCTTTTTGAAGCATGTCATCGATCTCCCTTCCCAACTCCTCCAATTCGCCAAAGCCCATTCAGCAGACACAACCCTTTGGAGGGTTGTTGCCTTCTATCAACTCGATCTTGTAGCGAACCGGACACACGAGAATTCAACGTGGTTCGGTCAAAACTTCAAGGAATTGGTTGAGAAGGTTGCAGATCTTTAATTGGATCTCCAAAGGTGGATCATCAAATTCTCGTGCAAGCATACCGGATTGCATAGGTGTAAGCCAAAACAACAGGATTTGAAGAAGAGTCGTTTGAACTAGGATTAGATTTAGTAAAGGTAGAAGTAGAAACGACATGCAAAGTAGAATCATTATGTACAACAAATAGAAGGCACATGAGCAGGCCTAACAAAGGCTATATACATTTGCTCATCAACTTTGCGACTACGCCACTTTTTGCAGAATTTCATTGCATTGAGAAAAGTCCATTGGGACTCGTGCAACATTCCAAAAGGATTGAACGCTCGATCAACATGGCAACTTCAACCATGAATTGCGAGTCATTCCACGTGGTTCTTTCACATTGGGCCTGCGACCAGCCCAAGCCAATAATTGCGTCAAAGGGGCACTTATCAAGGACATAGAAGTTCAACTCATGTGTGATTGTGCGGTTTGCCTCAAAGGCAGTGCGCACACCTTTGACTGCATGCGTAGATATGATAAACTCTTGGTTGCCGACTTGGGTTCGACAAGGATTCTGCAACGTCACTTGCTTCATTCCCAAGCGTGGCTTACGAATGTCATGTGGTCATAAGTAGTTGGCGCTTGCGCCACAATCAGTCAACGCACCAATGTATCGGCCATTAATGCGAAGTTTGAAGAAGATCACCTTCGTTCTCCTTTGCGCACGTTCTTGCTTCATGTGAGCCCAGCGCAACAAGAGAGCATGAAAGTCAATTTCTTCCGACTTCACCCAAGGCTCCTTGCAGAGGATGTGCAATTTCTCTGCCCTAGAATCAGCATCAGATGGGGTCTCACGAGAGGTTTGTTGAGTGGGATCAGAATCCGATGAAGGACCTGCACTGACATGTTCATCCTCTCCGCACGTTAAGTGTGTTGATGGTGTCTCTACCACCTTTGCTGGTTTTCTTGTTGCAATTTGAAGCACTGTTGAACTGAGTGTCCCGGTTTTGTGCAATGCAGGCAAACCCCTTTCTTCACCCTACATTTACACTCACTTTCACTAATTCGCAGATCTACCCATAGTTTTGTGGCAGGATCCTTCGATTTGGGTGAAATATTTTCTCCCTTGGGGAGGTGGATGGTGTTAGCATTGTTTTTCATCGAGTTCTTCGGCCCTTTACTTTTGAAAGCAGTCCTTTTAAACCACCGAGTTTGTTTTTGTCGACCCTGAATTTCACTGCCCTCCGAGTTTGCCAAGCCTGGGTCCCACTCCATTTCTTTATGGGACTCTCACGGGAAGAAAAAAGAAGGGAAAAAAAAAAGAGTTGCGGCCATGAAACTCACAAAAAAAGAAAAGAAAACAATGCTCTGGTCATGATTGCAGTTGTATACATTCTTGGAAGTGGGAATGCAATTGTGCCCTCAATGAGGGCATCTCAGCCCTGTGGCTAGGTTGTCAAATTCCAAAAAAAAAAAAAAATGCGTACTTGGCCGTGAAAATGATTGGATACATTCCTTTAAGTGCCAGTGTGATGAGGTACAATCCTCTGAGGGAACACAACCCGAGCAGATCACGGATTCAAATTGTCACATTCCAAAAACGGAAAAAAAAAAAAAAAAAAAACGAAAACACGGATTTGGCCGTGAAAATGGTTGGATAAACACAGCCAGCGCAGATCACGGATTCCGCCCTGCCTCATTGGCAGGGGACTCGTAATAAACAAACGAGAAATGAAAAAAAGAAAACAAGTTTCAGAATGTGACCGTCTTTGTTGTACGATGCATTCTGTAGAGCAAGACTTTGAGCATGATCTTCTTGACTACCCTGCCCAACATAATTGCAATACATAATTTTTTTTTTTTCCTTCTTTCACGCGCGGGCAAAAGAAAACTAAGATTTATGGGACTCACCGACACTGGGTCCCACCACCGATTTCTTCGGGGACCATTACATTGTAATTTCCCAACACTGGCAAAGGTACTGCTGATTTAAAGGCATTCATTGATTCATCATCATCTACTAGTCGAACTCGTGGGCTGGCAAAAAGCAAAATACCTCGCAGTCTTGCTCCTGATCGTTACCAAGAAAAGGATCCTCTGCGAAGGCCTCCTCATCAACCACAAGTTGATCGTACTCAAAACGGTAGCTGGCCAAAACCGTTTGCAGCTGGTAGTCTTTTTGCCACCCGATCCACCCGTGAGGTCTTGTGCCTCCAGCTTGACAAAATCTCGCATGAGGAAAAGCCAATTTGTATATACTGCGAGTCCAAGCCCCAAGCCATGTGTTGAAGTAGAGAGAACCGTACCTTTAATCACATCCAAGCAAGACTGTACAAACATCCCAAAATCAAGAGTAGCAAAGAGTTTACTAACGTACTGTTGCAAATTATGCATGGTGCTTGTCCACTTGTTTTGCTTGAGCTTGGCAAGCTTGAGCCTAGCTTTAGCAGCAACATGTGGATCAACATATTGCTTAATCACAAGATCCTTGAATGTGGCTATTGGCGTAACCTTCAACCATTTGTTCAAGTCTTCCTTTATAGCCTGACTGTAGCTCAAGCACAGCAAGTGGGCAGACACCATGCATAGTCTGCAACAGTACGTTAGTAAACTCTTTGCTACTCCTGATTTGGAGATGACTGCGCTGCTTGGATGTGATTAAAGGTACGATTTTCTCTATTTTAACACATCGCCTGGGGATCGAACTCGCGACATATACAGATTGGCTTCCCCTCATGCGGGATTTAGTCAAGCTCGAGGCACAAGACCTCCCGGGTGGATCGGGTGCCAAAAAGACCACCAACCGCAAACGGTTTTCGGGCAGCAACCATTTTGGAGGGCCTGATCAACTTAGAGGTTGACGAGGCCTTCCCAGAGGACCCTTCACTTGGTGATGATCAAGAGCAAGACTACGAGGCATCTTGCTCTTCGTCGGCCCACGAGTCCGACTATATAGAGAAGCCTCTTACGATGGGTTCCACATTGGTCCTTAGGACCGACGACCGAGTAACCAAGGGTGTCCTCAGCACATCAAAGTAGGATCTGATAGAGTTAATCAAAGCAATGTCGTCCTTTCCGTCATATTTAGACGGAATTTGTGTCCACATAAGGAAAACTGCAGTTCCGACTGACGATTGTTGGGTATGAATTCGGGGCTACAACAATTCAAAAATTCCGAATTCGGGGCTACAATAATTCCAAAATGCCCTGCACTGCCACCTGCCACTGCACTAGCAGCAACAACAACACCGGAGTCTGGACTTGCTGCAGGTCCAGATAGGGTGTTGACCACACTCGAAGAAAAAGAGAAGATACAGTTACAGGGGAAAGAACGGACTGACACACAACATTAAAAGCAGGGTACGCAGACGGAAGGACACTTTGGGCCAGCTGCATGTTAGCAAACTGTTACAGCTTGTCACTGTGTTGTTGCACCATCAAGGCCATATCCTCGCAACTTCTTGAGTTCATCAAACACCTTTGCGAGTTGGCCAGTATAGTCTTCAACAGCCCGAACATCTACTAAATCCCTGAGAAGTGGGACAACCTTCTCTTCCACCTCAGCATCAATTAAGGTGGGCACGATACTAAGGACGACTTCATGAGCCTTTACTTTGTCTCCCTTTTCCTCCTCCTCCTCTTCCTTTTCCCTCTTCAACGCTTTTTCATAAAAAAATCGGTACTCCGCTTTTCCTGCCTCAGGGGAAATGTCCATTTGCAGCTTTCATTCCGCTGCAGACGCCATGATGGAGGATGAGGGTGTCAATAAGTCTATCAAGAGTGGTCCGTACTACCTCACACTTCTGGGACGAACACTCCTCTTCCCTCTCCTCCCCCCCTCAAGAGCAACACTGAAAAACTTCTCTCTTCTCTCTTTTGTTTGCGATTGCGACCTCGTAGAAGCAGGCATTCAACGAACCCAATGGAAGAAACAGCTCGAAAGCAATTTAGAAGAGAAGGTAGAACTCGTAGCCGAGGCAGCAATTAATTTGGACTCAAGAGGTCAAAAAAAAAAAAAAAAAAAAAAAAAAAAAAAAATTTGGTTCCGCAACACAATCTGGTCCGACTACGAATGAGGTCCTCTCAAGCCTACCCGGACTCAGCTCCGTAAAGACACAGCAAATCAAATTCAAAGTGTACTACACAATGCAAGTGAGTGTTGTCCAAGGTGCAAGTCAGGCAGCGGAACGTGCGGTAAAGTTCGTGAAACATCTCAGCCGAGATCCCCTCAACAGCGAGTGTCCTGGTCCGAAAGCATGAACTCCGAGTCCCAATCAGATAAGAGCACGGTAACTGACATCAACAGATTTGGGCCTGAGGGGCCCTTCTTGTTTGGGTCGGGTCCCTCTTAGTCCCAAATGGTCCTTGTGGAATCAAAACTAGGTCCCAACCAACAAGAGTTCCACAAAGACCTCTCTGCCCCTACCGTATTGAAAAACTAATTTTAGCTCCATAAAGAACCTACAAACTACAGCCGTTCGGAATGAAATAAACAAAGCACTGTAGAAAGATATAGCATGGCACACAAGATACTCCATCCATTCACTACGCAGGATGGAAGAAGAACCCAAAATACCCCAACAAGCAATCAATTCCATGCACACACAGATGGGCACCCTTGCCACATGGCACTTACCTGAGTGACCGGGCTCTTGAGATGAAATGAAACTCACCCCCTTCTCACATAGTCCTCCTGACCCAATTAGCATCCTCTACACTAGTCCTATCATTTAGGAGGGGTAGACCTCTACACTAGTCCTATCATTTAGGAGGGCCAACATCTACCCCAAAGTACACCACCGAATCCCCCGTCGATGTTGAAGATCAAAGTAGCAACTTGCAGTCCGTAGGTGCAGATATGGCTGCCACCCTCAAGCTCGCCTAACTTGAGGGGAGCCCTGAAGTCGCTCCTCGCCTTCCCTAAAGTCCAGATTCCAGTTGTACCCTTCATTGTCGCCTCTCTCCAATTGCATCACGAAGTCCCACCTCGTGTCTCGCCACCACAGACATGCACTCCAGCAACCTGGCCAGGTCTAACGTCGACCCTGCACGACCCTGCCAGGTGGGAGCAGCTTCCCATTCACAACGCTGCCCCACTTAACCCCAACTTCCTACCCTAACCCTAAGTGGTTAGCGCTTACCACTTAGGTTAGGGCTATGGCGTCAAAGTCAACTCTTGCCAGCAAGTGGTATCCGCTCTGATACCAATGTTACGATCCTGGCCAATTTCAAAGTACACAATCATCAGAAAGTACAATGCCATCCAATTGCAAAAAGAAATGAATGAATTTGAGAGGAGAGAGAGAGAACGAAGAAGAAGAATAAGAAGAAAGAAAGAAGATGTACTCCAGCATAGACCAATGACAATGCTCTTCTTCGCCAACCACTCTCCTCCTCCTTGTGTTCTCCCCTCTTATTCAAACAAGAAATACCAATAATAATGTTGAATGGCTGAACCAGAATCAATGTCTGAATCCCTCTTCTACTGCAGGCACAACATGAGCTCCACCATAGCCATGGCCACCCTTCCTCTTCCTCTTCACGTAGGCCGAGGCTATGGCGGACTACTGAGGGCTCTGCCCTCCTATGCAAAGGACAACCCAAAGCAGCTATGTCGCCGCCCTCCTGTGCAAAGGACAACGCAAAGCAGCTAAGCCGCTGCTCATTAAGCCGCCACGCCTGACTCTGCCCCGAGCTTCCTTGATGACACTACCCCAACTGGGGCCTTCCAGATGCTGTGCCTATCAAGGTGATGAAGATGGTGTCCACCATAGCCAGGTAGGTACCTCGCCACTTTCCTCCTTGGTCCTCGTCTCCCTCCTCCTACCGGTAGAGCTCCATCATAGCCGAGGTAGAAGCTCCCGGGCTCTTCCTCCCAGCAGCACTGTAGTAGCCAGCGCTCCTCCAGCCAGCGCTCCAGCACTGTCGCCAAACATGCACACTGAAGACTGAAGCTGGGCTCTTCGCTCAGCCTCCAGATATAGTGGCCTACTTGCCTCCTGGGCGGTGACTTCCAGGCCGCTTGGCCTCCCAAGCAACCGGTACCGCCTCCCTTTCGGAGGGAAACATCATTGCAGACTCTGGCATTGCCCGTACAGGCCCTAGACTCAGACTGGATGGACTGGTACCTGCCTAGACCTAGCCTACCGCTACTGGGCCTCTAAAAATGCCAACTTTGTCTTCTTCTGCTCGGCCTCGAGTACGAGGCACATCTACTTCTACTGGGTGCGGTACCAGCCTTTTCCCACTGCTCTGCCGTGGGCCTCTTGCTCTGCCACTTGAGTGTTTTCCCTGCTGCAACCCTCAATGTCACGGCCACAGGTAAGTAACGGCCGTACGGGGCTCCCAAACAAGCAAGTACTCTTGCAGGTCACACACACACACGCATGCCGACAAGCACTCAGACAGGCACCCAGGTCATCAAGCACGCACACACACAGACTCCGAAAACTAAGGAAAGTGTGGGAATCTCAGGCAAGGCATCCATTCCATCGGCAGAATTCAGAAATCAGCAGTGTTCTCAGTCCGTGTTATGGCGGGTCATTACAGCAGCAAGGAAACAAGTTCATGACTTGACATGCCATCACAAACTCGCTTCCTATATTTTGAACTTGATTACCCACTGAACTCTCGGTACACATCCTCTGTTCACCCACGCTTACTGTCTCGGGTTGTTTTGCAGCTGTCAGGGCCTGGTTCCACATCCTCCCGTGGTGAGTAGTGTCGACCGAAAAGCGCTAGATTTCGGAGCAAATCGGGCAGATGGCTCGACACTTGCCATGGCGAGTCAGGATCTTGGCCAAGAACAGTCCAAATAGCAGTATGTACACTGCCTCATCTCCAGCCAAAACGCTCACCAAGAAGTATATAGTGGAGAGGTCAAAAAACGGCCGTAACAGGTGGGGACGTTGCTAACTGGCATGGCGAATAGACACAAATTGAATTACTACCGTCTTCACCCGAATAGAACACCCCATGATTATAGCTGTATTTGGTGCAGCTTTCAGTCCAGGTATGGCAATAATGACCGGAGAGTTTTTGCAAGTTCGTTGCTCTATTGAATTACTACAATCTTCAGCCGAATAGAACATCCGGTCATTATAGCTATTTGGTGCAAGTTTCAGTCCAAATACGGCAACAATGACCGGGCATTCTCCCTGGGTGAAGACGGTAGTGTGGTTCTGACCTCTACTCTTATCACTATGGCTTCAGTTGAACGCCTTCCCCTCCCCATGACTGATTGATGACAATCGATGGCAAGGTCACATTACCTTCAATGTCAAGACCTCGTGATTGGCTGTTATAGTACCGATACTTCTTCATGCACAGGCCGCTTGCTGGGAAAATGCCCTTATGATTGCCCCACGTCGGATCCGGCAAGTAGATGGCAGCCTGTCCAATCCCCCACAAAAAACAAGATGCTTGCATTTAAAATCTCCGAGGCTTTGAACTGGTAGCAGATTGCTCTCCCAAAGCAAACATCACAATGGCATTGCGGCAGGAAAAATATATATACAGTAGATGACTTGTTGTGGCTTCACTCACAAAAACAAATACAACAGGTGATGGAACCCGATCTCTCTCTCTCTCTCTCTCTCACACACACACACACACACACAAAACACACACACACACACACACACACACACACACACGACAGGAACGGTGAAAAAAAGAGAAGGAACAAAAGACTACACCCCACCAAAGAGAGAGAGAGAGAGAGAGAGAGAGAGAGAGAGAGAGAGAGAGAGAGAGAGAGAGAGAGAGAGAGAGAGAGAGAGAGAGAGATGGCCGAGGCACCCCACCATGATGACACTATCTGATCAAAATGATCATGATGACAACGATGACGACGATGATGAGGATGAAAGTTAAGGAGCACAATTTGCAAGCCAAGGTAAGATGATGATAGCGACACGACGATGGGGAACGATAACGGGCAGGAAACGCACGACTGTGCCAGACTGTTTCGTTGGATTTCACGAACTCATCAGGTGGTTGAACCCTGACAGTCTGCCCACGATGCATTTGCGTGCATGCGTGCATGTGTGTGTGTGTCCGTGCGTGTGCTTGCAAGGTGGGGGGGAGACGTCGATGCGAGTGCGTGTTGTCTCATCGATGTCAGTGTTTGTTGTCTCATCCGCTATACCACGTGCATGTGCCCGCCCACTATGCACCGCCAAAAATATGTGCAGGAAAAAGGTCGAGCCACTACGCCCAATAGTGGTCCAGTCCCCACCGCCTGGAACCAGTTTTCCTCCGGGCCTGGCAGCCCTAACTTCCGTTGGGCTGCAAACTTCTAATCTGGGCCCTAGGCCAACCAGTACCGAGCGAACGACCCGATCTTAAGATCTTAAGATAGAATGTCAATCCTGGCTGTGGCACTGTAGGACCACAGAAGGCCTGGATCGCCATGCAATCTCAAGATCTTAAACCACAAGTACACCGCCCATGCAAAATAAATTAATTGAAAACAAGTTTAAACGACTCATTCTGAAAAGATTGGGGGTGGGAGCAGGGTCAGCACACACACACACACAAAAAAAAAAAAAAGAAGCTGCAAATTCAGGAACGACGTCGGGGAAGGCCCTGAAGGAGGTGTGCTCACACTAGAACATTCAGGAACGAATCTAACCGTGCCTATGGCTTGTATTAGGTTTTGTTTTCTTTGTTGTTTATTCTTTTGTTTTCTTTTTGGCTCCCTCCGAGCGAGGCAGGGAGCACTGCAAGGACTTCTGACACCCTCTCAAAGAGGGAATATACTTCTGACACCTGTTAAATGCCCAGTTGGGCGATGTACATGTAAAACCAAGGATCCACAATGTGATGAAAAGGACTGAATGGACAATGCAATGCACGTAGAATCTCAACAAGCAGTGTGCATTCTGATACATACAAAAATGGTGCTTTATAGCGCAGTGGAAGACTTAGATACAAGTCCTGACCTCACTGGCACTGACCTCTCTCACGTAGTACAAGATAGCGCAGCAGAATGCTAGAATACCAATGTTGAACCCAATCAATGTTGCAATGCAGACGAAACATACATCATCTTCATCACACGGTGTGAAGGAGGCCTGCCGCTACACACAGGAAGAATGCGCCAGGTCCTGATCATGCAAGATGAAGAGGAGGGGAACAGACGAAGAGGAGGGGGGATATGGGAAAGTCGTCAACACCAAGTCTTCGTTACAAGTCCCAAATAATCCCTCGTCAACATTTCTGAAGCCCAACATCGAGACTGGATCCAAATGTCACCAAGCCCTCTCTCACTCGTAGTCTGCTAATGCAGTGAAGTCAGATAGCGAGAGCGTGAGAGGGAGATGGTGGACTGAGAAGAGGAAGAAGAAGAACTCTCTCTCTCTCTCTCTCTCTCTCTCTCACGTGCCAGGTACTAACCTGTAAATTTGGCGCTGTGCTGCAGGTTCCTCAAAGACGAAGCTGGAGCTATGGCGCTGCACGTAAGTCTCCCTGGCCTCCGCCCAATCTCTCTCTCTAGTACTGCTCTAGCTCCTATGGCGCCCAGCGCTGAAGACTACTGCTAACGCTACTAGCGCCCAGCGCTGAAGACTACTGCTAACGCTACAACTACTCCTGCAGCGCTCCTCCAGAGTGCTGCTGCCGAATCCTGAAGACTACCTCCTGCCTCCTGAACTGCACGTGAAGTGCCTGGGAAGTACCTAGGAACTACCTGCAGCCTGCAGGGCGGGCCAGTCCTCTATAGTGCTGGCCCATCCAGGAGGCTGCTCTTGCCAATGCCGAAACGTGCCAGACCCTGGCGTTGAATCTCAACCAGGGGTTGTCTTGAAAAATAGGCCTGAAATGGCCTGCGCTAAAACCCTGGTTTGTTGCCTGAGTTTCAGGGTGGGTCAAACTGATGAGGGCCTGAAAATGGCCCTCAGTTTCAGGCTGAAAACGCTCAGGTCCGGAAAGGACCTGATTTAGCCCTAAACGACACAGGGCCTGTAGGCCATTGTTTTCAGGCTTTCATGCTGAAACGACACGGGGCCGGTAGGCCCTTGTTTTCAGGCTTTTGGCCTGGCAACGTCACGGGCCTGAAAGTGGGCCCGTGCAGCCTGTTGCAGGCGCAGCATGTAACACACAGGTTAGATCATATATCTAACCGGTTTCACGTCCATATTGTTTTGTTTTGTTTTTTCGCTTTTCATTTCTGAAAGTAATGTCCGTGATGAATGCGGATGTGGCATACTGCGCATCCACACGGGCCTGCAAGGCATGACCAAACAAGTAAGGGCCCTACAGGCCCTGTGTCGTTTTCAGCCTGAAAGCCTGTAAACAAGGGCCTACAGGCCCTGTGTCGTTTTCAGCCTGAAAGCCTGAAAACAAGGGCCTACAGGCCCTGTGTCGTTTCAGCCTGAAAGCCTGAAAACGAGGGCCTACAGGCCCTGAGACGTTTCAGCCTAAAAGCCTGAAAACGAGGGCCATTTTCA
>BFEA01000183.1:1251085-1287220 GCA_003427395.1 Chara braunii
TCTCTCTCTCTCTCTCTCTCTCTGTGTGTGTGTGTGTGTGTGTGTGTGTGTGTGTGTGTGTGTCTTTGTATATATATGTATATATGTGTGTGTGTGCGTGTGCCTGTGTGTGTGTATGCGTGCATGTTTGTGTTCATGTGTGTGTGTGCGAGTGTATTTGTGTGTGTTTGCTTGTGTGCGTGTGTGTATGTGTGTGTGTGTGCGTGTGTGCATGTGTGTGTGTGCATGTCACAGCGTGTGCACGTGTGTGTGTGGGGGGGGTTGGGGGCGTCTGTCTTTTTTTCTCCTTTTTATGTTTTTATTTACATATAAGGTTAAAAAAACAAATGAAAAACATGGGGTCATAGGGGTCCGAAAGACCTACAAGCCTCCATTTTTTATTATTTTTTGTGTTTATTGTTTGCCCCTAAAAAATCCCTGTGAAAAAAAAAACAAAACCCACCCATTTCATATTATGTTTTTTGTTTTCTTCCTTTCTTTCATGTTTTGTTTTTTTTAAATATAGCAAATCTTCAAAAAATAAAATAAGAAACATAGGGGTGTAGATCTCAAAAATATCTACAACCGTTTTTTTTTTTTTTTTTTTGCTTATGCAAGGAAAATGAACCGTAACGAGATGACAATATTCAGATTGCACAATCACATTGAAAGCCAAATCGTAACAGTGTTCAAGAAGCAGCATTGCACCAATATTACACCAATGGAGAATCGTAGCACTAATAGTCAATGTCAATGAGAGCTTGCACCAACATACATATCCAGTCTCTATCTCCCTACCTGGCGCTCGGCGCCCAGCCTACTCCCTACACAGCTACTACTAGCCTACGAATTGCCTTCGTCGCCCTGACCCGTAGACCGGCCTACCTTCTTCTTTCCGGTCCCCCTACCCTTTTCTTTAATGGGTGCCACGACTCCCCCATCCGAAGCCTCGCTGGCCCCATCGTGCTCTGTCTCTTCCCCAAGGTGTGGGAAGTCGTCATTTTTTGTCACCTGACCATCATGGTCGACGAACATTAGTTGACCTTTCTTCTTCCAGTCCTGGGGTAGTCTCTTCTTCCTACCATCTCCCTGACTCCGATGCGCGGACCCCATTTTTGCCTCTATATCTAAGGCCTTCTTGCTGAAAGAGGCGAAGTTGTGCTGTTCGACATAGGCCTCGTCTACCAGCTTTCTCCTTACCTCTTAAGTTAGGCATCTACGGTAATCCGTGAGTACCTGCTGGTCATAGCACACACCAGGTACCACGAGCAGACGTTCTACGGTGTCCGTTAGCTCACGAACATTCTTGTACCTTCTGGTACAAAGACTGTTGATTGCATCACTGGCCTTTTGAGCCCCTTGCGGGTCATGCCACCTGCTATACACGGACCATACAAACTCGTCTAATGTCTGGGTTTGGACCCAGGCATCAAAGTTCTGAGTGTAGCCCTGCTGCTGCACTAGGCCATTCAACCAGCGAGCTGCTGACCCCTCTAGAAAGGAGGCAGCCACTACAACTTCCTGCTCTGGCCTGGTAAGTTTGTGCCTCACATAGGTAGGCACCGTCCTTACCCAGGTGTCCTCGTCCTTCTTCCTGTCGCCGGAGAAGGGCTTAGGACTCAGCAAGGGTATTTTGGGCATCCACTGCATAGGCTGCTTTGGCCCAGGGGATTGCTGCAGTGGCTGCATAGCCACCGAAACTGGTTGCTGCACACTAACCTGGGCCTGGCTTGACAGTGGGACTGTAGTAACCAATGTCGTTGATGGTACGGCTGAGACTCTGCTAACCGGACCACTAGTTGCTACACAACCACCTGGAGGGGGCATGCCAAACATAGGCGAGAATGAAGGCCCTACCGGCAGCAGCGTCACTGATGGACCCGCACCCGGAGGGGGAGTTACAGCAAACTCAGGTTGCCTCATCAATGGATAAGGAGCCTGTAATGCAGCCAGAATTCGTTTTTGGCCTGCCACTATTTCAGCCAACACCTCCTGCTGAACTACCTACGTCTCCGCCACACACAAGAGCGAGTTACACAGGGCTCGTATCGCAGGGTCAAGTGTTGACTCATCTAGTGCTTCAAATTTGCTTAACTCCTGCAATCTACTACCCAGTCTAGCTTTCCTCATTATAACTCTCCTTCTCCTCTCTGTTGCTTCATCCAACTGCCGCTGCAACTCATCCTGAAGTTCTGCTTGGAGGATCTCATAATCCTCCGGCGTGAGTTGAGTCAGTTGGCTGACTTGCACGCCAGCACTCTGGCTAATGGAAACCCAAGAACCACTCTGACTAACTCCTGACGAAGTGGCCTGTGAAGAGGCCTGCGACATGGTAGAGGAAGTAGCCATGGTCGTACCGATGCTAGCTGAAATCCTAGACCTGTCACTATCCTCAACGACTCTCACTCTCCTTGCCGATGTTCTCTCTCTAGCCTCTCTCCGCAGTCTCCTCTCGTCTCTCGGACCTAACTCTAGAAATGTCGAAGGTCGACTGAGAGCACTACTACGAGTAGTCCTACGATCATCCACTAACAACTCCTCACTAGTGGTTGCATCACTCATGAGCTACAATGTATGTGATCTAAATTAGAATTCACACTGAATCCTACCTTAGCATGACGCACAACCGATTATGATACACAACTAACTTCGGTCGGTTTGGACAGAAACAATTAGGTGGTTAGGTCTCAACCAATGTCAAATCCTCCAGGGAATGTTAAATCTATTTTTAGATTACTCTGATACAGATGGCAATGCAGCAAAGAATACTACTCTATCTGCAGTTGTTTGTCAGTTGTCAGTCAAGTCCGTAACAACTAAATAATCAAAAATAGAAATAATGTTCCCTGCAGAGATATATGTTGAATGGCTGTTTATCTAATTAATGCTCAGCGAAAAGTTGTCGAAATCCCCCCTCTCCCTGTGTCCTTCTCGTGTTGTCTCTTTGTGTCGACGCCCTGAGCATCTGGCTGAGCATCGTGTCTAAAGGTGTGCAATCCGGGCCACCCCTGTGCCCCAAGTCAACGTCGAACCTGCCAGCCCCTGCACATTATTTATCCTCGCATGCAACGAGCCTTATACCCAGTTTGATCTGGCTGATCAGGAGGCATTTAAGGAGATCCCCCGTAACTCCTCAGGAATTATTTAACGTCGCAGACAGGACGACGATCACAGCCACAATCAACACCGAGTCCCCGCCGGAAATATTTATAGACGGTCTGGTAAACGTCTTTTCAAAGGGCTGGCATGCCCTGCATGACCTCTATTGCGCAGCAGCAGAACCAAGGACTTGTGGCAAAGCATGCGTGTACTAGTCCCAGCGGGTTGGCATGGTGACCGTGACCCGTGTGCTTCGTTCAGGGCCCTTCAGAGGCATGCTGCCCAGAAAGAATAAAACTCTCAATGTTGAGTGCTAGCGACACCTCACATTGAGAGGACTCCCAAGACAAGGCTCACTTCCTCACAGTAAGAAGCAATGAAGAGGGTAGATGAGGAAGGAAGCAACATACCTCATAATGATGCCCCCAAACACAGATTTCTCACCGGCAACCTGATGTGCATTTATGATGACCGGTCTTTGCCTCGACACAACCCACAACAGAATGCAGTTCCACCTCGGCTTAAATGCCACATCAGCGAGCTCTCATCATCCAGCATATACCGCTAATCTCACCACACAGCTTCCTGGTGCGCCCACATGACCCTGGGCCGCCTTACATTCAAATCACTGCCCCACACCTCATGCGAAGCACCGAACAACTAATGCGAAGAACCAATGAGCGCAGTTAGAACCAGCTCCGATACCAAATTGCAAGGAAAATGAACAGAAACGAGATGACAATATTCAAATTGCACAATCACATTGAAAGCCAAATCGTAACACAGTGTTCAGGAAGAAGCATTGCACCAATATTACACCAATGGAAATCGTAGCACTGATAGTCAATTTCAATGAGAGTTTGCTCTCGCCACCGCCAACATACATATCCAATCTCTATCTCCCTACCTGGCGCTCGGCGCCCAGCCTACTCCCTACACAGCTACTACTAGCGTACAAATTGACAATGCAACTGTTGGCGTCAGCAGCACCCGACGTACTTGAAGATGTCGCCCATGCAAAACCACCACCAATACCAGCTATGCGCCCTCACATCATCATCATCATCATCATCCTTCTCTCTCCCCCTTAACTCTCTCCCACGTCTCCCTTTGTTGTACACCCGAAGACCACCCCTGCGCCTCATTGTATGTCCAAGCCCACAGCCAGCTATGGAGGCTGGGCTATGGCGCTGCCCTCAGCAACGCTCTTCTTCACCACACGACCGCACGTGCGCAGTCTCTTGCTCCAATGCCAGCAGCCAGTGCGCGAGCTATTGCTCCAGCAGCGCTGCCGCCAGCCAGCAAGTGCCCGAATGCCCGGCCAGGCAGCGAGCTTTTTCCTCTATGGAAAGAGCCTGCCTCGATTGGCAGCCTGGCTGGACTAGCCTGGGCCCAGAAGCTCCCGGTAAGCCCCGGGATGTTGCGCCTCTGATGCAGCTACTGGTCCTCATTCGGTTGGGCCTCCCAACTGTCTATGTATGAGGCTGTGAATCTGGCCCAGGGCCTTAGCTTTCGGAAAGGCCTGGAAGGCCTGGGAATTTCCATGCTGCTTGGCATGTGTTTCCCTTCAACCAACTGCCGTGACAAAACTGCCTGGACCCCCAAATGCGAAATTGACAACCAAGGGCCTCTCATGATTTGTTAGGCCCGCCTTCACTTAGGGCAGGTGCTCTTGCAGCAGGGGCCCCTCAGGCCTGCCGAGGACCCAGATCCTTGCACTTATTCTTTCCCGAGGAAAACAATATTCCCGCGCCTGTTCAAACCTCGCTCAATCGCTTTTGAGCACCGGATTGAGCAGAGCTCAAAAATTTGAGCTCCAACCCCACGCTCAATCAACGCGCGGTAACACAAACAGGATGGAGCACTTCACCGAGGATATTTTTACTTGCAAGAAGACCTCAACAAGTGGAGATTTCACACGGCAATGGAGGAGGGTGCTCTGAACATAATCACGAAATTGTCAAATGGGGTGGTGGACAGAGGGACTCTACGGGCAGTTACCTGTGACAAGGCATCTGATCGAGGAAGTTTCACAAGGCACTCGAGAAGGTGTCCTGACCTGAAAGACGTGAGGGGCAGTTGGCAGGGCAGTCAGCGAGGTGGTCAACCGGTGGGCAACGAGATGGTGATCCGGGTGGTGAACAAGTCAACAAGGTGGGCAATGTGGTGATCAACGTGGTGGTCAATGGACTGACCAAAGAATGGCAAACCTCAGAGTCATCAACCGGTGGACAACAGGATGACCAACAGGGTTGTGATAGAGTCAACGGGGTGGTCAACAAGCCAAAAGGGTGCTCGATGGCTGGCAGATGGAATGGTCAACGGGCTGACCAACGGGCATTGCGGAGCATCAACAGGGCAGTCAACCAGGTGTCAACGAGGTTGTCAACCTGTGCACAACGGGATGCTGAACAGGGTGGTGAACAGGGTGGTGAACAGGTCAACACAGACGCCAACATGGCAACATGGCGGTCAATGAAATGGTTAACGGGCTGACTTTAAGGATTGGCAAAGTGCAGGGTGGTCAACTGTTGCATACTAGTGAATACATTCACCAAGTATGGGCAGAACCAAAGGATGAGCATATATGCAGCGGAAGTCTGATATGGACTGACTCACATAGACTGAACTTACCCAAACATCACTCGACACAAGCAATCGTGCGATGGTGGGGTCTGAAGCCATACATAGACGATGCTTCAGCCCGTACACCCATACACAGATGAATGGTGGGTGGAGAGACGATGGAGGTGGGAGATAGGGACAGCCCAAAATGTCACCGAACAAAATCTGAATGTTCTTGACATAAGTCACCAATGTTGGAGATACAGAATCCTAATGTAACCAATGTCCGATCTGTGATGCCACCAGGTATCAATCCAAAATATCTCCAATATCTCGAATCCGGTAAGTGTCACATACTCCTACCACCGAAGTCCAATCACTGATCTCTGTCCAACTTGTATCAATGGTCTCCGGTCTGATGAAGAAGAAGTCTGAAGAAGAAGAAGAAGAAGAAGAAGTCTGAAGAAGAAGAAGAAGAAGTCTGAAGAAGGAGAAGATCTGAGAGGGGCAGAGGAGAGGTGGAGATGGCGAGTCAGTGCCCAGGCTCCTACCTGCTGATGCAAGCTGGCGCCTTGCCGTTGTCGAAGACCAGCCTCCGTCGCTGGAGCTATGGCGCTTGCGATGTGGCCATCAGGTAAGTCTCCCTACTCCGCCTACCACCTCTACAGCCAGCACTACGCCTAGTGCTGCTGCCTAGCGCTGTGCTGGAACGGAAATAGTGCAGCGTTCTCTCCTCAGTGCTGCCGTACTCTCCTCCCCCTGGAATGGCTGCTGGCTGGGCCCAAAAATCGGCCGGCGGAAAGTTCGGACTCTGCCTCCCAAGTTGGCCTCCGATCTGAACCGTTGGGTCTATTGTCCGATCCGTGGTTCAGGTCGGACCGGTTTTCAGGAAAACAGGCTGCCTAAACGGCGGCCTGGACCAAACAAAAAACGTTTGGCCATTTCCCGCCCAGGGCCCGCGGCTGCAGGGCCTGGTCTGGAACCGGTTGCGCAAGGCCAAAGGGGCAGCCTAAAAAGGTCCGGCCTTTGGGCCGGCCTGGCCTGGATTATCACGTCCAGGCCCTCGGAACCCCTCAGCCTAGTCGTCGGGCTTGAAAGGGCCCGTGTGGAATGCAGTATGTAACACACTCCCCCCCTTAAAAGACCGAGCTACCTGCGAGGGCGAAGTTGTCTGTCCAATACCTGGGTGGGTTAGGTGGGACAAACTTTCTCCTTGGCAAGTCGCCGGTTCTCGTAGTCAGAGAAGATAAGTGGTGCAGATGCCTGTAAGTTTTACAGGAGATCCAGCAAGTGTCATCAGGTGCACATTGCTTGAATGTGACTTTGTATTGCATTGGCTTGCAGCCAAACTTGCGGTGCATGATGACACGGTCAACTTCCTGATGTTTGTCCATAGAGGGCGAATTCTGTGATCGTCTGCCCGGGAACTCTGCCATGGTGGCATATACACGGCCAGCTTTGATGGATGGAAGACCGGGTGCACGAGGAGGTGTGGTGGAATGGCAATCACAAAGGAAGAGCCAACAGGGTCCTCGCCTGCTGCAGAAATTATCTTCCATGGTCCACACCATTTCGGGAGGAGTTTGTGCGAGACGTCCTGCTCCAGTGCGAATTCCTCGACGAGGACCCAAACAAGGTCTCCCTCGCAAAAAGGACATGGGAGTCGACGTCGATTAGCTTGCTGATGCATGTGGATTTGAGCCTTTTGCATATTTGCTCAGGCATTGATCAGCAAATCGCGTTACTTTTGAGAGGAAGCAAGAGAACAAGCGACGCTGATGTCGGCAGGCCGTGGTAGGAGATGATCGACAAAGACTCGGGATTTCTCTCCACCGTGATGCAACTCGAATGGAGTGATGCAGTCGTCGGGTGCACCAAAGTGTTATAGGCGACTCGACGTCGGGAAGCCGATCAACCCAATCTTTCGGGCCGGGGGCGGATGAGTGTACGCAACATCATTTGAACGGTTTGATGCGCTCATTGCGTCTGCCCATCCGTGTGCGGGTGTCGTGCGGAACTCGGCTTCATAGTCGAACCGGACTCCGCCATGAGTGAAGTCCAAAAGGTTGATACAAAGCGAGTGTCTTTGTCGCTCACAATGTCTTCCGGAGCACCGTGGCACGTAATCCAGCCGGTGTGCAAGAGTCGTGCGAGCTCGGGGACTGTAGCAGGATACTTGCACGGAGGAACGGGCTTGTAACATCCATAGCAATGGAGAGGCGACGTGCCCGAGGAATTCGATAAAGGTTTCAGTTCGCCATAAGGGACATGAGATCTACCTTTGTTACGATAGCAAACTGCGCACGACTTAATATACCTTGTGACGTCGCGGAGAACGTCGGGCCAGTGAAAATGTTGGCGGAGGCGTGCCAATGTGCGGGTCACTCCAAGGTGTGTCGAGAGTCGTGCGTCGTGGAATTCGCCGAGGAGGCAAGTCCGTAAGATGCGATCTTGGAGCACCACTAACAAGTCCTTTCCTCTCGTGTGGAGGAGTAGAAACCCGTTGGAGATACGATAGTGACCGGCCGACGGGTGATTCGACGAGAGCTCTGCGTATAGCGTGGAGTACGTCGGGTCGAACTTGTAGCCGTTGACGAAGTGTTGCTGCAGACCATCGTCAAGCTGGACTGTCGTAGTAACTAGGGCACGAAAATTCGGCCGTCGTGAGAGGGCGTCCGTTGCTCGGTTGGCGGGACATGGGATGTGGCATGGGTCAAAGTCAAACAAGTCGGTGCAATACATCCATCGATCGATCATGCTAGTGACCGTGTCCTGCATTTTGTAGTAGGTCAACAAATTATTATCCGTGTTCCATTTAAAACGCCGACAACCGAGAAAAAAGTGGCGCCACCGTTTGAGAACGGTGACGAAGCGAGCAACTCTTTCTTCCTAGCGTCGTCGAGAGAGTTGACGAGAGGCACCTTTTGGGAGAAGTACTCGATGGGTTCCAACCGTCCGGATGGCATTGTTCTAACACTGCACCAATACCGTATCCGAAAGCGTCCATAGTCACTTGGGTGGGCAGGGTAGGGTCATAAATACGGAGGGCTGGTTCCGGCTTGCATCGTCGCCTTCAACGTATTGAACGCGCCATGAGTTGCGTCGTCGAACTCGAATGGTACCTTCGAGGGCTGAAATCTCGACAACGAGGCTGCCACTTTGGAGTGAGACTAGACAAAGTGTTGCTAGTATCCAGCCAAACCCATGAAAGAGTGTGCGTTCGTCGTGCAACGGGGTTCAGGCCAATCCACTATGGCTTGGATCTTGTCCACTAAGGGACGAATGCCTTTCGACATCACATAAGTACTCTAGCTCTTGTTTGGCAAATTCGCACTTGTCGCGGTTTGCTTTGTACTTGGCTGCTCGCAAACAATCCAAAAACGCACGACGGTGTACGTGGTGCTCGTCAAGTGTCCGACTGTAGACCAAGATATCATCGAGGTAGATGAGGACGGTACGATCGAGCAAGTCTCAGAATTCCATCGTCATGGCTGCTTGGAAGGTTGTCGAGGCATCAGTGAATCCAAATGGCATCACGACCCACTCGAAATGCCCATACCGCATTTTGAAGGCAGTCTTATACCGGTCTCGAGGCTGGATTTTGATCTGGTGGTAACCCGACTTCAAGTCCAACTTTGAGAAGTACGCCACGCCGCCCAACCGCTCAAGGAGAGCATCGATCCGAAGGAGAGGGTCGACGTTCTTTACGGTTTGTGCGTTAAGTTTTCTATAGTCGATGCACAACCGTAGGTCCTCGATCTTCTTCCGGACGAAGAGAACAGGTGCACCGTATGACGAACAAGTACGGTGAATCGCCATTGTCAACGAGGTCGCCGAGTTGTGCGTGAAGCACCTAGAGTTCCTCTTCGCTCATGCGATAGATTCATCCTCGTGGAGGGACGGCACCAGCCTCGAGAGTAATTCCGTGATGTATGGGCCGATCCAGAACCGTTTCGGTGGGAGCGTCAAAAACGTCTCCATATCCACATCTAAGAGGTGAGTAATGCGTGGGTCCTGCGGCGACGCGGCTGGTTCTTCCATCGAGGGGAGCGCATGTAAGAAGACAAGGCCCATCTCCTCTACATCATTCCGAGCTATGGCCACGAATCCTCGCAACGAAAACCACGTGACAAGCAATCGAAGTGTGAAGAGTCGCGACCGTACACAAGACTAACGCTCCGTTCCGATCACCGACGTGAACGGTTCGCTCATGAAAGTTTACCAGATGGTCGACACTATGCAACCAAGACATGCGTAGAATCATGTCGAACTTAGTGTCGAGGATGTCGAAAAACAACGGCTCGCACGCAAGGGGCGCAAAATACACCGGAACGCTGTCAACGCATCAGTCAATTGACTTTTGCATGCGTCCATCCGCAAGTGTGACTTCCGTAGGTTGCGTCTTCCTTAGAATGTGGGGGCCAAGGCCTGCACGGCCCATAAAGGTTTGGCTTATGAAGTTGTGAGACGCTCCGCAATCAATCAAGGCACTGCAGGTGGCCTTTCCGATTTGAATGCAGATTTAGAGTGAAGGAATATCGGTTTCGATGTACCTTTGGGTGGCGTACTCACCGTCCATCTTTGCAAGATAGAAGCGGAGATCGACAACCGCTACTCCGTCGTCCGTCAATGAAGTTGGTACTGCAGCGTGCAAGTAGGAGCGTAAATATGCCATCAAGGTGTTACAATGCAGCTTTGGCAAGGATCTGATCAAGGGTAGAGGCATCAAAGAGCAGTCCTCTCTCGTGAGCAGGTCGAGGTCCTCAAGCCTTGACCACGTCGTCGATTCCTCGAAAATAAATGGCGAACCGAACGGTTTTCTTGCCGACGGTGTACAAATTACGAGTACACTATCTAAGTGCACGTGGCTAGACAATGGTGGCACCAGCTGGGCGGCATAATCATCCTATGTGTCACGAGAAGCAGCGACTAACGCATGCTCCCCGGCAGGAATGTCAGTTCTTAGCAAGGCAACCGGCTCTGGCGGAGTGTGGAGAGGCGTCACCCCTCTCCGTGCGCAACTCAGTTTCCTGAGTTAGCTGGACGGGATACCTTTGCTTTGCCCTTGTCCGGGCATTGTGCAGTAGTGAGGTTTACACTGTTGCACCAAAAGCAATAACCATACCGTTGTCGAAGTTTAAATACTTCCTTGGTGATGTTGTATGTCGTCCATGGTTGTTGCCCAGTCTCCGTCGCTGTCGTCCCTTGTGTCGCCTTGTTCTTCCGAACCCTTTTTGAAAATTTCGGCAGGAGCGTTGCTTCAATTCCTCCATCACTCGAGGAGGCTGCTGCAGCGTGGAGAACAGGTAATCCATCAACAATCACCGCATTGTTACGCGTCGGCCTTTGGTAGCCTTGCTCAGCCACATATTGCGGCTGGGACTGCCTTTCGTTGGCCGCATTGGCATCCGTTTGGATGACCAGGTTAGCACGATCAAGGATGACCTTGAATGAGGCATAGTCGTACTCGTTACCGAGTGCCGACCACATTCTTGCACACGATCGTGAAAAGAATTCGGATCACAAGTTTGGAAAACTTAAGTCGAAACCAAGAGTCCCTACTATCTTCTGCCACTTGATCGTCCAATCTCATGTGGACATATTCCCTTGCGCTAGAGTAGACATCGTTCATGGCCGCCTTTACTACATTGCGGACCATGAATCGAGCGTACCACATTTGCTCGAGCTGCTCCCACGTGATGTGCATGTGCAGGTTGGCGATGGTGGTTCCCAAATTGGTTGTCGTGTGGTAAATGAATGCATGTACTCCTCCAATGAGTTGGAGGTCGAGTGTTGCCATCATAAGGTTGTCTGGTACGTGGTGGCAGGCTACTTCAGTGACGAAAACTTCCCACCATGCCAATGCATCCGTTTTTTTTTTTTTTTTTTTTTGCGTAGTCTTTCCTAGGGAAAAGAATATTCCCCTCGCCTGCTCAAACCTCGCTTAATCGCTTCTGAGTGCGAGCCTGAGCGGAGCTAAAAAATTTGAGCTCCGACCCCGCAATCAACCAGCGCGCGGTAACACAGACAGGATGGAGCACTTCACCGAAGATATCTTTACTTGTCAAAAGACCTCAACAAGTGGACATTTCACATGGCACCGGAGCAGGGTGCTCTGAATATAATCACGAAATTGTCAATGGGGTGGCGAACAGAGGGACTCTACAGGCAGTTAACTGTAACAAGGCATCCGATCGAGGAAGTTTCACAAGGCACTCAGGAAGGTGTCCTAACCTGACAGACGTGACGGGTAGTTGGCAAGGCAGTCAACGAGGTGGTCAATCAGTGGGCAACAAGATGGTGATCGGGGTGGTGAACAAGTCAACAAGGTGGTCAATATGGTGATCAACGTGATAGTCAACGCACTGACAAAAAATGGCAAAGCGCATAGTCATCAACCAGTGGACAACAGGATTGCCAACAAGGTTGTGAACGAGTCAACGGGGGGGTCAACAAGCCAAAAGGGCGATCGATGGCTGGCCGACGGAATGGTCAATGGGCTAACCAGCAAACAGCTGGAAAAATTCAAGACTTGTTATGACACTAATCTGGCATTGGAACAAACGAGCAGTGGCCATTGCTGGAATTTCTTGGGTTGCGTTATGCAAGCGCTGGATTGGCCCTGGGGTGTTCAAAGTGTGGCTTTGCACAAGAATCAAAGGAATCATCAAGGTAAAGGGTTGTGCACTCCTATTGCAATCGTTTTTGCACAGCGCCAGGGCTTACACTACGATGACTAGGTCTGAGGTAGCCTTCTTGTTCACCCTCAAAATTGAGCTTAGAAAGAGGAATTTTCCAGATGAGTTTTTCGATAGCGTTTTGCGTAATTTCTCTGCTAAGTTTGCAAACATGGGACGATTGGGTCAGCACTTGGGATTGGTTGGTAAGCGGGGGCCAAGCGAAGGGCATGGTCGACCATTTTTGAGGGCAGATGGCACTTGGAGGCAAAGTAAGGGGGGGAGTGTGTATAGGGGGTGCTGAAGTACACTTTCAGGAGGGATCTAGTTGAAATGCGGCTTTGGGGTCGCGCTCCATTGCTAAGAGGGGCATTCGGGTTTTGTCTTGTGATGGGCTGGGCCTTCTTTCCTTTTCTTCCCTTTTTGATTTTCGATCTTTGTTTCTAGGAATTGGATCTTCTTATTTTGATTTTCAAAACGTTTTCCGAAAATATGGGTCTGTCTAAGGGACGAGATTGCTTGTGTTGATTCAAGAACTGGTGTTTGGAAATTGTGGCCCGGCCACTGGGAAGGCGCTCAAGTGGTTGGGGACTTGCTTATTTAGGGTCTCCGTCGACTTCTTCGAGAGGTTATCTGGACGACTGTTCTCTCGATTTCTGGTCTCTTTTCTAGTCTGAAGCGGAGGCTTCTATAATTCTCTACAGTTCTAGCTGCATCTTTTGGCTTTCTCATCGTTTGTTCAAACACTACTTATTCCGCTACTCCTATTCTTTTCGTCCCTTCCTGGCACCTCGTGTAGACAAACCACTAACAATTCCAACTGGCATCCCGACGAAACGCAATGTAGGGTCCCTACGCTAGATTACACGATTTTTCTTACAATGTACTCGGCCTGTTTATTGCAATATCATTCGGCCTTATGATCGCGTTTCGACTCTATTCTCCCTCCTTGCACGACTATTTGTGTGTTTGGTCGATCACATGAATGCATGGTTGACTTGTGTCTTCACTTGCACTCCGCACTGTAACCGTCGTAACAATTAGATTATGGAAGTGTGGCTCCGTTAGATGAATGTTGAAGTTCATTGACCTTCCTTACGTGCCTTTCTTTCTCTACCTTTCATCTTTTCTTCCCACCTCCTTTCTCCTTCTTCTCTCTCCTTCTTTATTTCCCGATGGCAGTTTCCCATGGGGTTTGTTTTAATTGTAGACAGCATGGGTACTAGTCCCATGAGTGCCCTCATCCGCAAAGGTTAGGATATAGATTGTCGGTGGCCACGGGTGCAAATGCTGAGCCTATTTTAACTCTTCCGGCTGCTGGCTCGTCGGCAGCAACAACACGAGCGGCTGCTCCTTCAGCTTTTTACGCTCCAGCTCCTCGAACTGGTTGGTGGACACGAAACCAGCAAATATTGGACAAATGCAATGATTTTGTCACAAAGGCACAACAAAAGGAAAGGGAAGTGTTGGAGGCTAAGGAGATGGAGAGGAGGAAGTGTGAGAAAGATGGAGAGGAGGAAGTGTGAGAAAGATGAAGAGGCGGAGCAGCGGAAGAATGAATGTGATGAACTGGAAGATAAGATGGGGAAAAGATTGGAGAGTAAGTTGGCACCTATGTACGATGCGATTATGGGTAAGGGCTTGGACAAGGCCAACACGAGCACCACAAACGACGAAGTGTGCCAACTTCGACGGGAGAATGAGGAGTTGCGCGCAACCACGGCATCAAGGAACAAATGCCTTCAACGGATTTGGTGTACCGTTTACAGCGGGAGAATCATGATTTCAAAAAACTGGAGTCGGACTTGAAACAGAAAATGGAGGGCGACCTGATGACGTTACGTTGGGAGATTCGTGGTTTGAAGGAGTGTCGTGAGAATCTGGGTCGTTCTGAGCTGGCTAAGCAGATTGACGACCTTCGTGCGGAGATGGAAGTGATGCGAAAGCATAACGAAGAGACCAAGGAAGTCCCCCAACTTTGGCATAACGAGGCATTGAGCCCTGGTAACAAACGTGGAGTCATGTTTCTATCAGAAGAAAAATCGAAGTTAACAACAAAAAGCTAATAAACATCAGAAAGATGGGTATCAGCATAGAAAATGTATTGATGTACCAAATTGGCTAATACTAGAAGGTTGATGCAAAGTGTTCCACCAATTTACAGAGAATTTCATTATTGGTATATTTATGAGACCTACCTGGTAACAAACGTGGAAGTATAAACGTGTCAACCCTTGCTAGCGAAGGTCATGGTCTGACCAGATCGCGGGTGGGAACGCTTGACGAAGGGGTTCGTCTTAGAGCTGAACTCTCGGAGATTAAGGAACGGAGGAGGTGCGACCAAACCGAGGTCGATATGCTAAAGAAAAGGCCTGAAAGGCGAGCATAGGATGAGGCGAAAAAAATGGAGGTTGAAGCTGAGCTGGCTAGATTGCAAAAAACTATGGGCGATTTGACAACCGGGAAGGCGGGTTACAGCACACTGAGCGTGTTAGGAACTAACCTTAAGGAAAGAATGGAGGCGGCGACTAGGACCGGCTTCCGTACTGGAGGGAAGGGCCTGAAGATAACCTCTGGTCGACTTTCTCGACCTGAAGGTAGCACGCGAAAGGCCAATGATAAGTTCGTTTTCCTTCAGGAGGAACGCAAGCGTTTACAAGCATTGAAGAAAGGTGAAGTGGAACCTCTGTGTAGAGAAGCAGGGATCTTGTACTAGAATACGGATAACGACGTTGAAAAACTAACACAATTAAACATGAAGAAAGCCTTTGATGATGACGACGTGACGGAGAAGGAGACTAGTACCGCAGGACGAGGCAAGGCGGTGTCGGAGGAGGTCCCGTCAAACTCCATTTGATGGGATTTCCGAAACACGGCGTTATAGGGTTTCGTTAGGGCTTGTCGCGATCTTACATCTCGTTGCACTTCTTCTTTACGTGATGATAAGCTCAATTCGGCCTTCCAAACTATGGTTCCCATCTTGCTACTCCGAGGTTCCCATAGGCGGAGAAATTTCGTCCTTATTTGTCATCTTTGATTGAGGAGGGGGTTGACCTTTCGTTTTATTAATGGTCCTTTGGTCTATGTCGTTCTCTCTCCTTTGCATAAGCATGTTTACGTTGGTTCTACGAGTCGGTCTTTGGATGTCCGATGGAGCGAGCATGTTTATCGATCTTGTGATAATGGTGTTATAGAGCGGGGGAAAAGGAATCATAAATTGTACAGTTGGCAGCATGTTTATCGATCTTGTGATAATGGTGTTATAGAACGGGGGAAGAGGAATCATAAATTGTACAGTTGGCTTAGGAGGTGTGGTTCTGGCAATTATGTCGCGCTTCCGCTATTTCGATGTGAGGGTTGTGACCTGTTGGCTTTGGAAAAAATTGTCATCCGACAAACTACCCCTTTTCTAAATTGTCGAGATAAACCTTTTCAACAAAAGCGACGCCGGCCTAGTAAGATGAAGCACGCCAGGGAAGTTCGGCACATGCATGTTTCTGACGATGTAGTCAACGTCAAGGAACGCAGTGTTCTCTCACATCTAACATTTGCAACCAACGAGGGGCAAAGATCGGCTAGCTTACTCAATCTACTTAACCTAGCTCGAGAAAAGGGTAGGCAAGAGTTGACTGTGTATTGTGAAGGGGGTGATTTGCTTTTGGACCAATGGAAGGTAGTCAAAGGCTGTTTTGGGGGGTCCATTGTTGAATCAATTTTTAGAACTGGATCTCTGAAGAAGCATCGTGGTTGGTTGACGAACGGAGTTGCTTTGATCTTTCGGTCGATTTCCTTCTTTTGCTCAACATTACTATTTTCCAAATCTACCTTACTGGGCTTACTCACTAATCCTCCGTCACGTGCTCAACTTCTAGCAAAAGATTTGGATGGCCAGGTGAGATTATATTGGTATCAGATGTTTCAAAGAGAAAAAATCCCGATTTACCTTCCGTTGTTTGCTCTCAGGTGTTATCCGATGAAGGTTCGGATTTAACGTAAGGTCTCGATTGATCGTGCGCTTGTTTTTTTTTTTTTTTTAAAGGGTGATGGCCTTGAGATATTATTATTGAGTTCACTGGCCCCAAGCAATTCATTAGTAGTCGGTCTTACTCGTTAAGTTCCATCATCTGGATTCCAACACGGGTCTGTATTTCAACAGTTCATGGGTGTACCCACTGAGCTAGGCTCTTGGGTTTACAATTGAGTCTATTAGTAAATGTGCGTTCAGATCTCTGTGATTTAGTATCATTGGGGGCTTGGAGTTGCCGACTTCTCTGAAGGAGATGACTTGAAGAAGGATGAGGGTCGTTTGGACAAAAAACGAGAGTGTTGGTGATCTCCTTTTCAATTTTTGACCCGTCAATAAGCAGACTGATCAAGCTTGCTGCTGTCCAAACTCTGATGATTTGTTCCCTCACACTGATGGTCACATCAACTTTCGATCGTCTTGCATGGAAAATTGGGTGAGGCATATTACATTCCGAATCACAAGGATGTGACGAGGTGGTGACCGATTTGTCCGACCTTTTCAGAGGGGTGTGTTGTTGCAAGTAAGAGAATTGCAAGGGCAATCAATCAGTTGTTGTGGGATTTGCCGAAGGGTACGGATTTTAATTTAAATGGTATGGCTTGTTTGACGCCGGCTTTGAAGTCCCTGAATGAGAACTTGCATAAGAGGGAACATTTCCTTTGCGCAGCCTTCCACATCAAGGAAATGTTCCATAACCTTCCCCATAGCTCGATTATGATGTCGATAAGATGGGTTGTCGACTTCTGGCCTATCAGGGGGGTGTTCCGGAGTTCAGATTAAAGCGAGGGGTGTGGGGACTAAGTTGAATCTCGATAACTCCCAAACCGGCTGGAAGTCCATCTCGCTGCACGTAATTACGAAATTCGTCCAGTTTGAGTTGGATAACACCTTCGAAGCGTGTGGGCATGTTTTGCAGCAGAGAGTTAGCATCCCGATGGGCAAGTCGTCCAGCTCCGCACTGGCATGTTTACTTTGTGCCTTTAACGAGTTCAATTTCGTGTTGTCACTGGGCTCCGATAGGCATTTGATTGATGAGATCCGCATTGTAGCGGACCTCTGGTTGGCCTGTGAGACCAGCCCCTCGTGTTCTATTCGGGGGCAGTCCAGTCCAATCTGGACCGGTACCTCTGTCGGTACTAGCCAGTCCAGTCCAGTCCCGTCAGTCCGCTGGGGTATACCCCAGCCATTGTCGGTTTTCGAGATCATTCTACACTCGCATAGTTTTGGAGTACGTGCGCTGGAGTCTTGCGCGGGAGCTGCGCTGTGCTGTCTCGCTCCTCCCTCATCCTCCATCTCCATCATCATCCCTAGCGGAGCACCACACCGGGTGGGTCCGCTACATTGGTATCGGAGCAGGAACGGTCCGCGCCCCCACCCACCACACCGCACATACGGGAAAACAGCAAATCCCGACATACAAGATTTTTTGCTGTTTTCTGGCCGTTTTTTCAAAAAAACGAGGCAAAAAAAAAAAAAACGGCGGCGCAGCAGGTCGACACGTGGCGAAAAAGAGGAGAGCATCTCGACGCGTGCGTGCAAGCACCAAGGCCAAGGCCGGCCGCCGCACACGCACGCGCCACGTGCCCACGCTGGCCCGCTGCCCCGCCCCACCCCCGGATTTATCAGTTTTCAAGATCCGGGATGCAGCTGCTGCTGTTGGGGTTTGAACCCAGGCAGCTGCTGGGCTTGCGCGTACGTATATCACTGCCATAACACACTCGCCACAGTGTGTCCATGGCCTTGTAGCACGACACACTCGTGTTGAAGAGGTGCCATGCTGGCTATTTACCCCCCCCCTCGCCAGCAAGCAGACTTTAAAGATCGGCAAAGTGCAGGGTGGTCAACTGTTGCATACTAGTGAATACATTCACGAATTATGGACAGAACCAAAGTTCGACCAATATAGGATGAGCATATATGCAGCGGAAGTCCTCACATAGACTGAACTTACCCAGACATCACTCAACACACGAGCAATCGTGCGATGGTGGGGTCTGAAGCCATACATAGACGATGCTTCAGCCCCGTACACCCATACACAGATGAATGGTGGGTGGAGAGACGATGGAGGTGGGAGATAGGGACAGCACCAGATGTCACCGAAATAGAATACAGAATGTCACCGACATAGTCGCCCAAAATGTCACCGAACAAAATCAGAATGTTCTTGACACCCCTGTCAAACATACAGAATCCTAATGCAACCGATGTCCGCTCTGTGATGCCACCAGGTATCAATCCCAAATATCTCCAATGTCTCAAATCCGGTAAGTGCCACATCCTCCCACCACCGAAGTCCAATCACTGATCTCTGTCCAACTCGTATCAATGGTCTCCAGTCTGAAGAGAAAGAAGAAGTCTGAAGAAGAAGAAGTCTGAAGAAGGAGAAGATCCAAAAGGGGCAGAGAAGAGGTGGAGACCGAGTCAGCGGCCAGGCTCCTACCTGCTGATGCAACCTGGCGCCTTGCCGCTGTCGAAGACCGTCCCGCGCCGCTGGAGCTATGGCGCTTGCGATGTGGCCATCAGGTAAGTCTCCCTACGCCGACTACCACCTCTACAGCCAGCACTATGCCTAGTGCTGCTGCCTAGCGCTGCGCTGGAACGGAAATAGCGCAGCATTCTCTCCTCAGTGCTGCCGTGCTCTCCTCCCCCTGGAATGGCTGCTGGCTGGGCCTAAATAACGGCCGGCGGCCAGTTCGGCCTCTGCCTCCCAAGGTGGCCTCCGATCTGAACCGTCGGGTCTATCGTCCGACCTCGCCTCCCAAGGTGACCTCTGATTTGAACCGTCCGGTCGATCGTCCGATCTGTGGTTCAGGTCGGACCGGTTTTCGAGAAAACAGGCTGCCTAAACGGCGGCCTGGTCCAAACGAAAAACGTTTGGCCATTTCCCGCCCAGGGCCTGGGGCTGCAGTGCCTGGTCTGGAACCGGTTGCGCAAGGCCGAAGGGCCGGCCTTTGGGCCGGCCTGGCCTGGATTATCGCGTCCAGGCCCTCGGAACACCTCAGCCTAGTCATCGGGCCTGAAAGGGCCCGTGTGGAATGCAGTATGTAACATCAACCACTGGGCAACAGTATGGCCAACAGGGTTGTGAACGAGTCACTGGGGTGGTCAACGAGTCAAAAACACGGCGAATGGCTGGGAAACTGGATGGTCAACGGGCTGACCAAAGGACAGTGAGGAGCAGGTGGAAGCACATCATTAACAGGGCATTTTTAAGGGCCGTCAACGGGGTGGTAAAGCGGTAGACAACAGCATGGACAACAGGGAGCTGAACGAGTCAACAGGGTGGTCAACTGGTCAACTCGGCGTTCAACAGGGCCAACGGGATGGTCAAGGGGCTGAGAAAAGGACAGCAAGGGGCAGGGTGGTCAACCGGTGGGCAACAGGTTGGCCAACTAGGTGGCAGTGTGGTCAATGACTCAACATGTCGGTCTACAGGGTGGCCAACAGGATAGTCAATGGGCTGACCAAAGGATGTCAAAGGGCAGGTACACGGGAGTCAAAGGGGCTGTCAAGGCCTGGCCAAGGTGGTCCACAGGGTAGTCATCGAGGTGGTCACCCAAAACACTGATGAGTCGGTGTACAGCAGAACCTTTGTGAGATTGTATTACAATACGAGTTTAACTTTGGGAAAGAAGTGTTTCCTGTGATTTCTTGGACGGAGCAACTCTACCGACCGGCCGTGTGATGCCAGCGCAGCCTGGCTGTTACATGCCCAGCTGGGCGATGTACATATAAACCGAGGATCCGCAATGTGATAAAAAGGACTGAATGGACAATGCAGTGCAAGTAGAATCTCAACCAGCAATGTGCCTTCCGATACATACAAAATGCTGCTTTATTTGCAGGGAAGACTTAGATACAAGACCTGACCTGATCGAGACTACAAGATAGCGAAGCAGAATGCTAGAATGCTAATGGCTAGCCCAATCAATGTTTCTACTCAGACCAAACATACATCATGCTCATCACAAGGTCTGAAGGGGCCTGGCGCTATACACAGGAAGAAAGCGCCAGGTCCAGACATACACAGACGAAGAGGAGGGGATCAGACGAAGAAGAGGGGGGAGAGATGGGAATGTCGTCAACACCAAGTCTTTGTCACGAGTCCCAAATAATCCCTCAAAATATCTGGAGCCCAAAAGTCGAGTCTGGATCCAATGTCACCAAGCTCTCTCTCTCTCTCTTTCTCTCATTGTCTACTGATGCTGTAAAGTTAGATAATGAGAGGGTGAGAGGGAGATGGTAGACTGAGAAGAGGAAGAAGAACCCTCTCTCTCGTATGCCAGGTGGCGCTGTGCTGCAGGTACCTCGAAGACGAAGCTGGAGCAACGGCGCTGCAGGTAAGTCCCTATGTACTACCTCGGCCTGCCTCCTGACTGCCTCCGACTGCCTGCAGTTGCAGGGAGGGCAGTCCAGGAGGCTGCTCGTGCCAATGCCGAACTGAGCCAGGAGCTGGCGCTGCAGCTGTCGTGGGAACAGGCCAGAAATAGCCTTTCCCAAAACCCTGGTTCGTCGACTGAGTTTCAGGGCAGGTCGGTCTGATGACAGACCGAAAATGGCCCTTCGTTTCAGGCTAAAAAGGCTACTGCCATTTTTCAGTCTGAAACAACACACGGTCTGTAGGCCCCTGTTTTTCAGGCTTTCGAGCTGAACAGACACAGGGCCTGTAGGCCCTGGTTTTCAGGCTTTCAGCCTCAGGGACATAAATGGCCCTCGTGTGCAGGCCCAGCATGTAACACTGGCACATCAGTCTCTCTTGTCTTTAGTTGTTAGTGTAACGCAATAACAAAGAAGAAGCCCAACGAGGAGACAATAGAGTGGCCCCACGGGTGACCTTACCAATAAAAAAGCACACTAATGGCATGGGAGGACACGTCGATCAGCACAGAATGGACGGTCTACTACCGCTTAGCTCAACCAGAGTATGATAGGAGCATCCCTCACTCAATAACGACCAACCTCCCAGTGAGGCGGTACAGCTCCAATCTATTAATGAATTAGGGAGCACCATGTACTGGTGAATGGGTCCAGCATCCCTATTGCACAAATATATAATACATCACTTGGGAAGCAGCTTCAACTACCGTCTTCACCCGAATACAACGCCCGATCATTATTATAGCTGTATTTGGGGCAACTTTCAGTCCAGGTACCGCCATAATGACCGCGCAATCTATTAAGGTTGAAGACGGTATGGGGCCTCGCTTCCCTAAACAACACTCCACATGCATTTGGTAGCTTTCTGGACCAGGTGCACTCCGAGCACTCCGAAAATCCATCATCTTGAATGCATCGGGTCCAGAAAGCATCCAAATGCACGTAGAGTTGTGTAGTGGAGCGAGGCCCATAGTGAGTCGAGAATGAGTGAGTAATATTCAGCCCCCCCGCTCGGCCTGCTTCCACACTGACGACGGACCGATGACGGCTTTGCCCATTCATTGACCACAAACGACATCATCCATTATTTGGATGCTGTGATCGCCAGATACAGTGGACCTCGCTCTACTGTCACAATCCCGGTTTTCGGCAGTAAGGCATCGCTCAACTTCTCTCCGGAAAGGCAAAACTGAACTTTCTACACTACGCCTTTCTCGAAACTGAACTTTCTACACTACGCCTTTCTCGACCAGGTGCAACACAGATGCATCCGGCAAGGAACCGTTCAATGAATCGATGGTACAGCATTTGATTCGAAGGGCCTGACGAGCAAAAAGGGGCCTCGTTCCACTGCTCAACATTCTACATGCATTTGGATGCCTTTCTCGACCAGGTGCATTTGGTTGAGCTCAACATGTTGAGCGTATCAGGGACAATTATGAGCTCCACTCGAGTGTTGTGTAGTGCAACACTGGCAATGCAATACAGTATCAAGCGGGTAAACAACAGCGGAAGCAGCAGCTCATTTCCACTTCAAAACACATTCTGCAGTGCAAAACGACAGGGAAATGAGGCTTCACAGTCTGGAGAGAGAGAGAGAGAGAGTAACACTGTTGTTACCGATCTGCAGCTAGAATCGCTTCTGCCTTGCGAACAGACTCCAGCACGAAAGGTTTGCCCTCCTGAGAATGTAGATAACGCATCAAAACGAGGCAAAAAAAAACAGCAACGATATTAAGTAGAGCCAGCACATACACAACAAGCAGATACATCCAATCAATGGAACATCACGGACAGACTCCAGCATGAAAGGTTTGCCCTCCTGAGAATGTAGATAACGCATCAAAACGAAGCAAAAAAAGCAGACGATATTAAGTAGAGCCAGCACATACACAACAAGCACTGCCAGATACAACCAATCAATGGAACATTATGCCTATGAATTCCCCCCCAAGCGGCCATGCGCGGCCTAGGCCGCAACCCCGCAGCCATGAAAAAAAAAAAAAAAAATCTGGAAAAACAATATGTTTTGCAGAAAATAACCTGAACAACTTTTGCCTTGTGGTCATATCCAAAAACTTCACTGAATTTAAAATTAAAGAAAACACAAGTTTCATAGTTTCTCTTTTAAAAAAAAAAAAAAAAAAAGCTTTTGCCTCAGGAAAATTAGTTTTTGATTTTTTTAAATTCAAAGACGAAATCAAAAAATAAAATAAAAATTTGCGCAATTTAGATCTCGAAAAGATCTACAACACCATATTTTTTGTTTATTTTTTTAGCATTTTTTGAAGTCTAAAAAAAATCCTGAAAGTCTTGGCCGCACCCATCCGCGGCCGGAGCCGCGGCGGCCGTGATCACGGCCGCCCTCCGAGTTTGACCCCGCGGCCATGGCCGCGGGTGATTCACATCAATTCCCCGACACTCCCACCGCCCGGAGAACCTATTGTGTTTCTCCCACCCCACCAATAAATTGTGTGTTGTATGTGTGTATGCGTTTTGAGCTACTGTGTTTCTTTCAACACCGAAGTCTTAGGGTTGTATACTAACCCCGGAATAATTTCTCACTTGCCTATATGGCCCGATTAAAAGATCAGGCGTCCTTCTTTATTCAGTCCGCACCGCTAGTCTCCCCTCTTCCTATCGGGCTTTCGGTTGACTCGTACTGGAGCCCCATTGCCACTGCGCGAAGGGAACGTCCGGTCACTATAGCCGTATTTGGCGCAATATTCACTCCAGGTACAGCTATGCTGATGCAGACGGCATAGTTGCTTTTTCGCGAAAACTGGTAAATTGCCCTCTCCACGACCTGCCCATCGAACGCACCCTCATTCGAACGGGAAAGACAGCTTGTATACATTCGTCATGAGGGTGCGTTATGTTCGGGGAAAGACAAGACAGGCAGGTCCTGGAGAGGGCAATCCACCAGTTTCCCCGAAAAAGCAACCATGCCGGACATTCACAAAAGGAAGTAATTGGAGCTGTACCAACGACGAGGGCGGGTGCTTTTATCACCCCTTCAACTAAGTCGGGGCTGCCTTTTCAAACACCAAAAAAAGAAAAAACGGAAGTACGCCGTGGCCTGCATGAAGAGTCAAAGAGGGCCTGGACAAGAAGGCTTTACGCAGGGAGCGCTCCAGCACGCCTACCGCTGGCGCAAGTTCTATTCCTCCTAGTTATTGTCTGTCAGGTATACCGGTCCGCAAAGATAACACACAAATCGAGAAATCGTGCCTCGCTCCACCACCCTCGAAAAACGCCGCCGCCGCCGTTGGCACAGGAGCATTGGGGCCCAGACACCGCTTGCGAGGTCTGGGGGGTCCAAAAAAGCCTAAAAAAGGGCACGGTGGGACATTACCTAAACGTTTTCCAAGTGTAGATTTAGATCAATCTACTGAAATACAGAATACCAATATGCCTAGCACAGTTGGTACACCCACCACCTGTTGAAATACAATCAGATGACCAAAATAACTCATTCTGAATTACCTGGGGCCGTCGGTCAGTTCAACGATGATAGCTAAAGGCCGTCGCCCTTCGGGGAAAAAAAAAAAAGAAACAGAATGGCTAAGGACACGTGCGAGGAACAGATAGCGAAGTACCGCGAGGGAAGGGAGCCATCGATGCCTTCTGCCGATGGCACGCCCGCGTGATTAAAAAAAAACAAAAAACGCTTCAACAAGACGGATTTGCCAGGGGGGAAAAAAGCGCTGGTCTTCTTAAAGAAATTAGCTGAATGAAATTGCACTGGCTTTTCTCATTATCGTTGGCGGCAAAATGCGGAATGTACATATAAAATTCACCACCGCCCAAGCCCGGATCCGGATCCCTTCAGCCGTAAGTAGAGACCAAGTACATTCCGAAACCCAGAGGAAGCATGCGCAGTGTACAACTGCTAATCCTCGGCCGGGACATTTCAATTCCCGCTCCGACGGAAAACGCCTCCGTCTCCGTCTTTCTCGACGCGGCCGCTCTCACTTACACAAACAGGCATCGAAACAGCCGTGTCAGTTGTCCCCCTTTGGCCGTAAGGTGGGACCAAGTACATCCGTCTTCAGATTCTGACACCGCGTGCGCAGTACACTGCTAATCCTCGGGCGGGACATTTCGATTGGCTCCGACGGAAAACGCCTCCGTCGTCCATCGGGACATCCGTTAAAATTGGAACGATGCAGAGAAAGAAGATTAGCATGGCCCCTGCGCAAGGATGACACGCATAAATCGAGAAATGGTCCAAATTATTAAAAAAAAAGAAAAAACCGCCTCCGCCCTCCGCGACGCGGCCGCTCTCACTTGACAGACACCCGGGCATCGACACAGACTTCAGTCTCAGTTGAGATGTAAATAAACGCATAAATCGAGAAACGGTCCGGAAAAGAAAAAAAAGTGCCTCTGTCATCCTCGACGCGGGCGCACACCCGGGCATCGAGACAGACTCAGTATCAGTTGAAATTTTAACGACTCCTAGTTACCCTGTCGTGCAGATCAGATCTCCGCCAGGACGTTTTCCTACACAGACAAAGACTCTGGGTCATTGACAGGCAAGAAAGGTGCAAACACTGATTACACAAAAAACAAGTGGGGATCAAAAAGAAAGAGGGGAGAAGAAGAACAAAAAGAAGAACCAATGGCCGACACTTCACGAACACGAAGTCAAATATTGCGATGTATTACGCGTTCAGTCAGACTCAGTACGCGCACATTCCTCTGGGTCATTGGCAGAAACAAATAAGGGGTAACCTCAGTAGAGTCACAAAAACGAGTTAAAATTGCACCATGGGCCTAGATATACTTTGCAATTGTGCGTCGGGCACCCTACCTGGCCAGAGAGCTGGGTTGTACACATTGCCCGAACTGCACTTCGAAACTGTATCTTGGCCCGTAGTGCAATTATAATTCATTTTTGTGACTCCCGAGTAGTTTCCCCAAAAACTAAAGAGAGGACATGGGGGTGGAAGCGACTAAACAAGCAAGAAAGAAAGTCTCCAAAAAACAAAAACAAAAAAGAGTCCCATACCTCGGTCCGGTAGGCACCCACACCTAGATTCAACTTAACCGCACTCGTGTCCTTATTGTACGCGAGCGTCACCTGATCGTTCCACACACACACACAAACACAAACAGTAATCACCATTAATTAATTAAAATTCACCGCAGATACGTCATATACCAAAGGATTCAGGATTAACACTCACAATTTTAAATCAAAGAAATGCTATCAGTGGGCGTCTATATCACTTTGGAAAACCTATAAGCATCCGTCATCCAGCAAACCGCTTCAGGAACTGTTGTCACCATTTTTCAACGACAATGACCAGCAGCAGAAGCAGGAGCAGGAGCAAACGTTTACATTATTAGTACCACCATCGAGCTTGTGGATCATCATCATCGTCCACGATCTCGTCGTAAAACAAACAAAGACATAATACAGCCCCAAAAGCATACACCTTACCATGGCTGTTCCATCTGAGACAGTACATCCCAAAGACAAGACACAAGACACAAGACAATCACATGATGAGAAACGCCAATCGACGCAAACACACGATGCGATATCAAGGCAATGATGGGATGATGAAAATCCACAGCCAAAACTTAACCAACAATCCCAAGAACCTCCCGTCTCTCCACTGACCCCATCGGTCAAACACTCGGGCGAAGAGGATTAACACTGCACACATCACTCTATTCTACTCAAAGCTAAACTACGCTAATCTCCTCTACTCTACTCTACTCTACGCTCCTCTACTCTACTCTACGCTCCTCTACTCTACTCTTCGCTACTCTATGCTAATTATACTACAAGCACACACTAAACTACAACCCAAAGACACGGTACCACTCCAAGACACAGCACAGCCCAAAGACACAGCACAGCCCACAAACAGAGCACAGCCCCAAGACACAGTATACCCAAAAGACAGTACAGCCCAAAGACACAGTACAGCCCAAAGACTCTACGATCCTCTACTCTACTTTACTCTTCGCTACTCGATGCTAATTATACTACAAGCACACACTAAGAATACAACCCAAAGACAGTACAGCCCAAAGACAGTACAGCCCAAAAACATAGTACAGCCCCAAGACACAGTAGAGGGCAGTAGCATCTACGATCTCACCATATAACAAATAAGGATACTGCACCTCATTGAGTGAATCTGCACGTGTTTGTGGAGAGATGCAGAAAGTTGCCATTGACAAGCTTTTCTGCATTTCTGCGCAAATCACATCCAGATTCACGAATTTTATCCGATCTCCTTCACTAGTAGGACCAGGCCCCCGATTAGTAAAGCAACCTCGATTTCGTACACAGTTGCTCGAGGTGGTTGCTTCGACATTCAATTTGCCTGACCGTCTCATAAACTAGTGGTTGCCATGCAACACCTACTAAACCGAGTGGTGCACACTTCTGGACCCATATGCATGCGACTGCATATAATTTCCGGAATATACATATAGAAGCCCCCATGGCCAGCTCGGAGAGAAAAATAGTTACGTCCTCTCTACATAGGGGTGGGACCATGATATAGAGAGATTCAGCTATATATAGCATTGGCATTTGACCGAAATGGTCGACATTCACATCCAATGAACTCGAATGAAATAGCACCATCGTCGGAATACGGGGGGACAAGCAAGACTTACATTCTTTCCCCGAATAGAACGTGCGGTCATTATGCGTGTAGTTGGGGCAGCTTTCAGTCGAGATACAGCCATAATGAGCGTACGTTCTATTCGAGGGAAGACGGTAATAGTACCGTTCGTCAGCAAAACATACCATTTAGCTTGCACTGTGTACTGTTTCCCATCAACATGCAACTAGATTTCCGCCGAGCGTGATTGCACAGCATAGACTGGGCCGCCCATGCCGCCCAAGAAGGGTGTATCAGCGACCACCCACGCAAAGGATCAAGACACCTCGTCTCTCCCAGGTCGCTTGGTCTTCTCCGGCACTGAGTCTCTCGATTTTCGTCGCACAGGTACCAGATGAGAGGACAACACCTCGTCTGTCACAGATAGTCCCACTGGGCCTCGCTCCACTACTCTCGAAATGTATGGGAATGAATCTCCCGCTAGTACTCGGAAAGACCCACCGCCATAATTTATCTTTTGTGCATGTCGGGAGTTACTGTAGTGGAGCGAGCCCCATTGTCTGTCTTCCGGCAGTGGACAACA
The DNA here is from genome assembly GCA_003427395.1 of Chara braunii. Taxonomy (NCBI): domain Eukaryota; kingdom Viridiplantae; phylum Streptophyta; class Charophyceae; order Charales; family Characeae; genus Chara; species Chara braunii. The sequence continues at coordinate 1,278,989 of BFEA01000183.1, forward strand.
CGCGCAGGGCAGTTTTGAGTCGCACATCGTCGATTTCAACGCATACTACGGACCGGGTTATCCCGCACAGTTACCACAGTGGAACTCGCACACATATCAGAGGGTACTCTATTGCATTAGGGTCAACAAGTATAAGAGTGAGCCGGAGGGCCACACACACACGCCGCACACAGAGTCTGAGTCGGTCGCTCGTACGAACACCCCGAATGCGTCACACAGCCGAGTCGTGAGTCGGCGACTTTCTCAAGCATTCAACGGGCCGCACAGGCAATGATCGGAGGCATGAGTAAAATAGGGACCCCTACAAACCATCTGGATCACCAAAAACACAAAAATCAACAACAACAAAAAAAAAACACGATCGAAGGGCCCGGAGTGGTCTGTTAAACCTTCACGACAGCACACAGGTCAGGATCAACAACAGCCGCACAAGGTCAGGATCAACAGTACAGAGGATCAACAACAAGAATGGTCGGCCGCACAGGTCAGGGACAACAGTCGCACAAGCGTGAATCGTCACAGCGCAGGATTCGCAGATGATGGATTCAGATATCACTATGGATTCAAGTTGACTAAAGAGTATTGCCGGTGAAGGGGTGATTGTGGACAAGTCGAGAGCAGGAAAAAAAAAGAAAAGAAAGTTACTCACGCCGAGGATAGGATCTTCAGGAGCCATCTCCACGTCCTCCCACAGACACTTGGACGTTGCCGGCGGTTTCTCCGTAACTGCGGATGCCATAGCGAAGCCCAGCGAGGAGATCGTCCGCCGGAGAAAATTGGACCCCAGGCCGAATGCCTTCCTCCAGACAGCCGCCCGTCGAGTAACTGGGGTCCCGACCAGGCGCACGGAGTGAGACCGCTCCAACAGTGTGCGTTTCCCTGGCGAGTCTGCAGCTGCACACCTGTCCACGGCAGAGAGGAAAACGGCTGATGAGTTGGTCGCCGCCATCGCCGCTGTGAACCTCTGTAGATGCCTGAGATCGCCGCCTCCCTCCCTCTTCTTTCCCAAAGGCGACGATTGCGCTTCTTTTTCAAAGGCGGCTATGACGATTGCTCTTCCTTTTCAAAGGCGGCTATGGCGATTGCGTTTCTTCTTTTCAAACAACGTGGCTACAACGCCCCTCTCTCTCTCTCTCTCTCTCTCTGTGTTTGTGTGTGTGTGTGTGTCTGTGCGTCTGGACCCTGTGTGAGGGTGCGAGCATACTGGACCGTGTGTGAGGGTGCGAGTATAAACCTCTACAACGCCTTGAAGATCGCTGATTACAAAAAGAGGCCCTCCAACGCGGGCTTTCAAAGTGAGTCGAAAGGTGGGGGAGAGAAAGAAGAAGAAACGCCGGCAGCCGGAGACTCGGCAGGCGAGCAGGGAGTCCACCACCCTCGTACGATTGTCGAGAATGGTCACGTAAAAAAAAAAAAAAAAAATGGAGCGAGATTTGCTCTCCACCGCGGGGTTTTTTCCCCCTCCTTTTTTTTTTTTTTTTTTGGAGAAACATAGCGCTTTTCATCCCAAATAAGACCACCGGGGCCCGGGAACAAACCCCTACATACCAACCCGGTACAAGCTTGCTGAGGCCAATACTCAGCTTAGGGTCCTGGAAACCGGGTCCAGTGGGCGCATGTGGCTGAATAGTGGTTCAGTTTGTCCGGGTCTGCGGACTTTGGAACCCGTGCGGTACCTTCGGGCGCCGCAACGGTTGTTATTACACTCCCCTCGGGTTTGTTCAGGACATGGGGGGATTCAGCCCTGAAGGGGTTGGACTCAGTTGTGATGGGTCCCGCCAGGCGCGATTGGGACGACCCCCTCCTAGCAGGGTCATTCATCCGCTGCAGCACCCAGGCGACTGTGGTGCCTACTGGCCTCCCGGCAGGGGTGCGATAGGGGATGAAGACCCTGAGTTCGCAGGGGTTGAACCAAGTCGCAGGCCCACGAGTAGCACCAGTCCTGAGGCGAGACTGGCGGTGCGTGTGGGTGGCTGACGTTTGAGCCTTGTCTTGAGCGATTCTGTGTGGGTGAGGCCACCACGTCGACGGATTGGCTGAACCTGGTGCGTGCAGCCTCCCGCCGCCTCCCCGGTCAGAGTTGATTCCCCGACACCTCCACAACCCTTTTAAAAAAAGGAAACTGCGAATGGCTCATTCAATCAGTTATCATTTATTTGGTGGTCTCCTTACCACACGGATAACCATGGTAATTCTAAAGCTAATACGTGCAGCATATCCCGACTTCTGGAAGGGATGTATTTATTGGATAAAAGGTTGATCCGGGCTTGCCCATTGTTGCGGCAAATCATGGTGACTTGTTGAATCGCATGGCCTTTGAGCCGACGATGTTCCATTCAAATTTATGCTCTATTAACTTTCGATGGTAGGATAGAGGCCTACCATGGTGGTAACGGGTGACGGAGAATTAGGGTTCGATTCCGGAGAGGGAGCCTGAGAGATGGCTACCACATCCAAGGAAGGCAGCAGGCGCGTAAATTACCCAATCCTGACATAGGGAGGTAGTGACAATAAATAACAATACTGGGCTCTTTTGAGTCCGGTAATTGGAATGAGACCAGTCGTAAACTCCTTGAACGAGGATCCATTGGAGGGCAGGTCTGGTGCCAGCAGCCGCGGTAATTCCGAGTCCAGCTCCAATAGTGTATATTTAAGTTGTTGCAGTTAAAAAGCTCTTAGTTGGATTTTGGGTGGGAGGGGTTGGTCCGCTCTTGCGGGCATGTACCGGCCCTTTCGCCTTTCTTGCCGGGTATGCGTTCCTTGCCTTTATTGGCTGGGATTCAGAGTCGATGCTATTACTTTGAAAACATTAGAGTGTTCAAAGCAGACCTGTGCTCTGAACATATTAGCATGGAATAACGCGATAATGGTCGTCGGGATTGGAGTAATGATTAATAGAGACGGTTGGGGGCATTCKTATTCCATTGTCAGAGGTGAAATTCTTGGATTTATGGATGAYGAACTTCTGCGAAAGCATTTGCCAAGGAAGTTCTCATTAATCAAGAACGAAAGTTGGGGGATCGAAGACGATCAAATACCGTCTTAGTCTCAACCATAAACGATGCCGACTAGGGATTGGCGGATGTCTATTGGATGACTCTGACAGCACCTTGTGAGAAATCAAAGCTTCCAGGTTGCAGGGAAAGGATTGTCGCAAGGCTGAAACTTAAAGGAATTGATGGAAGGACAACACTAGGCGTGGAGCCTGCCGCTAAATTTGACTCAACATGGGGAAACTCACCAGGTCCAGACATAGCAAGGATTGACAGATTGAGAGCTCTTTCTTGATTCTATGGGTGGTGGTGCATGGTCGTTCTTAGTTGGTGGAGTGATTTGTCTGGTTAATTTCGTTAACGAACGAGACCTCAACCTCGTAAATAGCTACGTGGGGACCTTTCCTCGTGGCCAGCTTCTTAAAGGAACTAGTGGACGACTAGTCAACGGAAGTTTGAGGCAATAACAGGTATGTGATGCCCTTAGATGTTATGGGCCTCGATGTGAGAGGTTCGAGTGTGAGCATGCCCGTTGGGACCCGAAAGATGGTGAACTATGCCTGAGCAGGGCGAGGCCAGAGGAAACTCTAGTGGATGCTCGCTACAATACTGACATGCAAATCGTTCGTCGGACTTGGGTATAGGGGTCAAAGACTAATCGAACCGTCTAGTAGCTGGTTCCCTCCGAAGTTTCCCTCAGGATAGTTGAAGCTGTTGAACATTTTTATCGGGTAAAGCGAATGATTAGAGGCCTCGGGGGTGAAACACCCTCGACCTATTCTCAAACTCTAAATAGGTAAGATTTCGGGGTTACTTAAAAAACCCCGAGGGTCAATGAAGCTCCAAGTGGGCCATTTTTTGTAAGCAAAACTGGCGATGCGGGATGAACCGAAAGTCGAGCTACGGTGCCAAATTGCGAGCTAACCCAGACACCACAGAGGGTGTTGATTGATACAAACAACAGAACGGTGGTCATGAAAGTCGAAATCCGCTAAGGAGTGTGTAACAACTCACCTGCCGCAGCCCCGAAAATGGATTGCGCTGAAGCGCGCGACCTATGCTCGGCCGTCGTGGTGATTCTGACGTCGTGACGAGAAGGAGGGCGCGAGGCCTGCTGCGAAGCCTAGAGCATGAGCCTAGGTGAAGCGGGTCCCAGTGCAAATCTTGGTGGTAGTAGCAAATATTCAAATAAGAACTTTGAAGACCGAAGTGAAGAAGGGTTCCATGTGAACAGCGGTTGGACATGGGTCAGTCGGCCCTAAGAGATGTGGAAACCTTGTATCAAGGGCGCACTGCACGCCGCACATCGAAAGCGGGTCGGGTTAATATTCCTGAACTGGGTTGTGGAGGTGGACGGTAACGTAAGCAGCTCCGGAGATGCCGGCGGGGGCCGTGGGAAGGGTTCTTTTTCCTTCTTGACGGCTTGCCCACCCTGGAATCGGATCAACCGAAGATAGGGTGCAGCGCCCGACAAAGCACCACACGTTATGTGGTGTCCAGCGTGCCCCCGATGACCCTTGAAAATCTGGAGTTGTGGGTACCTCTCACGCGCGACCGTACTCATAACCGGATCAGGTCTCCTAGGTGAGCAGCCTCTGGTCAAAGGAAGAATGTAGAAGGTAAGGGAAGTCGGCAATATGGATCCGTAACCTTGGGAAAAGGATTGGCTCTGAGGGCTATGCCTAGGGGTCTACGCCTCGATGCCGTTGGCTGCCGGTGGTTTGCCCGAGCTGCTCTCGCCGCGAGGGCGGAGCCCGCGTGCCAGTGTGCCGACAGACATAAAATGTCTTATGTCCCCACCTTTCAGATGGGGCCGTGAGACTCTCCTTAAGCATCAAACTGCCGACTCAGGACTGCTGCGGACAAGGGGAATCCGACTGTTTAAATAAAACAAAGCATTGCGATGGTCCCAACGGATGTTGACGCAATGTGATTTCTGCCCAGTGCTCTRAATGTCAAAGTGAAGAGATTCAACCAAGTGCGGGTAAACGGCGGGAGTAACTATGACTCTCTTAAGGTAGCCAAATGMCTCGTCATCTAATTAGTGACACGCATGAATGGATTAACGAGATTCTCATTGTCCCTATCTACCATCCTACCAAACCACAACCAAGGGAACGGGCTTGGAAGAATCGGCGGGGAAAGAAAACCCTGTTGAGCTTGACTCTAGTTCGACTCTGTGAAATGACTTGAGAGGTGTAGAATAAGTGGGAGCTTTACGGTGCAAGTGAAATACCACTATTTTTGAACTGGGTTGTGGAGGTGGACGGTAACGTAAGCAGCTCCGGAGATGCCGGCGGGGGCCGTGGGAAGGGTTCTCTTTCCTTATTGACGGCTCGCCTACCCTGGAATCGGATCAACCGAAGATAGGGTGCAGCGCCCGACAAAGCACCACACGTTATGTGGTGTCCAGCGTGCCCCCGACGACCCTTGAAAATCTGGAGTTGTGGGTACCTCTCACGCGCGACCGTACTCATAACCGCATCAGGTCCCCTAGGTGAGCAGCCTCTGGTCAAAGGAAGAATGTAGTAGGTAAGGAAAGTCGGCAATATGGATCCGTAACTTTGGGAAAATGATTGGCTCTGAGGGCTATGCCTAGGGGTCTACGCCGTCAGTAGGGATGACCCCGGCTCGGTCATAAACCCCGACACCTCTACAACCCTTAAAAAAAAAAAACAAAAAAAAACTATGAGAGCATGGCCTATCGATCCTTTAGCGTTTCAGGACTTGAAGCTAGAGGTGTCAGAAAAGTTATCACAGGGATAACTGGCTTGTGGCAGCCAAATGTTCATAGCGACGTTGCTTTTTTATCCTCCGATGTCGGTTCTTCCTATCATTGTGAAGCAGAATTCACCAAGTGTTGGATTGTTAACCCACCAACAAGGAAGGTGAGCTGGGTTTTGACCATCGTGAGAAAGGTTAGGGGTCTCCCCTACTTGCCTCTCGGCGATCTTGCCCACCCACCTCATCACCCGTTGGGGTGATTCTTGGATGCTCGACCCTTGCATCCATGTGGATGTGGAGGGTATGGGGGAGTTGTAGAACGAAAGTCTTAGTTTAACGTGCAAAAGGACTTGCTCTCAAGGATTAGCGTGAAAGTAGCAAATATGTCAAGAGCAAGTCCTACCCTTTCCGTCCTTGAAGCGGAAAGTTGTTAGTTCAACGTGCGAAAGGACTTGCTCTCAAGGATTAGGGTGGAAGTAGCAAATATGTCAAGAGCAAGTCCTACCCCTTCCGTTCTGGAAGGGGAAAGTTGTGTAGGTGTAGTTTCTTAAATGCATCAGGTCCTCGACAAGAGGCTTGCCCATGCTTAGCATTCCTCCTCTATACGACCTGAACATCTGCACAACTCTTCTGACTTGTATAGGGCTTTATGATGACAGGTATCAACGGTCTTTTGCCATTGAGCGACGCAATGACGATCCAAGTGTTGGGAAATGGGAAGGCTGCAACGACGGATGCACTAGGGATGGTGGGGCTGGCTTGCCTCGAATGACGTGAACTGGCTGACGAACCTTGTTACGGGACCTCCCCTCGGGGATAAGGGCGCCCCAGCCTTCCAACCCGATGGGAACGTCTGTCGCAAGGGAGCGGCACTGCGAGACTCGAATTGAAAAATTTGGGTTTGGCCGAACTTCTGGTCACCCACCAATAAGGAACGTGAGTTAGGTTCAGACCGTGGTGAGACAGGTTAGTTTTACCCTACTGATGCACCGCCGTCGCAATGGTAATCCAACCCACGACGAGAGGAACCGTTGGTTTGCACAATTGACAATTGTGCTTGGCCGAAAAGCCAGCGGTGCCAGTGCGTGGGATTATGACTGAACGCCTCTAAGTCGTAAGCTGTGCTTGCAGCGACGGCGTATGCCTCCTCGGATGGAACAAGATTGTCGATAGGGCCAACCTGTCTGGCCCCGAAAGCATAAGTTCGGAGTTGTCCCTCCTGCGACGGAGCACCGACGCCCTGAGGATCTCTTCATCGCAATTTCTTTCGCTCGGGTAGTCAAACCCTTTGCAAACGACTTAGATATGGAACGGGGTGTTGTAAGCAGTAGAGTGGCCTTGTCATCAGGATCTGTTGACATTCGGTCCTCTGTTCCAAAAGTTTCCCCCACCTTCTGGTTCCCCACCCCTCCTCAAATGTTTGAACGACGGTGTCGGTACAGAAAGCCCTGTGAGGGTTTTTGCCCGAGATTTTCAAGGTTAGACGTTGTCCGACTCTTTTCGTTGGATTTGAGGAACATGATGAGATTGATGCTACCAAAGTTTATTCAGACCAATCCGAGAACTAAGGGACCTAAAGCCTGGCGTCGATGACGTATGACGTCGTTCACGTGTGACGTCATCGACGTTCGTTCGAAACAACGGGAGTCGGCAGTACGACCTGTCGTCCGTGGTTCTCGACAAGGCCGCAGTAGTGTGCGGTCATGGAAAAACTAAAGTTAGAACTAGTCTACTTAAAATAATGACGCGCGGCTTAGCAGCCATGCGATTCAGGGCCTAAGTAGGCTAAAAAAAGGGGTGCGCCAGGTATACGACGGCGACGCAAGGGGAAGAAGGGTTTTAATTTTAGGGCCGCAGGGGTTGACACCGAGCCAGGGGGTTGACAGGCCGATGCCAAGGTCACGCGGCCAACTGAGCATGCAGGGCCACAAGCAGGCGAGACCTGCAGGGCCGCAAGCAGGTTGGGCTTGCAAGGCTACAGGCAGGCAGGGCCGCAAGCAGGTTGGGCCTGCAAGGCTACGGGTAGGCAAAACCTGCAAGGTCACGGTATGGGGGAAACCTGACTGGGCGAGTTCTTCATATAGAAGAGTTGCTCCTATCACTGTCGTGATAGGAGCTACCCCAATAGGTTACCGTACATGACTCTTACCTGGCAGATACCGGGACCGAACCGGACATGTCGGCCTACTGGGCAAAGCTCCTTTTGGAGCGGCCCAGCCTTTTCGACGCGGCCATTTTCGGTTGTGCGATCGGTGAGATCGCACGACTGGGAACAGCCGCGCGGAGAGATGAGCATGGCCCCTATGCAAGGATAGCAGGCATAAATCTAGAGAAAAATATATATAATAATATAATAAGAATAAGAATAAGAATAATACTTACCTGCCCGTATCTGGACGCGTAAGCGCCCAGAAACGGGCTTTAAAAAGAATGTCTCGTCATCACAAGGTAAGCCTTTTTTTTTTTTTTTTTTTTTTTTTTTTTTCTTTTTTTTTGTTTTTGTAGGTGCCACCAG
>BFEA01000183.1:1287317-1307614 GCA_003427395.1 Chara braunii
TTTTGTTCGTTTTGCCACTAGGGCGAAACGGCGCGTCAGATGGCAACCGCTGGGGTCAATATAAGCCCCTCGTTTGTTGTCCTCTTCTCTCTCTCTGCCTACAGTTTACCAGACAGTTCTGTTTGTGACGATATATATATATATATATATATATATATAAAGAGAAGTAAAGTGCCAAGTGACGCATTTTGAAGTGACTGGGGGTTTTCAGCCCTAGTCCGACCGTTTTTTCAGAGGTGAGTCTTTTAGTTAGATTTCTGTTAGATTTTCTTTTTTTAGATTTCCTTCTTAAATATAAATTTTGTTTTTTCCCCTTTTATTCCTTTTTGCTAGCACCCGTTTGTTCTGAACGAATGGGCAAATGGGTCTCTCCCCACTACTCTCGAAATGTGCAAAACGAGGGTGAATCGTCCACTAGAACCTCGAAAGATACACCGCCATGATTTTGTCTTTTGCGCATGTCGAGAATAGTGGAGCGACACGCTATGACCCTGCCAAACTGTTTCACCGGACTTCCACCAACTCATCAGGGGCCTGTGCCCCGACAGTCCATCAACGGATAGGCAAACGCCGAATGAATCAGCCGTCACTGGACGGCTACATTCGGGGCACAAGTCATTGGTTTGTTTTTAGATTTGTTTGTTTAGATTTTCTTTGGATTATCTTTTTTTTCCTTTCATTTTGGTAAACGGGCTGTTTCGTTTCTGCTGCGCCGTACCCGGCGGAAATCGCGTCCAGGACGACGCAGGGACACCTGCTTATGGAAGGTTAGTGCTTATAGTAACAATGTGTTTTTTTATCGTTCAAAGTCGGCTTTAGCCGATTGTGCCTGAATCAGGCATACTTTTTGTGCCCGATAAGGGCGCACACAGAGTGAAAGAAGACTCTGTTGAGCTTGACTAGTCCGATTCTGTGAAGTGACCTGAGGTAGAGAGGGCGGCTATTCGTTTTGGACGACAGGCTGCCACCCTCATAGGGGAAAAACGAGAAGGTAAGCAAAAGTAAAGGAAAAAAAAGGAGGAAAAAAAAAAGAAAAAAAAAAGGCGTCGCGAATCTAATCGCAACGCAGAGCCAGATGCATGAGGGGAAGCATCTGGACTTTGAGTTGACAGCAGACTGTTGCTCTACTTGGCTCTATACAACCATTTAAGGCTGCATCTAGCCGGGGGTAACGACCAGATGCATTACCAAGGCCTGGAACTTGGTTCCCCTAGGGGAACATCAAGTTTCTCAACCCTTAATCTCGTATGAGATCAAGGCTCAGGCCTCACTCTGAGTTTTGGCTGGGGGGCAAAGCAACTGCCCTCAGCCTCCAGCCAGCTATAAAACAGCCAGCAGCTAGTCAGCCAGCATTCATTTGTGGCTGGTGCTGCTAGCATTTTGCTTGGGTGAATGCTGGCTGCCGGAGGAGGGGCTGCTAGTGGAGTGTGAGGGAGCTAAGTGGAGGTCTGCAAGTGAGGGAGGAGGATTGCTGGAGGTGGCCATAGATGTGAAACACAGCCACAGCCGCCATCTCAGCGAGGTGAGGAGAGGAGAGGCTGCCATAGTCACCGTGTTGCAGGGTGCCAGCAGGAAGTGTTGTTGTTCGTGGCAGGTTTTTCGGCAAGCGGTGCAAGGGAAACTCTGCCCATTTTGCACGGTAGCGGAAGGTTTTTCGGCAAGCAGTGCAGGGGAAACTCTGCCCATTTTGCACGGCGGCGGCAGGTTTTTCGGCAAGCAGTACAGGGGAGACTCTGTCCGTTTTGCATGGCCGCGACAAGTGTTCGGCAAGCGGTGCAGGGGAAACTTTGCCTGCCTCGAAGTCGACGTCCTCTCCCTCAGCCCTAACAACTAAGCCGGTGGTCAACACAGTCTTCGAGTAGCGCGAGTTAGCTTCCAGGGTTCTCAACGAAACTACGTCAACCACGTCCTTAGAAAGTTCTCCAAAGTTTCTTGCTTCCTCTCTTAGTTTCGTTTTTGCCTCGGTTATCGCCTCTCTCCACATTCGGAAGAGTGTTTCCCCTTCGAATGGTCTTGTGTGAATCTCAATTTTGACCAAGCGAAGCCCGCTTGTCAGACTGCATTCGGCCTCCTCGTCCTGACTTAACCTCTCTTCGTGTATCGCCTCTACTCTAGCCGTACAAGGGATCCCTCTATCTTTGTTGCCGAAATCAATTGATACCTTTCACCGTCTGTCTGACTGCCAGTCATTCCTTCTTCCACTGGCTTCGTTACGAATCTTCCGTGTTATCCTCGCCAATAATTCATTCCTCGAATTTATTATCTTCTTTTTATCCTCTTTGTAAATTGCAGCTAACTCTTCGACTCTCTCTTCAAGTATGATGAACCCTTGTTCGCCCATGGAATGCCACCAATCCTTGTATCCTTCCATTAGTTCCACTACCTTAGCGTTTATCAGGTCCAAAAACAACTCAGTGAGCGAATTGATCTTCTCTTCCATTGCCCTCACACACGGGATCGTGCCTCTTGGACCGTTTCGTCTTTCTCTACTTCGTACCTCATCCATCCTTCTGACCACGCCATCGCATCATAAGCTATTCGGCTCTCGGCTACCTCTAACTCGAGCAACCTAGGTCGCTCACGCTTGATAGCCTCCTCGGTCAGGCGTTGGCTGCCTCGGTCGTCCAGCGATCGCGTCGTACTGATTCGAATGACGGATGTTATCCTACCGACAAAGGATACCCTGTTGACTTCTACGTCATCAGTTACTGCCCCCGGTATTGCCCGTGGACTTTCTCTCCTTAATTATCCGTGCGAATTCTATTAGTACTTCCCATCCATTCCTTCGTCGTGTGACCACGCTAGGTTTAGGTTTGAATATCTCTACAAGGAACACAACATCCGTACTCCATACATGAATCTTTTCCTCTGCGTATCTTGTTTTTCACAGCCCGCAGAACGACTCTTACCTTTCCGTTTTCGTCTCGGATCTCGTGCTCGCCCTCTATTCCGAACAGGCCAGTATCGAGATAGAGTTCACCCTCTTGCTCCTCCACGCACGCGGCACCTCTCCTTATCTCGACCAACCCGGTCTCTGAACACTGCCCTCAAGAGTCGACGTATGTCATTTGACTTCCTCCTAGCACGCTCCCACTTCAGCCTTTCTCGAATTACGTTACCACCGTTCGACCGAAAATCACCACCTCGGACCATTAATAACTCTTTGTCGTAAGACAAAATCGATCGTTATTCCTTGTTTTTCGTCTTTCAATATTTCGTAAGGGACTTGGGGCTTAGGGAGTCGCTCAGAGATCATTATCTGGGTACTCAAAACGACGTTTTTCCCTAGCGAGAGCAACCTATCTCTTTCATCCTCTACCACTTCCCTTGCTCTCTCCCAACAACGTCCATAGACAAGGTCGACCTCACTCTCTACCGACAAGTAAATCCTCACGTCCCACACCTTTGTACCTAAGAACCGAACAGTGATAACATAGAGGCGGATTGTTCCCATCCACTATTTACCCGCTCGTATGTCTCAACTTCGTACGGGATTTGCTTCTCTCCTCCCTAAAGAGCTCAGGGACGCACAGACATTCTCTAACTTCTCATTCGGTGGCCTATTCCCCGAGAGGAACCTTTCTCTTTTGCCTCAAATTCTTCTTCTGAATTCTTTCTTCCTTTACTCATCCTCTATCTCCCCCAACATTGCGCCTTGAGCAACATATTTATCATAGGTTCTCAGTTACTCCCGTCGAGGTAACTCTTGGGAATAGGTGGACCAAGGGCAGTGCTGTATTCCCTTGTCCTTATACTCAGAGTAACTCTTTTCCCTTCCCTTTCCAACGTTTTCTTATAGGCATACGTGATTGTTTCTGCCCAGTTCCGGCACCCCCACAAATCGTCAGTCAGTCTCCTTCCTTTTCGATTGTAAAATCCTATGTCATACTCGTTAGTTTCCACAAACCTGGCTACTAGAACGTAAATATTTTCCTTTAGTTTTGTATTCACTATCACCATATAGTTCTTAAATACTTACGGAAAGGGTTCACTTAAAGTTAAGCGAGTCCAATATTTCAATAAATCCTCGATAATCAGGTCAAAAGACGATGGCAGACCCCAGTTTAACCCCCTTTCCCAAGAGAGTGTATATGCCAGGAGCTCAGTCATCGCTAGTCTTTGGACCCATCTGGATCCCCATCGTGGGCCACTGCTCCTTGGCACTCCTCTCGATCTCAATCGCGTTTCTGAAATATCATATCCTCTCCTCAGGAAAGTCTCGTACGTCTTCCCACTCCTCGGGATTATCTCACACCTCTTCCCACTCCTCTTGATTCCAGTTCTCCTTTTTATACCCTTCCTCCTACTCCTTAGGGATTCCTACTGCACGATAGTAGGAGCGTAGTTCCAAGAACCCAAGGAGTGTTTGCTGCCTATCGAAAGAGTCAGAATCCAGGTCGCGTATAACTCGATCAGACCTGCTACGCAATCGGATAGTTCCCTAATAATCCTATCAAAGGCGACCCAGAACTCAACAGGTTGGTCCTCTCTGGATGACTCTCCTGATCTTCTGGACAACGATGCTTGGACCACCTCTACCAATTCCAAAGTCGAGTCTCCAAACCTGGGGCCTGCTTCCCACAACGTGTAATAAATGTGATACGCGTCTTTATTCCACAAGAAGCACTCTATCTGGAGGAATGGCCAATGAATATGAATCAAACGATATAGTCCGTCGAGGAATTCCTCTAGAATAAAAGTTGGGATCGGAAATCATAATGCCCCTTTCGAATGCAGTAGGAACCCCTCCTCAGCAAGCCTGAGAGAGACAATTACTGACCTAAAATCCTCGCTCCAGCGTAATTCCTCTTCTCGGAGTTTCTCAATCTCGTCCTGGAGTATCCCTCAGACCGTTGTCGGCACGAATACCCTTACAAGGGTATCCGCCCTGGTTTTTGCATGCGACCGAGAATAGGTTTGGTTTAAAATTTTAGGTATTCCGTGGGAGGCGCATCTGCGTCTATGTGCTTACGACGGCTGGATGGTTGACTAAAATAGAGAGTGTGTGGGCGCGCGGATTTTTTAGGCGTGCGTGATCTTTTTATTTGTTGACGATTGAAGGGTCGGCGTGATCACCGGCCAGAATTTTTTTCTTCTGATTACACAGGGATTAAAAAAATTATGTCTCGTTGATTAATGTGTTTGCCTGCGACCTATGTGTACGTACGGAGAACGACATCAATAACAAGGAGGTTTTGAAGCGTCTTCAGTAGGCCCGCGCGTCGCGCGACGTCCGTCTATTTAGGCGTCTGTCAGAGCCAAACCCAGACTTGGGCCTAGCATTAGCGGTTACGGCATCCGACTTTCATCAAAGAGATTCCGGGATTGAGGACGAGCGATGACAACGCGGGAGTATCAGAGTAGCGCGCCGTCGGCAGCGTCCGATCGGTGGTGACACCCTTTAAGCAAGTGTTTTTAGTACCGTATTCCTAATAATTTTTTTTTTATGCTCCGGCGTGGCGTTGACCTGGATGCGACGTTGGATTTAGTGGGCGTTACGGTAGTCGAGGACTTGGAGCTTGGGGCCTCGTTGAACGGGTCCGCGGGTTGAGGATGTTGTCAAAGGCCCTTGCCACACCATTGCTAAGGACGCAGCGCGGTCAAGGGGCTGGTAATGCTGAATGTATACGGCCTACGTCTCGGGCCCGGTAGGGATCGTGTAGGGGGTGTTGTATTCGCGGGGGTTGCCAGGGGCAATGAGTACAAACTGCCTCGGTGACTGCGCCCAAGCCTACCCCCTTGCGATATCACGAGAAGTCCCGTAGCAGCAACGCCCGTGCGAGGGCCTTCAACGAGGGGACATGCGGGAGCTTCACCAAACCAACAAGTGTGATGCCCGCTGCAGCAGGCGGGCGATACCGGCCAGGGGTCGGCCGGTAGCATTAGGGCCAGGCTCCTCCAATAGACCAGCCAACAGTGCCCTTAGTCCGGTTCCCTCCGGTTGTGAAACGCCAGCGGCCTCTACTAAGGGGACGAGGGAGCGTTGTCGGTGAGAATACCCTGACAAGGGTATCCGCCCTGTTTTTTTTTTGCAAGTGACAAAAAATAAGTTTAGCTTAAACAGTTTGAGTATAACTGCGCGAGGCGCAGCAATGTCTGAGGGCTACGTTGGCCGAATAGTTGACCGACGTAGAGGGTGTGTGAGCGCGTAAATCTTAAGGCGCGCGTGTGATTCTTTCTTTCGTTTGTATTGTCGTAGGACCTGCATAGTTGACCAGGCATAGGTTTCCCATTGATGATTAAGTTAATTAGCTTTACGACGCTTTTTGGTTCAATATGATTGACCGGCGGCAGGGTCTGACGAGTAAAAGAAGGGCGTATAACGGTTATTGTATGGCTCGGGTAAGCCGGCGTGAGTGTTGGGTGGCCGCGTGACTAGTTGTAGACAGAAGTAAGGCCCAAGTCGAATTTTGGACTTAGAATCTAGCGCGACACTGTTTTTATAAGATTATGCGCCGGCTGGTCCCAGGTTTGGGCTTAGCCCTATTGGTTATGGTACTGGACCTACACGGAGAAGGTACGGGGTTCGAGGCCAGCGAAGGACAATATAGGACCAGCGAAGCATCGAAAGGGATGAGGGTCCCGCGGGACTATCCCCCTTAGTTTTGCCGGGGGAGTCCGGTCGCGGGCCCGCGTTCCAGGGCCGAGGAAGAGAGCTATAGTAAGTTCCGCACCTCGACCTCCTTAAGTCCTTCTTCCTTTCTTTTTTGGGATTAGTTTTAATTTTATTACTACTATTTTTCCGTGGTCTCCATTTGGGCCCGGCGTGGGTTTACGAGATCGGCCGCGGACCCAAAAGGCCCAGCGCAGTGGGCACACCGACGAGCTGTTGAAGAACCAGGTCCGTATTCGGGTTTCCGCATGTTTTGGGATGCGGGCGGAATTTCCTTATTCCGCCTATTTTGGAATAAATACGGGTCAAGGAGTTCAACTTGCATGCGAGCAGGTGGGCGATTAGCCCACAAGCCTAGAAGGAGACCAGGGTGGCGTGGACCTTTCACAGGGGTACCGTTCGCCACCCACAATTTGCTAGATGAGGCCTGAATGTGAGTATGCCCATCGGAACTCGAAAGTGGCGGGGGGCCGTGCTCGGGCAGAATGGTCCGGGGGGGGGCTATGAGAAGGTGTGCGGATGAGCTGAGCATCCAGCGGGCTCTGTGAAAATCTTGCCACCTGTAGCAG
Source organism: Chara braunii (assembly GCA_003427395.1). Classification (NCBI taxonomy): domain Eukaryota; kingdom Viridiplantae; phylum Streptophyta; class Charophyceae; order Charales; family Characeae; genus Chara; species Chara braunii. The sequence goes on from BFEA01000183.1 coordinate 1,294,500, forward strand.
TGTTGGGATCACTACCGTGGCTGTGCGTAGGTTGCTCGCTACAACATCACCAACGTACAGGGGCCGGTCGATTTGGAAGGTAAGCCGCAGCACGTTTACGGTCAATAGTGAATATTTACTCCCACCACAACTGGCCCACAGGCTGTGCTGATAAATGCCCGGGCCAAGTATAGGTGATGAGCGGTTTTGCGCTAATAGGAGACGACGGGCTAGCACAGGAAGGGGGACGGAGGACCTCGCAGACAGCGAGGTCGAACCCGGACTGAAAAACGGCATTGGGGGGCTAGCGTATGGATTAGGGGCACCATGGTAGAGGCCCACAGCAATGCTGCAGAATGAACCAGGAAATCGGACTTGGGTTTAGGGGCGAGAGACTATTTGGACCGTTTAATAGTTGGTTCCCGCCGAAGTTTTGTCCGAATCGCGGGAGCTGTCATGCGAATCGGTCGTCGAACTACGTGTAGAGGTGAAAAGGTTTATCGAGCAGCTTGGTGGCCAGTTCTTTCAGAAGCTAGCTGGAGGCGGTCGCCGCTGCCGGGCCGAACACAAAAGAGTCCGCTGCTGTCAAAAATTGCGCTAGTCGAGGTACCGCCGACGGGAAGGCGAAAAAACATGGACGCTTTATCGCGCCAGATGCATTCAGAGGTAAGAATGGACGAGTACGAGCTATGGCGGTAAGGAGTGAGAGTGGAGAACGTGAACCCACCGGTCCTTGACAAAGTTTGGCAGCGAAAGAGTTATCACCGGGGTTTTTCGCCCCGGTCAAATCGAACGGTCAGGTCATATTAGTTCGAGAGTTAGTGGGGTAGGCGGTATGGAGAAAGGAAGGCTGCGCGGGGGTGGGGGCAAGGTCTGAAAGAGAAAGTTACTCCACGCCCGTTTATCGGCGACATCGGGCAGATGGAGACTCGCCCCTAGCGTTGGTTGCCAGGGCAAAGCCAATGGCGATGCCGGATTTGGAGATAAATCGAGGGACCGATCGGCACGGGTATGAGGTACTGCGCCGGGAGGAAGATGGCCTAAGAATGGCGAGGTATCTTTCCGTGTTCTAGTGGAAGATTCATTCCGGTTTGCACATGTTGCAACGGGGGGGGGCTAATAGTGGGGTTAGAGACTTACCTATAGCCTGGTGTGTGTACGTGGGGAGTGGCTGGCAAAGTAGCAAGGCGTGGCTCCATACTCTGGCGAGAAGATCCGTTCGAGCTTGCGCCACGTTTGTACGGAGCAGCAGATCGTGGTCGTCCCGCTGCACAACGACCACGCTGATGACCACAGATGCCATCCTCGCTCTCAGGCATGACGATCTTCGTCTGTAAGGAGGGCCTACTCGCTATCCAAACCATTCATCGTGAGGCTCCTGTCCGTCGGCGTAATTTTGTTTCAAGGAATTTTCTCTTCTTTTGACCAGTTGAACCTGGCCGGGTCAGAGGGCAGGTGCATTAGGCTGAGGAGAGTGTGGACGTGGGGCAGGAAGTATCCATCTCACTCTGGGATTGCTAGGATCGTTCGTTGTACTGTCTGGCTGGAAGGCGCCGGTGTATTTCCACTGTGTGAAGTTGTCATGTTATCTTGGGCTATCGTATATCGGCCTGCTCTTTGAATAACCTGCAGCCTAGGTATTTGATGCAGTGACAGTGTGAGTTCTGAAGTTTAGTTGGGTGATTCAAATAACAGTTACTATCATACCTCGTATGGCTGTTGAGGTGCTCTCAAGTTGAAACTACAGGCTCGCTTGGGGCGCGACTTGCTGCTGGATAGAGTGTCGGTGGTTAGAGACGGCGAAACGGCTTGGTGTTTAGCTGATACAGTGTGGCTATTGCTGCTTGCGGAGGAGGAGTCGGTGTGTCGAGCTTGCTGCAGCGCCATAGCCGTTCAGTGCATTTAGTACTAACTATTCCAACGCAGAGCTCCTGTTTGTAAAACAGTGTGTCGAGCGAAGTTGTTCAGAAGACTGTTGGACTGTGGATGGAAGACTGTTGGACTGCGGGTGGAAGGCTGTAGACTGCGGACTACAGACTGTGGATTACGGACCACTGTGTACCACTGTCGCTGCCTGCTGATCTATGCCGCTGTGTATCGCTGGTATTGTTGAAAGTGCATGGATTGCAACTACAGGCGGTTGCTGCTGTTGTTGTTAACCACCGTCAAATGCTGCTGCCACAGACTGAGCACGGATTGTTACTGTTGTTGTCGGCCACCACTGTGTATTGTTGTTGCCTTCAAGGGTTGTTACAGGCGGATGTGCAGCCGCAATTGGACTTAAGGAGGGATATTGATGCTGTAGTTGGGAGCTAGTCAAAGGGTTGAGTTTGGCAGTTGGCTCCAGTTGGACCAAGCTGTCACATTGGCTGCCATTGCAGGGCCCTCAGGCGTTGAAGGTACCAGGGCCCTCTCCTGCGAGTCTGAGAGCACCCTCCTTGGATCTGAGAGTCTAAAAACCTTATCCTTCTACCTTCTTACTCTAAATCTGATCCATTGGTTCTGAGAGGAAGGCGGCAGGCGAGATTGCAACCCGTAGGACCGCACCAAGACTCTGTGGGGAGTCCACCCACTGATTGCGGGAGCTCTGGCGGAACTCAGGAGGAGTTCTGGAGGCAGGGAACTGACATGTAACCTTTCATTTCCTTCTATAAACCCAGTTATAACCCCTACCTGTATCTCCCATTCAATCTTTGACTGAATATATGGTGTGCAACCCTGCTCTAAAATTTGGTTTGACTTTCAGGACACTAAACCAGATTAAGTAAAAGAATGTCTGCTCAATTTGAGTTTCAACTTTATTGATTGTATAAAATCAGGTTGCTAAAAGGAATTGCATCTGGGGAAGGCAGGATGGAAGGTTGTTTTGACTGGGGGTGTGACTGGGTCATTAAGGCTGGGAAGTCCCCATAAATTTGGGGAAACCCAGTGCTTTGTTTATTTTGGTTTTGATTGGAGCATCAGACCCTTCTATTAGTTTAGCAGGTCTGATTGCTCTAGAGACTGAGAAGTCCCCATAAGTTTGGGGAGACCCAGTGTTGTGATTTTGCATGGAGGGTCAGGCTGTTCTATAAGTTTAGGTGACCTGACTGCTCTAACTTGGGAAGGCTGATTGTGGATGAACTTTCAGGGACCAAGCGCATTCTGTAAGTTCAGGTGCCTTAGTCACCTTGTTTATTTTGGATTTTCCTCTGTTTATTCGGTTCTGAACGAGGAGGTCTAAGTTGTTCTATAAGTTTAGGTGGCTTAGCCTCTTCCTGCTTTTATTCTGAGAAAATGAACCTGACAGAGGGCAAATCGTTCTGTAAGTTCAGGTGATCTAGCCCAATGTCACGCACAGGATGTATCAGAAAGAAATTGATCAGGCACAGAGTCAGACTATTTCTGTAAGTTCAAGTGGTCTGACTCAAAGCCTCGCACATGCTGGAACCCAATGGTTACAACTTGGATATACTTTACTATTATTCTATTTAAGAACGAGCTAATTAGAGTGTTCTATAAGTTTAGGTGGTCTGACTATAACCTATCACAACTTGAAGAAAGTATAATTAAGAATAAAATTGATGGTAAGTTGGGGCAGACTGAACTTGAGATACTTCAGTCATATGCAGCCTTAGAAGACAAAGAGAAAGACATGTATATATAACTTGAATACTTTAAACAGTTCAGGGCGACTAGAGTGGTCTAGTCATGTGCCCAAAGAAAAGAGAAGTAGTTGTACCCTCTGTTTGTGCATATCCACTGAAAAAGTCAGACTCATTCCATAAGTTTGGGTGTCCCGATTCTATGCATGGCTAAGTAAGGCACATTCCATAAGTTTGGGTGGCCTGACCTTATGCCTTATGAAAGCAGGGTATAAAAGGTTAAATTACCAAAAGATTATGAACTATTGTTTGTCCAGATGAACTTGGGATGATAAGAGGACTTACCTTTATGGTTTGGCTTGCATGAGGCTAAGTAAGATTACTGCTCTATCTGAATTTCAGTTTGATAAGTAGTTGTTTTAGTTGCTCGCCACGTGCTAGAGCGATAGGAGTTAGTTTCATTTTCCTGCATTTTCTGTAGTAACTTTTTTTACTTGGATCAATTCTTGCATTTTCTGGGATCTTTTCTTATACTTGGCTTTGTATAAATCTTGACAAACTACTTTCTCTACGGGAAGCGTTGCCGAAATTTCTACAAATCCAAGGAGTTAGTCAATTTTTGATTTGTCAAAGGTCAACTTGTCTTTTCTTTATATCTGACCTAGTAAAAATCTGGAAAGTCTCCCTTTCTAAAGGGAGTGCTGTCCAAATTTTTGCTAATTCAGGGAGTTAGACAAAATTGGACCTTGAGAAGTCAAAGTTATTCTCAAAATGTTGAACTTAGCCTTGTATAAATTTTGGAATAACGTTTTTCTAGGGAGTGTTGCCGTAATTTCTGCCAAACTAAGGAGTTGATTAAATTTTGTCTGAGTTGGACTCAAGTTTATCTTTTGAGTTCAAATCTGGTTTAGTATAAATCTGGGAAGTCTTCCTTTGTAAAGGAAGTTCTGCCCAAATTTTTGCTAATTCAGGGAGTTGGACAAAATTTAACCTTCCAGAATTAGAAAATATCTTTATTTCTCATATCCGAGCTTATATAAATTCTAGAAAGACACTCTTCCTACGGGAAGCGCTGCCAAAATTTTACTTGCGCCTGCATAACTAGTAATGCGTTCTCTACTCTTTCAATCTTGTTGTCAACTCCGTGCACCCGTTCATGTAGACTTTCAATCCTCTTTTTTACCTTGTCGCTCGTCCTACCAGCCAGATCTATAACTTCCCCTTCCTTGAGCAAGGCTAATGTCTCGGTCACTACAGTCTTCTCGGCCAGGTCTGTTACTGTACTAAAATCAACATCCCTAGTGTTTATGAATTTGCTCGTCCGTTGGTAAGCTGACAGAATCTTATCCTTGTTGAACTCGAAGAACTGCCTGAGGAAGTACTTACTCATTATCCGGTCCGTAACCCCGGGGATCCTCAGTGCCACCAGGGTAAACTCCCGTAAGAAGTCATTATACGTTACGAAGTTCTTCCTCTAAACTACCGCTAAGTCGGTCTCCGTAGCCATCTTCTACGCTGCTAGGTATTTATTCATCATCACATTCCGAGTTTCCTTCGAGAATCGACTAGCGGCTACGATGGTCATTATATCCCGCCCCGAACTCAAAGACACATGCTGCTCCAGGTGGTACATCTTTTCTTCTTCGGTCCATTTCAATAGCGCGGCCAGGTTCTCGTAATCTATCAGGAATTCTGTAATGTTCGCCCCGTCAAACATCAACTTTTTCTTAGCATCCGCTAGGTAACCTTGGTTTTTGTTCAGTGCTCGCGCGAGGGATGATACTATCTTCCTAAGGCCGCCCTCGGAGCTACTAGCCTCGCCTGCCATGCTGGTATCCGGTCCTTCCTTGCCGGCCTTCTGTCCCTCCCTAGTCGTTGTAGTTCCTTCCGGGTCGAACCACCCCAACACTCTTTCCCTAAGGCTCCAGAGTCCTTCACTTCCTCTCGTTACCGCTGGCGAGGTCGGTAGGCGGCTAGCCCTACTATCTATGGCTGGTGGGTTCGTAGCTTTCTCTGCTTCCATCCCCGAAGAGTTCTCTCTATCCTTCCTCCTTTTGCTCAGTGTTCCACCACGGTCACTACCCTTATCCCCTTGTCCAGTTCCGCCTCGGCTGGTCCTCCGTTCGTCTCGCGGTTCTTCCTGCGGAGGGCCTTCTTCGTTCCCAGTCATCATTTCCTCGATCAATCTCGCCTTGTATTCCGCGGTCCTTTTTTCTATCTCCGCTAGTTTGCGTCTCGCATCTGTGACCCTTACTTTCTTAGACACAGCTCCCTCTGAGTTCCGGGGGCTTGTCCTATCCTTATTTCTTCCCTCCTTGGTTTCTTGAGTCCCTTGCCTGCTTCCCCCGGCTTTCCCCGAGCTTTCTCCTGAGGAGATTTTCTTCCGGTTCCCTTTGAAACCATCTGGATTTATCGATTCTCTGTCTTTCTGCCCCTCTTCGATTTGCATGGCCCTGTCTCCTAAGCTTGACCCTCCCTCGCTTTTATGGTTATCCGTTTCATCCTCCGTTGGCATTTTGTCTAGCTCTGCATAAACCAAAGGGTTCCCCATAACACACGCAGTGCGAGGCATTTAGGTTTCCTAGGTTCCATCTTCGTTGGCTTACCTTTGTTCGGACAAACAGCCTCCTCCCTATTCCCCTTTCCTGATTGTTTCCCTAAGAAGGAGCCGCGACTGGCCCTGCTGCCTTACCGAGGTAAGGGGCGTGACTTAGTTTCCTTTATCACGGCTCGTTTAAAGCGCCCTCGTCCCGTCGACCGGCGCGTAGGAGTCCGGGTTAGGCATCCTGCTAGGGAAAGTTTCCCGAGCAGTATTCCCCCTTTTGACCTTCAGGGTCACGACAATCATTAGGAGTCTATCTTCCCCCCTTTATTCTCTAGCGGACTTTGATCATCCGAGTCCGAGGTCCTTTCTTATATCCGTTGCGGACTTATACTTGTTTTGCCTTATTGGCCCCTCCCCGGACGCTAGTCCCGTTCTCACCCTCGTGGCCCTTCCGGTTCGGTAGGCTCCTCGAATAGTTGAGCCACCCCTGCTAGATAACTCTCTCCTATCTCGATTTCTCTTTGGATTATGTGTTCGTATTCCGCCCAGGCTAACCGTGGCAACCCAAATATCAAAATATGGATGACTTTTAGTAACTCGTGGGCCCTGTTTCCCCAGAACGGTCCATGCCCCACAAAAACATCGTAGAACATCCCGATGGTTTGAAAGTGGAAGTGGTCTACCCAGACTATCGCCGAGTCTGCCAGTTCCAGTGCCCTTGCTCGGCTCCCGAAGATGAGGTTTATCATAAATCAGGGGATTTGGCACCTCAGTGGTGTGGTTGGTGCCCTGAATTCCCTCCAACCTCCCATTTCCACCCTGGTAAGTAACCCCACGTTCCTTCTACCCCTGACCGATTGTCCTACCTGCGTCAATACCCGAGCCGCTCTCCGAAAGACTGGAGTCAGTTCGTGGCCTTGCGCTATTCTTATCCCCATCAAGTGTCAGCCAGCCTCAGGTAGGTATAGGACCCCGGTTACTTCTAAATTGGTGAACAGGTCATCCTCAGGCCCTCGGTTGAGTCTCATCCCCGTCCACCGACATTCCACCAACATGAAGGCGCTGTCTCTTCCTAATGTCACGGCCCACCATTCTACGTCGAACCACTGAAAGTTGGAATCTGACAGGAGGGACACTTCCCATCGTCCACCATTATTCCAAGGCGGTCCGGGGTACCGGGGCTGGCGTTCCATTCGCACACGTCTTGCTGCCATTGTTGCCTTGGCGATTCCCTGCATAGCCCACATAGAAAGTGTTACAACCAATCCTCAGTAAACGTCCACCTACTGCCCGCTTACCCTCTATGTTCTCGTTCCTCTTCTCAGGTCCCAACTATTCTTCCATATTCCCAGGGGCAGCAACCTCCGAAGGCTGCTCGTACAGCCGGTATAGGTCATCTATGTAGGTCGCGCCCCGACCCACTTCCCGCCTGATGACTCCCCACATGGTCTCCTCACCTATTTGCGGAATCCACGACCTAGTATTTACTGCTGCCCGTAGTATGCATACCACCTCGTGCCCTCGTTCATCCTCAAAATGTCCCATCTCTACGAAGGCCCGGTAGTATTCCCGATAGATTAATGCTTCATCAAAATTCAGCCCGGCTACGACAACTACCGCCTGCTCCACTCGCTCCATGCCTCCCATTCGTCTTAGTTATAAGGGTGGTAGACTCAGTCGTACGACCTCATTTGGTAACCCAAAGACCCCTGTTGCGGCGACTTTTACCTCAACCGTTACGTCATCTCGTTCCGGATTCGCGAACTCAAACCCCTCCCGCCAGGTTATTTCCCATGCTCCTTCGAACATTCGCACGGGGTCATCCCCGAAAGCCAAGGCAATCCCAAAGGTCCGCCATCCTTCTTCCGACAGATGTAAGGATCCGGTCGCATGTACGTGCCTTAGGAGGTCTAAATTTATGCCCCCAAACTCCCCTCTTGCACGCCATTCCAGTTCTACTACCAGGTATACCGTGTCTTCTACCAGCTCTACCCCCACCCAGTCGATTACCGGGTTACTTACCACATTTCTTGCCGGCAGGCTTATCTCGACCCCGCCCCCTGATGCTCTTGGTGGCAGGATCCCGCGGGGCCTATCCTCCCTGAATGTCATTCGCCGGGCCATCTTGCAATGTCTCATTTCCTGCTCCCTTAGTTCAACCACTGCACCCACCGAGACCCCGTGCCTTTAGTGTTTTAGTCTTTCAGCACCCCTTACCTACAGTACATCGGTTCTTGCTGCTATCCCTGCCTCATATACGTACAAAATTTCCCCCCCTTTTCTGGCTATTGCTACCTCCCCTTGTTTCGACCCCCTCGCACCCCCTTCTAACTAATGTACACACCCCCTTTCTTACGCCACACCCCGATTCACATGCACCCTCCATACTCCGGTTTCCCTGCGGCGTTCGTTTTCTCGGCCCTTTCTAATCGAACCACAGTACTTCGAACAGTTTAAAGACATCGTCCACGTAGGACGGAGCGGCCGCTGCCTCTCGGCTGACTATTGCGTCCCAAGTCCCCGCATCTACCTCTAGACGGTCATACTTGTCTATCCTTAGAACGGTGAGGATCTCCTCGGCTTTGTCTTCGTTGAAGGGCCTATCTTTTAATGAGATCCTATAGAACTCCTCAGTCAGCCAGACACACTCCATATGCACTTCTCTCATGGAGTCGGCTACTTCTAAAATGTGCTCAAAACCCCCAAACCACTCGGCTACGAACTCAGGTACCCAAGCCGTTGTTCGTAGGCTGGGAGGTTTGAATTCCTTCCATCCTCCCACCACAACTCTGTTGGTGACTTCGTCCTAACCCTCGTTGGCGAACCTCTTGCCTTCTTTTCGGGTTCGCGCCTCTGCATTCCCTAGAAGCCACATTGGATTCTATCCCATTGCTAACATAGTGCAAAACAGGTGTCACCCGTCTTCGGAGAGGACGACCGTCCTGACTGATTCTACTTTGCCTTCCGCTATCTCATCCCAGCCTTCCTCTTCCCTTACCGGGTTCCAAATCCGCTCTATCCATGTATATGATAGCCCCCGGGCAACCTCAAACCCAATCCAGTCGCACGTGGTCCCCCTCCACTCGTTTTCTGGCGGTATGGGCATTTATATTCCTCCTCCGAGCCGCCTCGGTTCCCATCCCTTGAAGGTGTATTCCATCATCATTTCCTCTCTAGTAATTTTTCCCTTCCTGCATAATACCAGGCCACCCGTTCTCCCTAAGTTAAGTCACCCCACTCCCCTTTAGAAGTCTCAGTCCTCTATCTCATCATCTTCGTCCTCGTTACGGAAGTCGTCCTCTTCGTTGTAGAGCAACTCCCTCACCCCTTCTAGAAACGTCTCCCCTATTGCCATATTCCTGTAGACTATCCCCCAATGCACGGAGCTAGAGACAAAGATGTTGCTTATGCTAAGGCAGTTTAGTATCTCGGCCAGCTGGTCTGCCCAGTTCCCCTCGAACGGCCCCATCTTTACCAACAACTGAAAAAAGTCCTGCCTAGCGCACTGGTACAGTCAGAGATTCGTCATGGACTGGCATATCCGCACCAGCCTGCTTCGAGTTCCGAAAACCGCATCCACTAGGAAGGGAGGCAGCACACATCGCATGGTTCTGACGAGTCACCTCATGCTTCCTCTATCCCCAAGCTCCACCCGCACGTCTACCCTTTCCATCTCCATTTCCTTCCGCTAACACGCAACCCACAGAACCTCCGCCTCCGCCTTCCTAAACAACTCGCCCGACATATTCCCGAGTGCCAACTCTATGACCATAGCATTTTCCCCACCTTGCGACAAGTAGACCCACCCCCAAGCTTCCACTGTCCCTCGGAATTCCAAATCCATTAAACTTGGCGACAACCTCGTCAAGCTGACATTAGCCCACACCGTCTCCATCCACAGAAACGCGTCCTCCCCCTCCAGCATTACGGTTTGATATGCTGGTTCAAGGTCCATCCACGTTCCATCTTCTGGAAAGACAACCGACAACCTATCCTTTACATCTATTGGCATTTCCGGGCCGCTGGTATAGATCGGGGAAGACAACCATCGCGCCATCTTGTTTCCAGCACCCGACCCCTGTTTTCATAAGAGAGTACAAAACGGTCTTTCTGGTCAGGTCAACCCTCGTCCTAGATGAGAACTATTTCAGACCCCTCATCAAGGTCTCCCTAATTTACCTCCCCATTCCTAAGTGACTCCTTCCCGTGATACCCTCGGTCGGCCATCCATTCCCCCACATTTTTTCTCTTGATTCCATTCCAACTAACCTCTAACCTCCTTCCTTCTGATCATCTCTCACTTGTGTGGACTTAGATGGGGGGGGGGGATAGACTTAGAATATGTCCTGTCCAACAATCCAAGCTCAATCAAACTTCACAGAGGGGGAACACATAAAAAAAATCACGCAATCTCACATACGGGCCGGTCATCTCCTCACCGGCCATCCCCAATATGGTCTCTCCGCTGGTACTATCGGTAAAGTTTTATTCCATACCTCAAGCGCAGCTCAATCGTCGTGAGTGCGGTACCCAGGCTCCAGCAAGGCGTTAACCCTTTCCTTGTACCCAGAATACCCCATCCCATTTTGCCGCTTTTGCTCATCCATACCGACACCGAGGGTTACCCCGTGTGCCTAAATATAGGGACAAAAGTCAGCCGTCCGGTCGTTCACTTCCATCAATCCGACAAGAATCATCCTTTCCCAAACCATGCTACGAGAAGCTACTAATCATCTCCGAGGTTCTGTCTTTGTCCGCATGCAGTGGTACTCCCTCCGCCAGCCAACAGGCTAAGCCCCGCCTGCGGAGATGTTTCGCACCCCGTCCGGTAGATCATCGAGCCAAGCCCGTCACCGCTCGAATGAGAATGCTACTAATCAACCGGCGTGACAAACTCCCGTCCGACAGCTCGGTAGCCTGACCTCCACATACGAACACACGGCAGCCTACAAAAAGAGAGCGACGATTCGCAACCCGTACCGGCCGGTGCAGACCCATTATTTCCTTCCGAAAGGCAGGACACTCAAATCCCATCATGCAAACACAAATTCCAAGTGGGACACATATAGTACAAGTGTCTTTCCCTTGGTGCACCCTGCGCTTCCTACCCATAACTCACAGTTTTTTCCCAGGACAATGAGTGTCACTCCCCGTATTTTTCATACACAGTGATTGGTTCCTTCTCGTGAGAGTCTTCGAAGGTGAGCTAGTTTTCCTTGGAGTCTAGCAACTCCCTTCATTCCCTTTTTCTTCACTTGTTTGTCCTTTCATAGAGCGGGTTTGTTCCTTCTTGATGACCCGTTATGTTCATGTTGGTTCATTCAAGCATTAAAAAAAAGTGCAAAGTGCATGAGCCCACTGGGCTCAAAGAAGAGAAGAGAAGAGCACCCATTCGGTCGGATCACTCCGCCGCGGGATTCTCATTGGAACCCCGCCAAAGTCGGAGGACCAACCTCCTGCCAGGTAACCGGAGCTCTTCTTTCATACGAAGAGGAAGGGTCGACCTGCGACTTGCCCAAGGCTTCCCCGGACTGGCGAACACCAGCACCGGACGAAGGAGGGTTAGAACCATTCCACAAGGGGATGGCTAATCAAGTGCATAGCATGCATGTTATACCTCCAGGCCTGGCCATGCCATGCGCCCAACCACCCTCAAATCTGATTCTCACAAGGGAAAGAGCAATCACAAGTTCATTTTCCTTATCTTGAGTTGTGTACATGTCGATGCGTCGGGCGCCCCCTTCGAAATCGCAAGGGTCAATTTAACCCTATACCCGGCACCTCCACCAATTTTGTAGGGCCAAACCCCGGTAGACTTTCGAGCCTTAGTCGACCCCACTGCGGGTCCCAGTTGGCTCGGCCCGCCCACGCTCATGCTCAGGGCGCGGGTCATTCGTCCCGAGGTCACACCCACCTAGTGCTTTGAGATGGATGGGGGTGGGCCATTGCGCGAGAGAACTTTGGCATTGGGGATGTAGCTCAGCCCTCACGCCGGATGGTAGTCTCGCTAGTCATTCGGTAGCGCTGATTTTTTTTTGATTCTTTGTTGTGTTCTCAAGCAATTGCTCCTTCCAATACGCAGGCAGTCCAGGGGTTCTTTGAGAGTTTTTCTTCTTTTGTGCACAGGCTAAGCGTCATCCTTAGGCCGCGCACCATTTCCCTAAGCCTTGTGTTCCTATGGCGTCATCGGGGTGCGGCGAAGCCGTCTTCCCCCTCGCCTCTACACACCCCTCGGGTCCCATAATTCTCATTCTACTTATTGAAACAGGCCCCTTAGTCTCTTCGGGGCCTTTACATGCATGCACTCGCAACATTACATTTCCTTTGACAAGATTGCACTCCGTTCCTTCATTCACACTTCAATTTCAAACGCAAAGGTCATTTTCGTGGGTTGGTTCTAAGCTAAGGGTCCCTTAACCCCTTTGCCCCTTTGCCCCTCTTCCCTTTTCCTTTTGATGCCCGGTTCCTCCTGGCCCTATTCCGCTCAAGACATCCTTAGCCTTCACTCACCTGCACAATCCCACATAAAGCAGATATCCATACAAACCCTCGTTGGGGGTCAACACATAGCCCTTCCCACATGCCTATAATTTTCATGCTCTTTGACTATTCATTGTTCCTTTTTTCTTTACTCAATCAGCCCATCCTCTTTTCATAGTCATGTAGTCGGGGAAATGGTTGAGTCGAACAAACCTCGCTTTAACTTATACTTTTCTCCGGATCTCGTTCTTTCCCACTTTTCCAATGTCATTTCTTTGCCTTCTTGGTGGCACAAGGGACCGGCTACCCTCCCCTTGCCCTCTTTCTCCACCAAGTGAGGTCTGATCTCTTCTTACCGTTCGCACCCTGGCAATGTACCAAGTGAGGGGAGAAGGTTAGTCATATCCCAAGTGAGTGGGAGAGAGAAGGAGAGAGAGGGCAAGGCGAAGAGGTAGGGAAAGAGAGGAATAGATGAGGAAGGGGGCGATAGATAGATAGATAGATAGATAGATAGATACATAGATAGA
>BFEA01000183.1:1314341-1343571 GCA_003427395.1 Chara braunii
TAGAAGTTGCGGTGCACTACCTACTAGTGTAGGAGTGAAAAGCATGAGTGTGAGTAGGCTAGAATCCCAAGATTGCATCAAAGATCATCCATAGAAGTTGCGGTGCACTACCTACTAGTGTATGAGTGAAAAATATTTGTGTGAGTAGGCTAGAGTATCAAGATTACATCAAAGATCATCCATAGAAGTTGCGGTGCACTACCTACTAGTGTATGAATGAAAGACAAGAGTTTGAGTAACCCAAATCATAAGTAACCAACATGAGATCATCCATAGATGAATGAGAGCAATACCTGCTAGTGTGTGAGTGAAAAACAAGAGTTGCACTAGGCTGTCTCACAAGATTTGAGCAAGAGATCATTCATGGAGGAGTCGGAGGATCTCCTACTAGTATGTGAGTGAAGAACAAGAGTTTGAGTAGCCCAAATCACAAGTAAGTAACATGAGATCATCCATAGATGAATCGGAGTACTACCTATTAGTATGTGAATGAAAAACAAGAGTTGCATTAGGCTATCTCACAAGATTTGAGCAAGAGATCATCCATGAAAAAATCGGAGGATCTCCTAGTAGTATGTGAGTGAAGAACAAGAGTGTGAGTAGCCCAAATCACAAGTAATCAACATGAGATCATCCATAGATGAATCGGAGCACTACCTACTAGTGTGTGAATGAAAAAATTGAGTTTGAGTAGCCCAAATCACAAGTAACCAACATGAGATTATCCATAGATGAATGGGAGCACTACCTACTAGTGTGTGAATGAAAAGCATGAGTTTGAGTAGCCCAAATCACAAGTAACCAACATGAGATCATCCATAGATGAATCGGAGGATCTTCTACTAGTATGTGAGTGAAGAACAAGAGTTAAGAGTAACCCAAATCACAAGTAACCAACATGAGATCATCCATAGATGAATCGGAGCACTACCTACTAGTGTGTGAATGAAAAACAACAGTTTAAGTATCCCAATAAGAAGAAGAGGATGAAGAAGAAGAAGGAAAACAAGAAGGAGATGAAGATTAAGGAGAAGAAGAGGAAGAAGCGGAAGAAGAATAAGGAGGAGAGGAGAAAGAAAAAGAAGGAGAGGAAGAGGGAGAAGAAGAAGAAGAAGAAGAAGAAGAAGAAGATGAAGAAGAAGATGCATCATCTTCCTTCCACTCACCTTGCTGATGTCTTGGAGATGGAGTCTCAAGCTTGATGATGCTCTCCTCCTCCTTGCACAACTCCTCCTTGGCTATGGCTCCCTCCTTCTTCAAGCCTCTCTCCTTCCTCTCTCACCTCTTCCCAAGTTGCCTCAAACTCCCATCACCATGGTTATGGAGTCCTCCCCTCTAGGAGGGCTAATGGGGCTCTCTCTAGCCTCTCTCTGTTCCTCATACCCAGGGGGCTATGGCGGATCACCTCCCTTAGTGCCAGCCTCACGACCTCTAGTCTCTAGAGCCTCTCCCTAGTTCATGATCTCCACCAAGCTCCCAAACTAGCATGGGCTCTCCTCTTCTTTCTCCAAGTGAAAGAGTGCTCTCATGAGCTCACTTGGGCAACATGGGTACTCCTCATGCAATTGTGAAAGTGGCGGACTGAATTCCTAGCTTATGTAGGCTGGAACCAGCAGTCCGGTCAGCCCATGAGCCTCCCCATGAGCCTTGAGGTGAACCGAGGTACCCCCAAGGCAAAATTTCACTACTAGGCCCCTTTCGGAGGTACTTGGGCCTCTTTTTGGCCAAGTACATGCAGTCCGACTGGTTGGTACGAGCTCGGATTGCCTCTTGGCCTACTTCGGCCTCCTTTTCACTTCACAAATGCTGCCCCCTTGGGTCCTAATGCCCAAGGGGCAATTTTACTTGAGAGAAAAAGGCCTAGTGTGCCTTTTTCTCGATTTTTTCAGTTTGTACCCTATTTTTGGTAGGCCGAGATATTTTTTCATGCAGCGCCACATTTCCAGCCTTGGATCTGTCTGAGATCCAAGGCCAGCAATATTCCTTGCCTCCCCCAAGTAGCCCTTGCCTCGATTTTGAGGCCCTAACTCCACCTTTTCAATTTTTGGTGCATCTAGCTCTCTTTTTCGGCCAAATGCACAGTTTCGTCTTTTTCTCTCATTTGTTTCTTTCCATTTTGGGCTTCCACCTCATTCCGAAGCTGGCCGTTTTGAGTTGGCCTACAAAAAACGGCTAGTTCCTCTCCACCATGAGATCTGATCTCAGATCCATGGTCTAAAAGAAAACCGGTCATTTCCTTTTTGCACTTTCTCTCATTTTCTATTTTTTAATTCAGATTTTATTCAGATATGGCCCCAAGGGTCGTATCTCTACAATCCGGATTGCCCTCCCTCATTCTAGGGGGGATGAGGTCACAGTTGGGACCTGCCAGTCCCTACTGTGCAGGTCCCAATAGGCCGGCACACTCTCCTCTACTCTTTTCTCCCTTTTTGTCCCATTCTCCCTCATTTCTCTCTCATTTTTCTTTCTTTTTCTTTTATTTCAGTTGTGACAAGTGTCAAACTGTTGTGCACCTTTTTTCTAGGCCCTAAGACCTCATTCAAGGCCAGGTTCATGACTGTTACTTGGCCGTTACATCTCGGATTCCAACAATGGCACCCCCATGCTCCTAGAGGGCTCCGTTTTGTCTCCGTTTGCCCATTGTTTAGCCCCCTTTGCTCCGATTTTCTAAGGACAACCTTTTTCTCATGTTGAGCCTCTTGAGGCGCTATGTTCTCATGCCTAGCTAGTCCGAGATATCTCCGACTGCTGGACAGCCCTCCCAAAACCATTATTTTGTTTTCTTTTTCCCCCACAGCTTTCCCAATTGCCCCCACTGGTGCTTGCACTAGTGGTGCTAATATTTTCCACCGTATAGATCCTTGATCTCGACGGTGCCGTTTGCTTGCACAAATATTCCTTGTGCTTGCTCATGGTTCCCTTGGGACATCCCAAGTCTCCGCCACTCTCCTCCATACTAGTTTCATTTTCTTGTCCCGCAGGCGGTCCCGCCAGCGCGCGTCCCGTTTTTCCGACTTTTATTATTTAGGCCCACTTGGTCCCCGACAACATTTCGGACGGTGTCCCATTTTTATTTTTGGGTTCCCCTTGCCCTTGGTGGTCCCATCATCTCAACCTGTATGCCGATTTTTCTAGGTCGTGAGATCTCATCTCACGGTTGCCGTTTACCGTCTCTACTTGCCTTATGTCGAAATCACTCTTTTCTAGCCTTCCCTGCTTGCCGTGGTTCATCTTCCCTTAGCGTAGGCATCCCCATGCAGCCCGTTATTTCTCGGACTGCAGTCATGGTCATTTTCCTAGTCCCACAACCCTACAACTTGCCTCATGCTAAAAGAAAATGAAGCATTAAATTTTCAAGTGCATCCGGGCTCAATATCGGTTCGGATGCACCTAGAACATGTATTTTCCCTCCCCCATGCATTCCATTGCAACTCGGACTGCAATAGGGGTCAATTTCCTAGCCCCAATGCCCCACAACTAGCCCTATTCAAAAGAAAAAGAAATGACCAATTCCCAAGTGCATCCGGACTTGATTTTGGCTCCGAATGCACCAAAAACATGTGTTTCTCTTCCCCTATGTAATCCGTTTCATTTCGGTTGCATAGGGCCTTGGTTTTCTTTGATTTTCTCTGCAAAAATCAAAGAAAATCAAAGTCCTTTGTAACCGCCATATTCTAGAAGGAATCTGGTCACGGATGAATATCCCGAAGTGACCGTTTTTTACCGTTAAGGGTTTTTTCTCTTTTCTTTTCTTTTCTTTTCTCTTTTCTTTTCTTTTCTTTTCTTTTCCTCCTTTCTTGGACAGTAGGGACCTGCCAGTCCCTACTTGTGGCAGTCCCTACTAACGGCCAACTCACTCACTCCCTCTCACTCTTTTTGTTTTATTCTCCCACTTTTTCTTTTCTTTTCTCTCTTTTTTCTAGCATGCCAAGTGTCAAGTGGTCGTTAAGGCCCTTTTCTAGCCCCTTCCTCTTAGTTTTGGCCCTTCCTATGCCCAAGGTGCAGTCCGTTATATCTCGGACTGCAATAATGGTCTTCTCATGCCCATAGGAGCTCCCTTTTACTGCTACCTTTCTCCCACAATGACCCCTCCTACTCCGAGTTTCTCCCGGAGGCCTATTTTTCGCATGGGGTCTCTTTTGACTCTATTTTCTTGAGGGAGGCTGATCCGAGTTTTTTTGGATTGCTCCCATGCCTCCCACTTCAAGTTTCTTTACTTTTTCTTTTCCTTTTGGCCTTCCCGTTTGCTACCGCTAGTGCACTAGCGGAACTAATATTCTTGGTCGTCACGATATCGATCTTGACGGTGCACCTTGCCTTTATTATTTTCTTTCATGCGGCGCCGCCGTTTCTCCTTGGGACTTTTACATGTTCCCGCCATCCGCCCCGTCGGCAGTCCCCGGCACTTAGTCCCACCGGCGGTCCCCGGCACTTAGTCCCACCGGCGGTCCCCGACACTTAGTCCCATCGGTAGTCCCCGGCACTTAGTCCCACGGGCGGTCCCCGACACATTTCGCCCCCGATGCCATTATTTTTACTTAGTCCCACGTGACCCCGGGTACCTTTTTCCGAGGTGTCCTACGTCCCTTGGGCATTTTGCCGCCCCATAGTGACCCCTTTCCCTTGTCTTTTTCTCGCGCCTAGCTCGCGTCGATTTTTTTGGTCGTGGGGCTCTAACTCGAGGCTCCCGTAGGTGGCCCCCACGTTGGCCCCTTATTCTCTAGCTTCTCACGGCCCCGGGATCATCTATCTTTGACTTCCTCATTCTTTCGTCGCCGCCATGCTGCGTTTGCTGGTTCAAGGGCCCTTTGGTCTTAGTCTTATTGCATTCCAACGGCCCTCTCGGCCTCATACTATGTTCTACGTGCCCCTGTTCTTGTGCTCACTCGCTTGCCGTTGTCGGTCCTCGCCTTATGCGGTTTTCTCCTCAGGGCTATACTCCCTCCTCTAGCCTAGTCCTTTGTCTTTTCTCTCTCCTGCCTCCTTACTCCAGATTTCTCTGTTGTGCATAATTCGTCTATATTCAGTCTCGTGAGTGATGGGAAGTTATTGTTATTCGGGACTCACCAGTCCCGACAACGGCCCACGCCCTGAGCATGAGCGTGGGTGGGCCAACCCAACTAGGACCCGCATAGGGTCGACACAAGCTCGAAAGTCTAACGGGGTTAAGCCCTACACCGTACCGAGCAAGCACACACAAGAGAGAGACACTAAGACAAGCACAATCAAGGAGTCGATCCCCCAGCATCAAATCGTACGTGCGACCATCAACGAATGTACAACTGCATTCACGGATACCACGTGAATCAGAGAAGAGGAACTGTCGGCAAGCAGTCTCTCACATGAGTCAAAATAGAAACATTCACTAATACACATGATCCTCGACGCACACAAATCGAACCGAGTGTGAGACACAGAAGGAAACAACAGAGCCCGAAAAAATTACACATAAAGAACAAGGCTTCAAAAATCCAGCCAGAGAGGCAAAGACTCACTCCGACATATCAATCCTCAAACCAATGAGGTTATCCCTCAACATGTTTAGACTACCCCGCAAGTAGCGTCACCAGGAGCTACCCTGATCATATTGAACCACAACTTGGCTTAGGAGGCCAATACCATAGCCTTGCCTCCTTAAATATTATATCCTAAACCAGTACGCTCAATTCCTACATAGAGACTTAATGTCCAGCAATCATCCGAAAATAAACCTGGACCAGTGTGTGACGAGACTCGCGAAAAAGCAGATCCATAGAAAACCCAGGGAGAAGATAGGTTCATCAAAGTCGGCAGGCATCACTCCATCCGGAGAAAACAATTTAGTGAAGATCAGAGCCCAAATTATTACACAAGCAACCAAACACACAAGGAAAACACACAGGAAACACAACAAAGACAACACAATAGAAAACACTTGGCGCTCCTCTCTGTAGAAACGCGAAGATAGAACCCTCAATCAATGTTGAAGAGTATGTTTGGTCGAATCACAATGAACAAAGGCGGTGGCCTCACCAGGTAGAGACCATAGAAGCCCTTCAAACCGAAAACACATCAGGAGGTCCGCAAGAGTGTCCAAAGGTCGCAACGTAGGTTCACGAGATAGCGCGTCAATGCACATGAGCCAATGACCGATGCTGAAGAGTGCGCACAACCAACCTCTAGCGCAACAGGGGGAGGCGGCTTCCTCGAGGGGCGACCATAGATGCCCTTCAAACCGAAAATGTGCCAGGAGGCTCAAGTCTCGAAACAACGCCTCAAGACCGAAGAGGACTCGAGCATTACTCGTCCTCCAGGTATAGCAGAGACGAGGAGGTACGAGTCCCTAAAACCGTAAGAAAGTCGGAGACCCAAAGCCCGGACAAAGGCGGGAAAGCAAACGGGCGGGAAAATCATGTGCCGCCGTAGTACAAATTAAAGCAAAATACTGCGGACCAAGGATGGTCATCTCTTAGCGCCGTAGCCACACAGACGGGCCATGTCAGAAAATGATATTCCCAAAAAACCATATCGTCAGATCAGGGCCGAGCAGCGAAGGCCAAAAACAAGGCACATGAAAAAGGCACCGGAGCCTAGGAAAGGCAACATGCCCAAAAACCTAGGCAGGGCAGAAAGGCGTCGTGAGACATCACACAAGGCTCCCAACAAGGCCAAAAAAGGCTTTCAAGTGAAGGTAAGGCAAAAAAGTCAAGCCGCCAGATAAACCCTCATGAGGTTATACGGGCCACAATGGCAGCTTCCACCAAACCGGATTTTTCAGCGAAGCGAAGGGAAGCACGGGTAATAAATCTCATTGCGTAGTTACGCAGCACCATCTCCCGCCGAACAGCAAGGAAAACAGTCCTTGTTCCGAACTTATCCGTCGAGAGACGAAATACCCAATACAAAGTGTTGGTGATGGCACCAACCTTTGCCTGCTTAGAGAGTAGGAATCAAAGTTATGGAAAAAAATAAAAGTTAGCCGTCCTAAGCGCCAGAGGCTATCTACATTCTTGACAATAGTCGAAATGCAGATAGTCACTCCCATTCGCTCAACCAAGACCCCAACAAAGGTCCAAAACTCCGAATTGGTATCAGTCCTTTCAAGTCGCACGTGACTACCATAGCAAGAACAGAACTCAGACAAAATGCGCTCAGCACGGTAAAGACCGATCCTGCTACGGGCGGCAACAAAGATCGTAACATCGTCCACAATCCAAAAACCAAAAATCAGTCATTGATCCCCACCTAATGACGAAAGAAACTTATTCTCGGCATAGGCACAAAGAATACAACCCAAGGAACAACTTGTCAACTTCCCCATAGATACGTCAATCAACTGTTTCAAAAATCTCCCCTCATACCATATGTACATGAAGCGAAATTTATGGCCACCATGTCCTCAATATCCAACAAAGACACCAAGATGTACTCAGGATGATATGAACCAAGGGACAAATAGGCAGCGCTCCCACGCCGAGCTAGACTAACTACCCGGTAGCCCTTTTGTCAAAAACGGGAAATAAACCACAAAACAACATCACGAATATCGTCCTGACGCAAAAACGCAAACATGTCCTTGACATCGAAAGAAGCAAAATTGACGTCAAGAATACCAGGGAGCTTCCCCAGAGCATCGTTCATTCTATGAAGCCCAGTGGTGAACATATCTACGGATTTGATATTGAAGTTCGATCTCCAGGGCAATGCAAAAAGCAGGCAGTTCAATGCCCTAGCAACATGAGAGGAGCCCAAACATGTTGGCTCCGAAATTGTCGGGATTTAGGGCGCCACCTAAGGAGATCCTTGTGCTCAAGCAAAACATGGGTTAGGCCAAAGCTCCCCTTAGGGTCGCATCTCCCTAGACGCTCAAGCTTATAAGTACGGAAAAACCACTTCATCCGTTCGATAATTTTATCCTGAGACTCCTCAGCCGCTTGAAAAGAAGGACTAAAATCGAAAGGAAGACGCAGGAAATGTCAATATAACTCAGCGCAAATAACAAGAGTGTCGGCGTAACTGCAAGCAATAGGAATACATACGAACTTCCGTAACCTTACAATCCACGACCTCATGAGAGAATTCATCCAAGAATCTTTTAGTTGTGAGGTCGACCAGCAACCTCGCGACTGGAGAGGATCAACCACAAACAACGACCGAACTGTTCCACATACTGCTACCAATTCTTTCCCCAATTCGGTGATGCCCATGCCAATAGTCTGAGAAGGGTATATTCCGGGAGTTCCGAAAAAGGTCCGGTAAAGAAGGGATCTCATTCATCCGAGTCATAACATGCAAGTCGTGCCTCTTCCAAAAACTTTCTCCTTCACAGGCACAGACCATAGGCAAAACTCCATGTAAAAACCGATTCTGTGTCCAGATAAGTTCACCCACTTTCTTGTTTTTTTTTTCAAATAAAGCGTACACGCCACTTAATCAACTCACGAACACAAAAAGAGATAGTCGAATCATCAATAATATGGATAACAAGAGTCAGAACAAAACTAGACTGCAATCGGTGATCAAATACAACATGAATGACAATTTTCCTACGAATATCAAATCCGATCATCCTTTTAACTGCCAGAGCCATAATTGCCTCCAGGGTTACTTGAGGATCTTTCTTGGAAAAAAACCGTGTAGCTCTGAACAAACAAACCAACCCGTCGATGAACTTCCGACCCAAATCCCTCCGTCGCCAAGGTTGCTAAAGCAGAAGACGAAACTCCCCCTTCAAGATAACCCTACCATTGGGCGTAACCATCAGCGGACCAATGAGGACGTCACCCGCAGCTTCAAAGCCACTACGGACGTCACAGAGGCAGGAACGTTGTTGCATCTGCGAAACAGGAGAAGTACCAAAGGTACGTCATACGACTCACGACTTATCAGCCCAACTCCCCCTGGTGAGTCAAACATCCGTATGCACCAATGCCCCTAAACAGAGATCTTCGTTCTTAGTGCAAAACTTAACAAAAGTCGAGACAGTGGGAATCGGTGCTACATTAAGTCTCCTGCGTTGGCGGGACAACCTTTGGGTCCTACCAGAAATACGTCATCCACGTCTAGAATTCAGAAAAGGGTCAACATACGGAATAACAACGTTTCAACTTTATCCACCAAAGAGAGACGATTAACCAGAGGTACAACTACATACTCCTAAATCCCAAAGGGTCTTAACCATTTGTAAAGTCCAGGGCACACCCCAGTTCCACCAGAAAAAGAGGTTCGAACATGCTCACCTCATATGATATACAAGCCCCAAATCGTACACCCCACATATTGTGCCTGACACGAAGGAAAGGATAAGAGATAGACGATCGGACCTTTATCCCAGGAGAGTCAGTCAAGACAGTAGAGTAGCCCTTAATTTCTCCTACCAGAGCAAGAGCAACAAAGCACAAAGTACAACAAATCAAAGACAAAAGCATTATCCCGACTCTTCATAACTTTAAGCAGGTTACTCCAAAAACTGGAGAAGCGTGCTAGTCATACGAGGTTCGACTTAGCATTCTTTGGCGAATAAGGTGGAGACGCCATAGCAGTCTGAGCCGGGATCAGGATAAAGCCCTCGTAGGCCAACCTAGTTCGAGCAACAATGATACGATCAATAGAGGACTCTTTAGTGCAATAGTGGAGGCCTTCATTAATATAGATCTTCTTCAACTAATCATGTCGAAGGCCCTCAAAAGTTGTACGTTGTTCGATAATATAGTGAAGGAGATCATCCGGCCCTCCTCCAAACGGGACCTTCTTCCTTCTGTCCTCCACCTGCCTGGAACACTCAGCATGAGTGCGCACATCCTCCGTAGCAGAGCCATCTATGTTGAAGGTTGGTTGTCGGAGGGCCATTCCATCTGCTGAGGGCATCTTACCCCATCTACATTTCTCGCGAAGAGTGTACAAGCGCCTAATCTCATCATCGATATCCTTAACCTCATCATGCTCGTCATCCCGCTCTTCCCTTCTCCTAAAGGATGGCGGCGTACGCATCATCGGGACTTCCTCCCGCCTAGTGTCGTCATGATTAGCAAGGAATTGTTGTCCGAGTAAGGTCAGCAACTCGGCCTTGGTGGCTTCAGCATGACGCGTCATCTCCGCCTAAGTTGCTCTTGGATACGTTGTATATCCTACATTTCTTTCTTGAGCGCCTCCTGTTGCTTGCGCTCATGGAGGAGTGTATGGAGGAATTCCTTTTCCTCAAAACCCTTTGGATTCCGATGTGGGGTCCAAAAGCAAGGAGTAGTAGGAGTAGGCGTCCCTGAACCACTAGCAGCATTAGTATCAGGATTACCTCGATTGGTTGGACACTCCCGAGTAAAATGTCCATCACCCCCGCAGGTAAAACACTTCGAATTATTAGCCATCATGAGGTATAAAACAGGAAAATAGCCTGAAGCGATCGCCTAATCGTGTCTCTACCGGCCTGCTCACGTAACTATCACCCGAATAAGGTGATCCTCAACAAGAAAAGCACACCGCATGAGGATATGCGTCATATTAATAATGACAGTTGGAGAACGGTCGCCAAAATCTGATGAGAAAAAGGAAGAAATGAGCATTCAGAAAACCCAAGTTAAGTCGCGACACAAGAAGCCGTACTGAGCAAGCACCACACGAGAGGGAGAAACCAAGAGAAGCACAATTAAGAAATCGATCCCCCACCATCAAATCGTAGGTGTGGCCACTTACAAATGACAACTGCATTCACGGATACCGCGTTAATCACAAAAGAGGAATTGTCGACAAGCAGTCTCTTGCATAAGCCATAATACAAATATCCACCAATACACATGATCTTGGACGCACGCAAATCGAACTGAGTGCGAAACACAGGAAATAACAAAGCCCAAAAAAAATACACATGAAGAACAAGGCTTCAAAAATCCAACCCATAGAGGCAAAGACTCGGTCCGCCATATCAATCCTCAAACCAATGCGGACATCCCTCAACTTGTTTCTACTACCCCACAAGTAGCGTCATCAGGAGCTACCCTGATCATATCGAACCACAACTTGACTTAGGAGGCCAATACCATAGTCTTGCCTCCTTAAATAGTATATCATCAACCGGTACGCTCAATCCCTACATAGTGACTTAATATCAAGCAGTCCTCCGAAGACAAAACCTTGGCCGGTGTATTACAAAACTCACGAAAAAACAGATCCATAAAAAACTCGGAGAGAAGATAGGTTCATCAAAGTCGGCTGGCATTGCTCCATCCGGAGAAAAAAATCTAGTGAAGATCAGAGCCCAAATTCCTGCACAAGCAACCAAACACACAGGAAACACAACAAAGACAACACAACAGAAAACACTTGGTGCTCCTCTCTGTAGAAAGGCGAAGATAGAACCCTCAATCAATGTTGAAGAGTGTGCTTGGCCGAATCACGATGAACAAAAGGAGGCGGCCTCACCAGGTGGCGACCATAGAGGCCCTTCAAACCAAAAACACCCAGGAGGTCCACAAGCATGTCCAGACGTCGCAACGCAGGTTCACGAGATAACACGTCAATGCACATGCACCAATGACCGATGTTGAAGAGTGTACACAACCAACCCTTAGCGCAGCAGGCGGAGGCGGCTTCCCCGAGGGGCGACCATAGATGCCCTTCAAACTGAAAACGTGCCTGGAGGCTCAAGTCTTGAAACAACATGTCAATCCGCATGCGCCAAGACTGAAGAGGAATCAAGCATCACTCGTCGTTCAGGTATAGCAGAGGCGAGGAGTTACGAGTCCCTAAAACCGCAAGAAAGTCAGAGATCCAAAGCCTGGACAAAGGTGGGAAAGCAAACGGGCGCGAAAATCATGTGCCGCCATAGTACAAATTAAAGCAAAATACTGTGGACCAGGGATAGTCATCTCTTGGTGTCGTAGCCACACAGACCGGCCACGTCAGGAAAGAATATTCCCCAAAAAACATGTCGTCGGATCAGGGCCAGCAGCGAAGGCCAAAAACAAGGCACGTCAAAAAGACACTGAAGCCCAGGAAAGGCAACATGCCCGAAAACCTAGGTAGGGCAGAGAGGCGTCGTGAGTCATCACGCCAGGCTCCCAACAAGGTCAAAA
Source organism: Chara braunii (assembly GCA_003427395.1). Lineage (NCBI taxonomy): Eukaryota > Viridiplantae > Streptophyta > Charophyceae > Charales > Characeae > Chara > Chara braunii. The sequence goes on from BFEA01000183.1 coordinate 1,326,389, forward strand.
AAGGCTTTCAAGCGAACGTAAGGCAAAAAAGCCAGACCACCAGATAAACCCTCATGAGGTCATACGGGCCACAATGGCAGCTTCCACCAAACCAGACTTTTCAGCGAAGCAAAGGAAAGCAGGGGTAATAAGTCTCATTGGGTAGTTACGCAGCACCAGCTCCCACCGAATAGCAAGGAAAGCGGTCCTTCTTCCGAACTCATCCGTCGAGAGATGAAATACCCGATACGAAATTTTGGTGATGGCACCAACCTTTGCCTGCTTAGATGAGTCGGAATCAAAGTTATGGAAAGAGCCAAAAGTTAGTCGTCCTAAGCGTCAGAGGCTATCTACATTCTTGACAATAATCGAAGTGCGGATAGTCGCTCCCATTCGCTGAATCAAGACCCCAGCTAAGGTCCAAGACTCCGAATCGGTATCAGTCCTTTTACTCCGCAGGTGACTACCATAGCAAGAACAGAACTCAGAGAAAATGCGCTCAGCACAGTAAAGACCAATCCTGCCACGGCCGGCAACAAAGATCGTACATCATATACAATCCAAAAACCAAAAACCAGTCGTTGATCCCCATCTAATCACGAAAGAAACCTATTCTCAACATAGGCACAGAGAATACAAGCCAAGGAACAACTTGTTGACTTCCCCATATATACCCGAATCACCTATTTCAAAAATCTTCCCTTATACCAGATGTACGTGAAGAGAAATCTATGGCCGCCATGTCCTCCATATCCTACAAAGACACCAGGATGTACTCAGGCCGATGGGAACCAAGGGACAAATAGGTACTGTTCCCACTCTGAGCTAGACTAACTCCCCGGTAGCCCTTTTGTCAAAAACGGGAAAGCAACCACAAAACAGCATCACGAATATCGTCCTGAGGCAAAGACACAAACATGTCCTTGACATCGAAAGAAGCAGAAATGACGTGAAGAATACCACGGAGCTTCCCTAGCGCATCGTTCATCCTATGAAGCCGAGTGGTGAACACATATACGGATTTGAGATTGAAGTTCGATTTCCAGGGCAATGCAAAAAACAAGCAGTTCAATGCCCTAGCAACACGAGAGGGGTCCAAACGTGTTGGCTCCGAAAATGTTGGGGATATAGGGCGCCACCTAAGGAGATCTTTCTACATAGGTAAAACATAGGTTAGACCAAAGCACCCCTTAGGGTCCCATTTCCCTAGACGCTCAAACTTATAAGTACGGAAAAACCACTTCATCCGCTCGAGGATCACATCCTGAGACTCCTAAGTCGGTTGAAGAGGAGGACTAAAATCGAAAGCAAGACGCCGGATATGTCAATACAACTCAACGCAAATAACGAGAGTATCGGCGTAGTTGCGATCAATTGGAACGCATACAAACTTTCGTAACCTTACAATCCACAACCTCATGAGAGAATTCATCCAAGGATCTTTTAGTTGCGCAGTCGAAAAGCAACCTCGTGACTGAAGAGGATCAACCACAAACGACGACCAAACTGACCTACATACTACTACCAATTCCTTCCCCAATTAAGTGATGCTCATGCCAATAGTCTGAACCGGTGCTACATTAACTCTCCTGCGTTGGCGGGACAGTATTTGGGTCCTACCAAAAATACATCACCCACATCTATAATTCATAAAAGGGTCAACATACGGAATAATAGCACGTTCAACTATATCCACCGAAAATAGACTATTAACCAGAGGTACAACTACATACTCCTAAATCCCAAAGCGTCTTACCCATTTGTAAACTCCAGGGCATACCCAATTCCACCAGAAAAAGAGGTTCGAATGAGCTCACCCCATATGACATACAAGCCTCGAATTTACTCCCCATATATTGCACCCGACACCAAGGCGATGATAAGAGATGGACGATCGGATCTTTATCCCAGGAGAGTCAGTCAAGAGAGCAGAGTAGCCCTTTGGTAGCGAAGGCAAAAAACAAGGCACATAAAAAAGGCACCAAAGCCTAGGAAAGGCAATAGGCCCAAAAACCTAGGCAGGGCAGAAAGGCATCGTGAGTCATCACGGAAGGCTCGCAGTAAAGCCAAAAAAGGCTTTCAAGCAAAGGTAAGGCAAAAAAGCCAAACCTTTCGGATCGTCCGTAAGTTGGTTTTATCTACTTGTGTGGGCAATACTTGGTACCCAATGTCTATAGATAGTCAATTGGCCCTCCTAGGTCGGCATTAGCAGATATTGCGGATTTGCATAGTGGAAGGGAAGGTAGGTGAGGTGCAACAACTAGTAGTATGTTATGTCTTAGTATCACTGGCTGGCAGGTGTTGCACACTTTATCCCCATGGGGATAAGTGCGCATTTTCTATGAAGGGATATAGTTGCTTGTTGTAGCCTTGAAAGCTACTATGAGACCCTCTAGCTTAGGAGGCTACCCTGTCTGGTTTGACAAAAGATTAAATGTACTAGGGTTGGTCTGTCGGATAATAATGAGTCTTCCTCCACTGCGAAACGGTGTACAAGTATTTGGACCTTATAATCTTCCCAAAATGTATAAAATGTTGAAATGGTCTAAATGCACCTGGTCCAAGAAGCATTCAAATGCATGTAAAATGCAGAGTAGTGCGATTTGTTGCCCTTTAAGCCCATTTTAAAAAGCAAGAGATATCATCATCAATCAAAGTATCCCCAGGCAATTCATATATATTATTCATATCTAATTTCATATGAGTTCGAACTGAGCAACACATGGGGTGGGTATCTTGCCGTCTTTTTAGCGCTTCAAAATTTCAATTTATGCTCAGTGCCAAAAACTGTAAATTAAAAAATTAATCCAGTAGTGCTTCCAAAAGTTGTGATCGCATGAGTGCTGACCACTGCTATAGCGCTGTGACGTTTTCACTTGAATGAATTTATGTAAGCGGTCATCCGAGCATGTTGGGGCATGCATGCGAGTGCGATCACATGAGTCCAGGGCTACACATCAAAAAATTAAACAGCTGGTATTTTTGGAAGTTGCGGCCTCATGAGTGTCAACCATCACTACAATGTTGCGACGTTTTTACACGAATAAATTTATGTCATTGGCTCAGGTCCATTCATTTCCTGCATATCACGGCGTGCATACGGCTGCTACCTTTAGAAGTACTGGTGGTTTAAGTAAAAGAAGTCAAATAGCAAAGGCCAATCTACCTCAACCCTAACCATCAAGCCAATCAAAATCCACTATGAGCCAAAAAAGTAAACAAATCCTAAAACCAATTGTGTTACATCATTCACTCTTGCTATTCACCCCAAGATCAACATAACATCTCACTTACAAATCAGTGGCATAAAGAGTTAAACTACCCCACTCGGAGTTGCATCATCACAATGGAACGTTATATCCATCTCACCGGTCACAAACTTACGTAGGAAAGGACTTTTGAAAATGAGCAAGCACCTTTCTCATGAAAATTTTCAAACGAAAATGTAACAAAAGAAAAACAAAAGCTATAAGACTATGGGTGTCATTAAACCTTTATAATGAATGTGACTTTCAGGACTTTGGTATCGCTCCACTACTCCTAAAAACAAACAAAATGTGAAAACACTCTATGAACTACTTAGGAATCCCCAACAAATCGTCCCAATTTTCGAAGAGCCTCGCTAGGTTCTTTGAAATTCAAGAACCGTGTTTCACGGAGTCCCAGTGACGTGTGCAATCGATCGAAAAATTGAGAAGTGGTGGTGCAGTTGCCGCTCTTCATGTGGACCACAGACATCGACGACCTTCTTTGGCGACCAGTGGAAAGTAACGGTCTCCGACGGTGACCATGAAGCAAAACGGTGCCGTGGTGTGGGCGAATTTCTGTAGGGGCCCCGAGGGCGATTCTCGCCCATCTCATCCATTCACCACCAGTGTCTCACCGCCCAATAATCTTTCCTTTTTTTTTTGGATCGTCCGTAAGTTGTCTACAAGTGGATGATCAGTGACAAACTTGCACCCTTGGTTGCTGCTTCTGGTATTCCTCGTTGTCAACTTTCTCATCGTCATCATCATCCACCTCTTCTTCGTGGCACTATTACCCACCAAGCACCTGCAAGTGGCATCGATTGAAAAAATCCATGATAGTGACACGTATGATGTTCGACACGCTGCCAACTCTGATGGTGGAGGTGTCGACCCTTGGCCAAATGGTAAGGGGGGTACGTCGTGGAGGGTTCGACCCGAGGTTATACAACCATCTTCCAAGTCACAAGCAATCATGGCCACTAACGCATGACGAGTTTGAAGGGAGTTCTTGACAATGTTACTGGGTAGTGGATCTACCCAAGATTGGATATGAAGTCAACCATCACGTGCTCATGCAGAAATAGGCCATTCTTGCCCAGGTTGAGGGAAGCCTTGGGCATAAAAATGTCACTGTCGTGGATTTGAACTTCTACTTGTCAAGCAGGCATGCACCACTGACAACACACATACTTTCATTGCCAACCCAACCTTGGCTGCTAGAACTTGTGACATTTTTGTATCAGGGCGTTTAAGGTCGTCAACAAGCTAAGGCGTTATCGCCTCAAACTCCTGGATGGGGTCACGACTGTTGTCGAGCACGTCTAAGGGCACCAATATCAATATGTGGTTGAGCTCACGGGAGCGATGACGAAGATGGAAAGGCATGTTGGGGGCAATCGGCCTCATGAATCGCCATTGAGCCGAGTTCAACCAGCGTGGCAGCAAGCCAATGTAAATAACATCATTCGTGGAGTCTCGAAGATGCGGGCGGGGAGCAATGTTGGAAATTATAATTGGGTAGGGGAAGGGGCCCTGGATTGACAAAGGTTTGACGAACACATTGTTGCATCCCTAACCGAGCTCCGAATTCACCTGGGTTCAACGAACTCGGCAAGGGCAAGTGGCCACCATAAACTTATTTCAGTTCCTCGTTGGGTTTTCTCAAAACCCATATTCATATGCGAAGTAGATCCACTGGAAAGGTGTCCTAACTGAGGCCTCTAATAAGTAAACTCACGTACATGATTACATTTTTTTGTTCCCCCTCGAAGCCTAATACGAGGAAACTAGCAACCTCCATCTTGGCCCACCAAAACTTTGGCTAATCAGGCGAAAAGTTGTGGCCCACATGTTGTTATGCTAGTGGTGCTCCCTACGTTGGTTGTCCAACTATGAGTATTTCTCTTTTTTTTTTTTTTTTTTTTCTTTTTTCTTAAGGTTGTGCAGGTTGGCGACGGCCTTAGGGGGGTCCTTTGAGGGCAGTCGCATGGCCATTTGAGGGCAGTCCCGCCAGACAGGCCGGCGCGCCGAGCCTTCCTACGCTCTCGGAGCGGGTACTACACTCACCAAGCGAGACCCACTCTGACGGCCCTGCCCACAATGGTATCGTATGCCCCATCCCCCCCACACACCCCTAACACACACTCACTGAATCCGATGAGACACTCCCAAGACAGCACACATCCTCTCTTACCCTTGAAGATGGGAAGGTTCCGACCACGTCCAGCGCTACATGGCCACGTGCAACACAGCAGGGCACCCCCGAACTGAGACCATGGTTGCCCCAGGGATATTTATGTCGGGAGGCATGTCGCACCCAATCGCACCCATATCACCGCGGCGCCTATCCATGCTATGGAAGAGACTTGTCTGAGGCAGCCCTTTCCTGAGGCTAACCTATGCCTACTCCTACCTACCTACTCCTTCCTACCTACCTACTTATTACCCACCCCCTCCTCTACACCAACCAAATGGACCTGATTTTTTCAGGATTTTTTCACTCATTTTTTTGGTAAATCCCCTAGGAGGTAACAACTCTCACTGATCAATGCAACCCTGCCTCTGTATGACCCTGTATTTTGTCAGGGCCCTCAATCCCTCATCGTGCCAGGCTATTTTTTCTGACAACACAGGATCCACCACATGTGCACATAGAGATCCGCACCATCCCGACACCCCCCACACCCATCACTATCTCGACCCTCTCAGCATTTACATGGGTCAATCACTTTTGCAGCAACCACTGTATCTGGTTAAACACCTAGGCCAAACCAATAGATCCGTTCTGTGGTTATATTTAGGTCACCAATTCACGTCACGAGTTTTGTCCATGCGCTACCAAGTTCCATCCATTGGCTAAATCATGTACCCCGCATATTAAGCCTCGACAGATGAACGATGCCTTCTTCATTTTCAAAAACTATGCGTAAAAATGCATATGGTTAGGAAGATGGCACGGTGTTCTTGGTGTTTTATGAATCATGTAAACCATCCTTACGGAGGAGAAGAAGGACATACAAAAAGAGGTCGAAGCTCCGTTTTGGGGAGAAGCAACCGAAGGTAGATTTAAAACAATAGTAAGAAAACAAAAGAATTAAGTTATATCATGATATGTATGAAAAGGTCCATTTGTAGATACTTTTCAATTGAAAAAACATTGTTATGTGGCTCACTAGAGTTGGACAATTTAGTCATGTTCATAACATCATTAGGTTGCCACTAGGGATTTTGCCCTCGCCGTCTAAATCACAACTTGATCAAGCACACATCTCAAAGATATGTTACAAGAAAAAATATATATTTTTAAAAATGTGAATATTTTTTTATTATTTGGCAAAATATAAATAATTTTTAGCTTTTTAATAAAATAGGAATAAATTTTGGTTCTTTGGCAAAATATGAACAACTTTTGACTCTTTGGCTCTTTAGCCCGTTAGACAACAAGAAAATACTTAATTCATTCATTCTTAACAATAGTTTTAAACCCTGCCTTCAAAAGAAAAACTTAAGAAATGCATCAAAGCACTCATAATATCACAAAGTTTTTCTCACAGGGGAAGGGATATTTTTTTTCAGGTAGCGTACCTCCTTTTTTTTTCCTGGCACACAAATAATCATTCTAAAAAAACCTACCATATACAATTCAGTGCGCTTACCTCCTACTTATCACCCTCGAACCTCCAGCGTCTTACAGCGTGTTCATTCAAGTGCGACAAGAGAGGTACATATTCTTATCATATTCGCATATTTCCTCTCACATACTCGGATATTTAAAAACACAATCCCCACAAAAAAACTTAACTGGATAATGCACAAGAGTGAAAATGAATGATAGATTCATCAATATGTATACACATATTATGTATAAAGCTCAATCAATGTCTAATATCTATCAATCTAAAGTTTGTCACAAAAAAGTCTATAGTAGTCCAGCGCGAAACTAGTCAGGGGATCAAACTACGAGAGTCACATAAAACATCTCCCTTCCTCGGAGGCTTATAATACTCATCACCTTCAACTGCTAATGTACAATCTATTTACAAAAACAAAAGTGTCTGCAGCTCAAGATCTAGCTTTGCTATGAATAAAATACATGACAATGTCTAATATTCATCCTACTCCTATCTAAATATCAATGTAAAGTTTCACCATTATTTTTTCAGAAGTCAACTTCATGAATTCACACCCTCTATCAATGAACTTCCTATCATCGTTGACGCTCACATTTTATTATGTTTTTCCCTGTTGAACAAAAAACACTTTTCACCCCATAAGTTTTGTTGTAACTACTCCCGCATATATTCCCTCACGTCTTTAACAAACTCTCGAAAACCACATCCGTAACTTCCTAAAAGCTAACACTATCCCCAAACACCTACAATAGTATCTCATGTCGCTACTTGTCAGATACATTCACCAAATACATAACCCACCTCTCGACTTCACACTGTAGTCTATGGTCTACCAACACTTGAGAGAGTTTTTTGCGTGTCGTACGAAATTATCTATCCACTTTTGCTCCAAAAAAAAAATCACAGAACAGAGACTTCTTATCTATTCACAAATAAAATGCCATAGTTTATGAAATATAAAAGTTCTAACTCTAAGTTCCTATTGCAAAAAGGTACTAGGTATTCCTCGCACCATCGTGTGTAAGGTTCGTCCGTCGATCTATCCGTGGAAGGATCGTAGGGTCGACCTCGGGAGGCTGCCAAACGGGACTTGATCAAAGTCGATTTTTGGATCAAGTACCTCCAGGCATGGCACCAACTGCCCTTGCCAGATAGAAGTTCACCGGACTGGTGGGAGGAAGTGGCAAGGCAACCGTTGTTCGGGAACAAATATATTACAGATCGGTACGGGAGGGTTCATTGCAGTTCGGCCCCCTCGTGGAGCAGTTGGGTCAAGCGATGGGTGGTGAAAATCCGTGATTTATGGGAGGTAAAAACAAGGAACTGAAAATCAGTTGAACAATTGAAAACCTCCCTGAGATTCTGTCACAACATCAAGAAGAACCTAGAAGAGCTGATTTTTGCAGTCACTTTAGATTGGGCACACATTCTACGTAAAGGTCCGCAATTAGAAGAGGGCGACTGGGTAGCAGTCCCTGGGGATATGGAGAGTGTGGGGAGTGTGGTAGTGATTGATACTCATGAAGTGCTTGTGAATGTCTTCCATCACGAAGAGGACAACTGGCTCAGGAGGTATCATCCAGATAGCCAGTGATGGTGGAAAAAGACAAACCATCACCGAATCCGGGTGCTTCGGACGCAAAACGACTGGATAGCGTTCCGTCCGGAAACCCCGCTCGCAGAGCTCCCGTTCAACCCCGAGGAGTGTCAATGGACTTCAAAGTGCAGATTGCGATGCAAGCAAGAAATTATTTACCCTCATAGTAAAATTGACGTACCGCCTGCTGCGACCAAAACTCAATCTAAAGGAGACAGTGAGGGAACGGTGGATGTCCCACATGAACGTGGGACGGGATGTTGTCACCCCCATTCGATGGTTCACAACTTCACAACCACAAAAGCCAAACCTGCGGAATTAGCCTCCTTGCAATGGCAGATTGAGCACCGCTGCCTTCCAACAAACAACTGGTTAATAGACCAAACGTATGTGGAACAGAAGGGTTTGGCAGTGTCATGGTGCAAATCCTGCTTTTCTTCCCTCCCGCACCTCAAGATTCCCGAGACTATATAACACATTTTAATGCAATGCTCGGGGGCGACGCTTGCATGGCGCTGGTGGGACAGAGTCTGGAGACAACTAGGCACTGAATCCCAATGGCCTTGGGACTGGAGGGCACTCCTATGTGAAACCTGGTCCTCCCCCACGCACAATACATTTGAAGATAACATGTTTAAGACAGGGAGGACGACAATCATTTGGGCTCTCTGGAGAAAACGATGTATTCACGTCATCGAAGGAGTCAAAATACAAGGAGAAGAAGTTACCGAAATGATAAACAGTACGTCCAAGATGAACTGCAGGCACATTGGTTGAAGGTGAAATCACAATTAAATAGTTTCCACACAGCAAAAGGACATAGTCTGAGTTATTAAACAATTCTCAGGGGACTGGTTGGGGTCTGAGCAAGGGGGTTGGATAGCCTATGTTCGATAGGAAGAATCCCCGGAGCACAGTCAAGATGAGCTAAGAAGAGATTACGCCCTTTCTTTCAAGGAATTGACTAGGACAGACCCCGCTATACAGATGCGCCCCGCCTCAGAATTCCCTGACCCCTTCCCGCCTCATGGGCTTCAAATGGGGGATCTGCAATGATATGGAATAAGATTAATTTTAGAATAGATTGGAAAGTGGGGAAGGAAGGTGACGGGTGGGGGCAGTAACGGGCGGGGGCAGAGGAGGGAGGGAAGAATTAGCCCTTAGCAACGATAGCAGCACTAGCAACAACCTTTTCCCCCTATTTTGCAAAATCCTGAACAGTTAATCCTCTGGATACCAAAGTAATCAATGCTGGCAGGCGTTTCCTCTGCTACTTTCTCTATAAAAAAGATGTATTCAAGGGATATTGGACCCGGTTTTCAGCAAAAATAGAGAAGGATAAAGAATATGGTCTAGGGTTTTAGAAATAGAAGTTTGAAGCGACCCATAAAGACAAATAGATCGGTAGTCACATCTAGCTGCAAACCAGTCAGCAAACAAAGCAGCTTAGCGACTCCAGAACTTAAATCTGATCACGCAGCCAAATATCTGAGAGGAGTAAGCTAGTCGAGCCTCATTTTACAAGACGTGCTTCAATCAGAGTTAGCATAAAATAGTTGATCCGCAATACGCAAAAACTAGGTCATACACAGGCTAACTTGAGCAGGGGTAAGGGGTGGTACATCCTTCCATAAAAGGAAGTAATCAATGTCATGAATTTGGGTCTCCCAACCATAATGGGGAGGAGCGTGCATGGTAAATTTTGTTAAAACCTTGACTTCCCGGGGGAATAGGAACCGGACTGTTGTTCCCCAGAATGGTAGGAGCCATAACCGAGAGGTTCTGTTGTTCTAAAAAAAAAAAAAAAAAAGGGTCGACCTCAGCGAGGATCGATGGAGGGCTCTTCTTTATAATGATTTCCGGTTTTTTCTCGTCCCCCCAGAAGAGCCTATGGACCACCATCCCATTCATCTCGCCTTGTTGTCCTTACACCCCCCTATACCCACAAACTTATCTGATATATGTACATCTCGTTGATGACTTTTTCCATCGAATATTGCCTACGCTTTTACTCTCCTCAAACATTGACCTAATTGGGCAATCGCCCCTTCCTTTTTGGCAATCTATTCTCCATAGCTGACAAATCCCTCGAGTTTGCAAACCTCGGTCACGATGTCTACATTCGTGTTTGCCCCCTCCTAATAGTAAGGTTGTTTTATCTCATTCCAATTGATCGTCCGTCGAATCTTTAATATTGATGCAATGCGAACCACAGTCACCCTCTGCCTCGCTGTCTACTGAACTTTGAATCTATGGCAATTGTAACGTCTCTCTTTCCAGTTTGTTTTGATCCGCCCATCTAACGTTTACTGGAGGTCTGATCCTAATCTACAATTTCTTTCCTTGGAGGCAATTTTGGTTCACCCTCCCGCTTAGGGGGAATGGGAGGAACCAGGACGAGATAGCAGATATTTGGCGCCAGGTTCAGGGTGAAGACGTCCACCCCTCCCAACCTCCTGCTCAGCCAATCCCCTGGACCCCAGGGTAATCAATGTTGGGAGGACGATGCGATTTGATGTGATTTAAACACTGCTTATGTAAGGGACGTTGGACCTGGTTTCCAGCAGGTGCTGCTCCCCGCCAATAGATGGAGCCCTCCCCAGGTGCTAGCGGTGTCTGCTCTTGCCAGCACCACTAGCACCGACGGGTGCATTGTTTGAAAAAAAAAAAAAAAAGTTCGAAATTTATATTTTTTTTAGCTCATTCGATATGACCATCTAGTCATAAGAATAAGCGCGGCACCAACCTTAATTAATCTCTCCATGAAGGTTGTTGCATCGTTTTTCTGTTCAATCCATCCTCTTCAATTGTTTCATCTCTAATGGTGATTGAATCCCTTACATTAATAGCCTCTTCATACAATTGTTTATTTCTCTCCTTTGAAATCAAACTTATGATCATCCCCTATCTTAACCCCTCACTGATGTTTTTTACACCCATGATTGACTCTCTTCCTATTAGAGGGGTACGGTCGTAAACCTTAACCTAGCTGTGCATTCTCCTCGAGGTCTAACTTTTCTCCCTTCTTTGAAACTTTATCCTCTGTCCTAACCCCTCACCGATGCTCTTTACACCTATGATAAACTCTCTTCGTATTTAAGGCGTATAGCCTTATACCTTGACCTAACTGTGTATTTTCCTCTAGGTCTAACTTTTTCCCCTCCTTTGTAACTTTTTACTCCGACATCCACCTCATATAGTTTATATACGTCCACATCATAACTACAGGCTAAATTACGATGTTCATCCCATGTGGTCGATAATTCTCTAAAACTTCAATAAAATCATTTTAATGTATAAATGATTCAACATTTTTTAGTTTGAACGACTAAAGAAGCGTTGAAAATATTGAATGTCTCTCCTTTGGATCACGTTGAATAATCTTCAAAATATTATAATCTTGCCCCCCCACTTCTGAATGCATATGAACATTGAATATCATGAGGACTTAGAAGTGGTAAATCCATTGAAAATGTTAAAGTACACTCTTATCCGAATGCGTATGAGCGTTGAAAAATTTTAAAATTTTGAAATGATGAAGACGTTAAAATTTTTGAAACCTTCCCCTGCCTCCCCTTGTTTTGTTTCTTTAAGACTGGGTATATTTTCAATAAATTCACCAATTCAAAACCTTAAACCACCAGTACCTCATAAAAGTGTTCCGCGTTAACAACCAGCCAAAAGTGGAAATTGCGTTGTTTCCACTTGAATGAATCTGGTCTACCAGCCCAAGCTCGTTCATCCCAAACGTCATGCCCGTTAACGTGGAGCACTTTTAGGAGGTACTGGTGGTTTAAATCACCACTACCTTTCTCGGTGTTGGGAAAAACGAGAACATACGTCACACCGCATTTTTCGGGGGTATGGGGGAGGCTCAGCCAAAACAAAATATTTGGGCCCTACAGGCCCGTCTGTAATTAAAAATTAAAAAAAATGGACAAGTTTGAGGTGGTATGTCGGGAAGGCTGTGACAGACGTAGTACTCACATGAATACTTTCAATACTGTATCTGCCTGCTATTTCAACTAGTTTCAGCATTCTCTTACTCGTTTTTCCTTTTTCCTTGTTTTTTTTCGGTTTTACTAACATGACAACGAGGCAAAGCGTCATCAACGGACTGCTGATACTAAGTCACGAAAGGGACACTCACAGTCGTGTTGATGATGATGTATCGAACCACTTTCCTGGGTATAGCGGGTAGTTCCATTTTATTTTATTTTTTATCTTTCACCTCACAGTGTCGTTGTAATGCCCTCACGAAGGGCACCCTCACGCAAAGCACGTTGCGGAGTGAATGTACTTGCTATGAGCTCCAAATACGTTGTTTTTTTTATCTCTTTTTTTTTTTCTTTGCTGGATTACATCCCAACATTCTTACGCCTGCTTTTTTTTTTTTAAATATGTTACATTCTTCTCTCAATGTTGAGTTGTTTTTTCTGTTTCTAGTGAGCATACCACAAAAAGAGCAGAGCGGGACCTAGGCTCGACAAAACTTGGCGTGCTGTGAAAATCAAGGTCGGCAAAAACAAGCTAGTGGTGGTTTAAGAATGTTCAACATTGACCCCCCCTGTCCCCCCTGTCCACGTGTGTATGAACGACGAACATTTTGAAGACTTTGAAGTCGTGTATCTATTGAAAATGAAGTATACCCTCTTTGTTCAAGTGTGTAGGACCGATGAAGATTCTAAAAAAAAAAAAAGTGGTGATAACGGTTAAATATTTGAACCCCTCATCACCTCCCTCTCTTTTATTTCTTTAAGTGGGAGTGTACTTCAGCATTTTCAGTGGATTCACCACATCAACCCTTCAAATGTTCAGCTTTTACCCAGATTCTCTACGCTTGTAAAAATGTGAAAAATTTTAAGCATTCCGAAATGATGAATCTACTGAAAATGTTGAACGGACTCCCCGTTTCTAGGTTTGTAAAAACGCTTAGCAACGTTAAATCAACCCCCACTCCCTAGGTTTGTGCCCCCCCTATCAAGATCTTCAAAACGTTGAAGCACACTCCTTATTTGAGTGTCTACACCTAAATGTTTATGAACATTGCACACAGTCTATGTAAATGCTGAATTTTAGAGGACCCACTGACTTTCTCATCTCAAACTCTACCACCCACAGCCAATATGAACAATAGGGAACATCAACCGCTGCAATCAAATCCCTATTAATGTTAGTGGCTATATACTTTGTATTTCTTTGGTCACAACTCATTTTTCTCGCTCTTTTTCCACAATCAATGTTAGTCATGTAATCAAAACAAAACAAAATAGGATAAGACTTAGACTCGTGAACTCAAACTCTACGCTCTAGGACTTAGGCCACTTGAGAGATCACCCTCAACGTGCAAGAAGAGGGTGTTCGTAAACCCAAGGGTATCAAATGGATTTGTGGGAATATGTCATGTCACTCGACTACTCCCCTGTCCTTCATCCCTGAGAGGTCATCCTACTTACGACAACACATACTAGTCGCGAGCACTGGTTAACCCAAAAGAGGTCACAACCCTCTTAAAGGAGACCGAAGTCACACACAACTCAAGAGCGAGGTGGCAACCCTTTCCCCCTTCCCCCTGTAGTTGGCAGGGTCTTGATCCAGAAATCATTTGTGATCAAGTCCCGTCTAGCAGTCGTCCGGTCCGTGTCCACTTGGGGTTTGGATCGACGCGGTAAGATCCAGGAACGATCCTCTTGCCAGGTGAGGGGTTCGACCTCTGAAGGAGTCTGTGGGGTTAGGCGGGTTATCTGCTCGTGGGCCAGGGCTCTCCAAGGGAGACCAGAAGCTCACTGGATCGATGGGAGGAAGTGGCAAGGCAACCACTGTTCGAGAACAGATGTATTACAAACCGGTACGGGAGGGTTTTTACAGTTCGGCCCCCCTATGGAGCAGCTAGGTCAAGAGAGGGGTGGTGAGAATCCATGATTTATTGGAGGTAGAAACAAGGAACTGGAAATCCTTTGAACAAATGAAAACCTCCCTGAGATATTGTCACAACATCGAGAAGAACCTTGAAGAGCTGATTTTTGCAGCCCTTTCAGATTGGGTACGTATTATACGTAAAGCTCCGCAATAAGAAGAGGGCGACTGGGTAGCAGTCCCGGAGGATACGCAGAGAGTGCGGAGTGTGGTAGTGATTGATACCCAGGAAGTGCTTGTAAACATCTTCCACCGCGAAGAGGATAACCGGCTCAGGGGGTATTGTCCAGATACCCAGAGATGGTGGAAGAAGACAGACTTGCACCGTATCCGGGTGCTTCGGACACAAGATGACTGGATAGCGTTCCGTCCGAAAACCCTCGCAGAGCTCCCCTTCGACCCGGAGGAGTGGCAATGGACTTCAAAGTGCAGATTGCGATAGGATGCAAGCAAGAAATTATTTACCCTCGTAGTAAAATCGACGTACGGCCTGCTGTGACCAAAACTCAATCTAAAGGAAACAGTGAAGGAGCGGTAGATGTCCCACCTGAACATGGGGCGTGATGCTGTCACCCCCATTCGATGGTTCACAGCCACAAAAGCCAAACCCGTGAAATTAGCCTCCCGGCAATGGAAGATTGAGCACCGCTGCCTTCCAACAAACCAACTGGTTAATAGACCAGACGTATCTGGAACAGAAGGGTTTGGCAGTGTCATGGTGCAAATCCTACTTGTCTTCCCACCCCCACTGCAAGATTCCTGAGACTATAGAGCACATTTTCATGCAATGCCCGGGGGAGACGCTTACCTGGCGCTGGTGGGACAGAGCCTGGAGACAACTAGGCACTGAATACCAACGGTCTTGGGACTGGAGGGCACTCCTATGTGAAACCTGATCCTCCCTCACGCACAATACATTTGAAGATAACATGTTTAAGACAGGAAGGAGGGCAATCATTTGGGCTCTTTGGAGAAAACGGTGTATTCACGCAATCGAAGGAGTCAGAATACAGGTAGAAGAAGTTACTGAAATGATTAAACAATATGTCCAAGATGAACTGCGGGCACATTGGTTGAAGATGAAATCACAATTAGATAATTTCCACACAGAAAAGGACATAGCTCAAGCCATTAAACAATTCTCAGGGAGCTGGGTGGGGTCTGAGCAGGGCGGGCGGATAGAATATGTTCGATGGGAAGAATCCCTCGAGCACAGTCAAGATGAGCCAAGAAGAGATTATGATCTTTGTTTCAAGGAATGGACTAGGCTAGACCCTGCTATACCGCGGCGCCCCGCCTCATAATTCCCTGACCCCTTCCCGCCTCATGATCTTTCAATGGTGGATCTGCAATGGTATGGAACAGAGTAATTTCAAAACAGATTGGAAAGTGCGGAAGGAAGGTGTCGTGTGGGGGCAGAGGAGGGAGGGAGTAATTTCAAAAATAGGGTCTAGGGTTTTAGGAATAGAAGTCTGAAGCAACCCACAGAAACAAATAAAGTCGGTAGTCACATCTAGATGCAAACCAGTCAACAGGCAGGGCAGCTTAGCGACTCCAAAAATTAAATTTGATCAAACAACCGAACAATTGAAAAGAGTAAGCTAGTCAAGCCTCATTTTATAAAACCTGAGCTAGTTAGCAAAAAACAGTTGATCCACAATACACACAATGGTAGGAGCCAGAACCCAAAGGTTCTGTTGTTCTCAAAAGAAATATATATATATATATATATATATATAAAGGCGGCGTGGCATAAGCGGTTCCAAGTAGTAGAGTCGTCGGAGATCAAGGCAATGGACAAATTGACGACCTTCAAACAAGGCACACTGCCGAGTGTTGACTGGATTGCCGAGTACCAACGCTTGACATCCGTCCCAGACATTCAAATGGGCTTCAAGGCCGTCAAACACTACTTCATCTTGATGTCATGTCCGGCATTGGGCAACGCCTTAACTCACGTCGAGGACACCCTGACGACAACGGTGGAGCTCTTCGACAAGGTCGCGCAGATCATTCTCACGAACAAGGAGGCCAAGAACCTCAACTGTTCCTTTGCGACAGGCCCGAGCAGAGATCAGCATCGGCCGAAAGTGGCCATGGTCGTGAAGGCAACGCCAACCGACCAATCTAGCGAGGCCATGTCTGCCAATGAAGGGGACAGACTCACAGCCGCCCGAGATGGTGGCCGCCCCGGCAAAGGTCGAGGACGAGGCAAAACGAAGACAAACACTGCATCTATCCCCGGGCCGGGCACAACAGTTCCAGCCCCATGGTCCCACTACGGTCTCTCCAAGCAAGCATACAAGCAACGCACGAGATTCCGCTATTGTATGTGGTGTAACAGCGATCTCCACGAGACAATGGGTTGCCCGTCGAAAAGCAAAAGCAAATCGGGAAACTCGGCACCGCAGGGAGTGAATCAACGACACTCTCGACGCCTTCAGAACCAGTCGCTTCACGGGTGACCGCCAGGGTTGTCGAGCCCCGGCCCCGGGGCCCCGGCAGGGGTCCGGGGGTCCGGGGGTGGGCACCCCCAACCCCGGCTCCAGACCCACCCCCCCCCAAAAGAAAAAAAAAATAAAAATAAAAAAAATTGTGGGGGGTGCCCAGCGAGAGCGCGCACCCCGTGGGCTAAACCCCAAAAATGGGGTTATGTGCCCCACCCCGGACCCCCTCCCGGGCCACACCCACCACTGGCGGGACCGGGGTAGCTGCGGGTGCGGGGCCGAGGGCGGCGCCAACAGCCGGCGGGGAGCGGGGTTAAGTGCTGGCGGGGCGGGGTTGAGTGCTGGCGGAGGCGGGGGTGCGGGG
>BFEA01000183.1:1343780-1354443 GCA_003427395.1 Chara braunii
GATGTTGAAGTGTCGTGTACTACTCTCTTCCTCACCCTTCGATACGGTGCCAAGTGGTGACGGCCATGGCATTCCGGGCTACTTTCGCTTACAAGCAGCCCGACGAGATAGGCCTATGTTTCCTACGGACCGTCGCGGTAGCCGACTCTTCACCCACGGACTTATCTTCGGACCCCCGTGTGGTGCGGTTGCTTTACGAGTTCACCGACATTTTCGAGTCACCTACCGGTGTGGTGCCGGATCGGCCAATCTCTCACGATATCATTCTTGAGGTCGGTGTCGTACCACCAAAAGGCTGCATTTACCTCATGAGCGAGGAGGAGCTTACGGTCCTCCGCGCCCAACTCGACGACTTGTTGGCCAAAGGTTGGATCCGCCTTAATAGCTCCCTATAAAGATCATCAGTTCTTTTCGTACAGAAGAAAAACAAGGATCTACGATTGTGCATCGACTACCGCAAGATCCTCCCGAAATGGATGGGGCCCTGGCCGATCGTAGCACCCAATGGGGATGCACCTGAAGGACCTTTCTTCACCATTCAGGTGTCCGCCCACCCACGCTCTATGGACGGTTTTCAAGAACTCGACGACATCATCTCCCCGCGACGCTACGGTAACAGGCCGACCGAATACTAGGTACACTTTGCGTACTGCACCCACAAAGTTGACCGTTGGGTGACTTGCGCATGTACGACTCGCTATTGCCAAGACGCATCACTACAGATGCGTCCGGCTATGGCATTGGTGCCGTCCTCGAACAACACGATGGCGTGGACTGGTACCCAGTTAAGTACTTCAGCAAGAAAGTGTCCATCGTGCACTTCATTGATGATGTACGGAAGGAGCTCCTAGCCTTCGTTCAATCGCTCAAGCGGTGGCGGCACTTCCTCCTTGGTCGAAGTCAATTCCGATGGGTAAGCGACAACAATCGTTGGTGTTCTATAAGACCCAAGACACCATTCAATAGCACCATTGCCCATTGGATGGCTTTCATCGACCAATTCGACTTCTTTCTCGATCACATTCCGAGGAAGTCTAACCGTTTTGTGGATGCTCTTTTACGGCGTCCGGATCATTGTACCGCAGTCTATTCGACCTTCGAGATCGAAGACGACCTGAGGGACAATTTCATCCGCGACTACCAAGGCGACCCCGAGTTTCGCGACAAGTACACGAATCGCTCCTCTCCTAATCTGGTGCCTTCTCGCTACCGGATCCAAGAGGCCTAATACTTGCTTGTCCACACGCGGGGGAAAGACCTTCTTTGCGTACCGAGTGACTCCACTTGTTGTTACGGCTTCTTGGCGAGTTCCACGATGCTCCCGCCACCGGATATTTTGGAATCAATCGAACGATTGGCCGACTTCGCGAGCGCTTTTGGTGGTCCGGCCTTCTCGTCGACGTCACACACTATTGCGAGTCATGCGAGGTTTGCCGACGCTGCAAATCCCGCAACCATCGTCCGTACGGCGAGTTACGACCATTACCAGTCCCCTTGTGCCGAAGGGAAGCGTGCCATTGACATTACCGGGCCGGTCCCCAAGCACAAGACCAGTGTGGATGTGATTCTCACGGTGGTCGACAGACTCACCAAGTTCGCCATGTTTTTGTCTTGCCGCTATCATGCCAAGGCACTGGAGTTGGCCGAAGTTCTTTACGTCGATAGGATTCGAACCAAGGGTTACCCCAAGGAAATCGTCTGGCACAGTGGCACTCGGTTCATATTCGATTTTTGGTTGGCGCTGATCAAACGATGGGGCTCATCTCTCAAGCCAAGTTCGGCTCGCCGCACCCAAACCGATGACCAAACGAAGAGGGCGCATCAGACCGCACAGGTTCTCCTTCGCACTCTCATCCGTCTCGACCAAAATGATTGGGTTAAGCATTGTCGGATGTTGAGTTGGCATACAACTCGTCCATCCACCCGGCTATCGGGATGTCACCCTTCTTCCCATCTTCCCCCTCTTCTTCATTTGATCCCCTCTTCGTCTGCGTATGGTCTGGTCCTGGCGCATTCTTCCTGTGTGTAGCGCCAGGCCCCTTCATACGTTGTGATGAGGATGGTGTATGTTTAGTCTGTATTGCGACATTGATTGAGCTAGTCATTGGTATTCTAGCATTCCGCTGCGCTGTCTTGTACTACGTGAGAGAGGTCAGTCTCGATCAGGTCAGGGCTTATATCTAAGTCTTGCACTGCGTTACAAAGTACCACTTTGTATGTATCAAGATGTACACTGCTTGTTGAGATTCCACTAACATCGCATTGTGCATTCGGTCCTTTTTATCACATTGCGGATCCTTAGCTTTACATTCATTGCCCAACTGGGCATGTAACACACACACACACACACACACACACATACCCAAGCGAGACCGGTCGCGCATATTCACCGCGCACACCTCAATCCCTTCCAAGTTCATTCGTGTGCGTTGTTGCTGTCTTGAGCCAGTATGTCATTGCCTCCCTCGTGGTCCTCCTCTGGCTAGCTTGTCCTCCCTCCTTCTGTGCACTGTCTACTCCTCGAGCACTTCTCCTCCCAATACCTTTGCGTTCCTCCCTTTGTGATTTGTCTCCGTGCAGTCTTCCAGCGCCGTCTCCGTGCGCTATCTTTGCGCGCTGGCTTTGTGCTATTTCTGTGCGCTGTCTCCGTGCGTTATCCCCGTTGCTCTCTCCTCGCACGTTTTGTGCCCTCTCCACACGCTGTCTCCATCCATTACTGCCCACGTCTGCCTACGCTTCCCCCTGCTACATCCATTCTGTCCCCAGCTACTTCATTTTCACTTCCCCTCGTCAGGGCCACCCCGCTTTATGCTCCTCCCACTTCCTACTCTCCTCCATCTCCAAGCAGGCAGTTATCAAAAACTGCCTCCTTGCTCGTTTGTACCTTCGCTTCTCCAATGGACTCCTTTCTCCTCCCTTCTCTGCACCTGCCCCTCATCCTCCACTCTATACACTACGTTTCCCTTCCCCAGCATGATCTCTTTATCTTCCATTTCGATTCTGAAAGACCAGATCTCCTCAGGCTTCCAACACTCCGTTGTGCCTAAATCTACCCCCCAAAAGAAAAATCACTCTGTAATTGTGTGTGACTGCACACGTGATTTTGGAATACGCAATGCCAGGTAACACAGCAGGAAGTAATGCCAGCACATCAAATCAACAACTACCACTTGACAACGAGTGATTGGGCGAGATGCTGGCCACACGAGCTGGTGAAGAGATAAGAAATGGGTTTCAGTCTTAGTCCCCGTCCACGATAACCCTGTCTGAAGGCCACACGAGCGGGTGAAGAGATAAGAAATGGGTTTCAGTCTAATCCCCGTCACGATAACCCTGTCTGAAAAATTAAAAGAAGATGAACTGGTGAAAGATGTGCCACCGATTTCAACCAGGTAAGACCCATCTGCTCAGTAATACCCATCCAAAAGGGTACCATGGTCAACTACCAAGCTTTTTCAGTCACTACTCTGTGATAGGCTACATTTTCAGAAAGGTTACCATGTTCCCAGCGGGCTCGAGGTTCAACACCCTCATTTCCAATCACCAGCAACCTGAAAAACTGCATTTTCAGTTGCCGACGAGCTGAAACACCTCTTTATTTTTATTTTTATTTTTATTTTTATTTTTATTTTTATTTTTATTTTGACTCCATATCTTCCAAGGGAGCAGCAGTCTGGTTGCTTATCACTGGCAAGCATAGACACAGGTTTATTAGTGAACAGTGGGAGAGAAAGACATCCAGAATAGCACACAGGCATATCCCCCCTGGCCCGAGTCACCTGTCAGGGGAGAGCTGCAGTGGGTGAGACTGCATCCCAACTGCAGCCCACCTCCTTTGAAACCCATAGGGACCGGGAAAGTTCCATTCGCTACTTCGGCGCACACTGTGGGGTCCATGGAGGTAGTGTGGCAAGGGCCAGCTGCCTCAGGCCTGCAGTCAACAGGCTGGTTCCAAACCAGTGCAAACACCCTGAATTCCGGCAGCTGTCTGCAAGCCCCAAAAGGGTCTTTACTTCCATCCCTTTGTCTCTACTACCTACTATCCCTCCTCTTCTTCCACTACAGCACCTGTTCCTCAATGTCAGTGCCTAATATACCTTATTTTTCACACATCCCATCATTTTTCCAAACACATGCAAAGAGTTCAGCAAACCCTTTCTGTACATGTCCTTGAAACTACATTTCACCAGCCCCCTACCGCATTCCCCCCTTATCCCACAGGCCTGAAACCTCTCGTGCATCCCTCAACCATACTGTACACAGGCCCTTCCCCTCTACTTAAACCACCAGTACGCTTCCCAGACATTTCTTCATAGTCGCGGCGCGCACGCAACCGCGATGCTCGGGAAGTTCAGGGGTGCCATTTCGCTGGATATCCATGCAGGCAAACCGGGCCACATGCGAGGCCAGTTTTGCCTTGATGGACATCCAGCAAAACGGCACCCCAGTACTTCCTGAAAGTTGCCGCTCCGTGCAAGCCGCATATTTCTGATCCTAAGGGAGATCAAACAGAAGGCTCGTTTCATGTAATAAAAGAGCACATTATGCAAGGCTTTACTCTCGTGGAGGACACAATGTGCAATGGTACTACTAAGACGATCAGAGATCGTCTCAGCATCGCCCTTCTGCCAAGTCCATTCAGGCGACGAATCACTCGGTTCACATCATAATATAGCCTTCCCTCTAGTATTGCTACTCCCCCCTGACTCCCGTCACTTGATCCGTCACCGATCGTGCATCCTCATTCCCTGATCACACAGCCTTAGCTCTGGTTCCTTCTTCCGATGCCCTGACGTCATGATAGGATCGATCCGATCTTGCTGCCTTCGCACAGGAGGTTACGAACGTATCTAAGTCCGGATCTCCACACAGCAGATCCCATGAGGACAGTTGCGGCCTGCGTACATTGTCCAAAAAAACAAGAGATTGCTTGAAATTGTAGCCAAAAGTTCTCCACGGTCTCATATTCATACGCTAGAAAGCAAGAACCCTGTACTGCACTATGCCTTACTACACCGTTCGACCCTAGAAAGCAAGAACCCTGTCCAAAAAAACAAGAGATTGCTCCACACACTACATCTGCATCAGGCTCCACACACTAACAAACTGCATCGCTGATAGATTTACCAAGATCCCCAAGGCAATCACACCTTCCTCCCTGCGCATCTTTGCAGCAGATTCAACCACGCACCATAAGGAAACGAAAGAGGCGGGCAAAGTCGGCAGGCCAGCCGCCTACGGCAGTAGCGACCATGGTGCCCAGTGGGATTGAATTCATTGATTGCTCTAGCTTTCACGTACTATGGAAACTCTGACGCCACACTTCGTGCCGGCACACAGCCAAAAAGTTGAAGGCGTTCCCAACTTTTCTATAGCTACAATATTAGAAGATTGTGGTATGTAAAAACACGATTTCAGAAACTTGAAGTCCAAAGATCCAATATTAAATTCCCCCCTCATTTTCACGAAGTGAGCTTGACTTCAAACTAAACAGACTCAATCATGCAAAACACGGCGGGACGTCTTTACCATACGAGTTTCTGCCTAAGGCTAAAAGTAAACAATCTGCCACAAGTAACCAGCAGAAAGCAAACTTGGGTCAATTGATTTCAACAACTCGGTATATATTTGATAGTGGGGGACTAAGGCCGCAGGGCCGCCGCCTGGCAGCGCCTATGGTCGCCTCTGCCGCATTGATTTTGACAAAATCGGTGAAATTGATCTAAATGAGGCATTTTTCGTTGTACTTTTTTGTTGTCTTTTTCATGTTTTTTTTCGCTAATTTCTTTAGCAAGACGCAAAGAAGTGGGCGTCTGGTCTCTTTCCTATCTCAACAGCATCTGCTCTGCATCCTGCTGTAATGATAATAACAAAATTGTCAGCATCGTTGCATGTCGACATTAAAAAAAACGATGCCAAGGAAGTGCCGGCCGAAGCTTGAAACTCTGCTGACAATTGATTCTAGAAGTATTTTTCCTGGAAATTGAGGCCCTGTCCAACCATCCAATTTTGCTTTGTTCAGTTCTCGGGTTTCTTATCAGCTCCTCCAGGCTCTCACCCACGCAAAACGATTGCAGCGAGAGGTATGCCCGGGATAACAAACAGGCTGATGACTCCCAAGAGCTGATGAACTTCAATAAAATACGCTTTGGATGCAAAAAAAGCCAAACCAAAATTGATGGGAGTGCGGTAGAGGCAGAAGGCAGGGGAACAACGGGAGAGGAGACAGGGAAATACATGGACGACGAGCGGGGTCGCATGCAACATCATTGTTAACCGCCTCGGCACACAAAGGGGCAACCGTGTGCTGTTCTCACCTCGGTTCTAACCAGCTTTCTCATCATCATCCTTTTCAGCATCACCAGTGAGCCAGCACAAGCAGCAGCAAATGATTGGGGGAATGTCAACGCAAGTGATGTGTGATGTAGGGACAGACAGAGGAGTTGGCGCAGTGAGAGAGCAACAACACACTGAAAATCGCAGGGCGAGCAGCAGCAGCAGCAGCAGCAAACACATTTGCTGCCATTGCCAGATATGCAACAGCCGCAACACGAGATGCAAGATGCCGAGATGCAATGGGGAGAAGAAGAGAGCGACGAGGACAAGGTGGTGTCAGTACAGGTTCACGTCCTCATCATGATCATCATCAGGGCAATCCAAAATTAGTAGCGCGCGATGACATGGCTATCATCAACTGTGATCCATCTAATCATCCTGGAGTTTAGGAGAGAGAGGCTTAACAGAGCAGGTGGTGGAACTGGTGGTGAATGCATGCATGAGGGACACAGGAACAAAACACTGCCAATTTCTATTTTTTCCACCTCCTCTTCACTCCCCCTTCTCTACCACCTCCTCTATGGATGTTCTTCTCTTGAAGATGGCGGCGATGGAGGACATGGCAGAAGATGAAGAGGATGTTGCAATGGAGGGAGAGGTGGTAGAAGAGGAGCAGGTGGCACAGGAGGAGGGGGATGGCAGAGCAGCAGGCGAAAGGAGCTTGACACTGAGCTTGACACTCCGTTTCTTGGTCAACGGCCCTTTTTTCCGCATGATAATGACTATGATGATGTCCATTCCCCAATATGCCCTCCCTGTGTGTGTGTGTGTGTGTGTGTGTGTGTGTGTGTGTGTGAGAGAGAGAGAGAGAGAGCTGTAGTGGTATGACAATGATGATGACGATGACACTCAGAGAGATGCAAGAACCCAACCAATGGAACATCACAAACCTACCCTTAGGGCTCTTCAGGACAGTTGTATAAGCATCATGTCTTCCCTCAGATGTCCTGCCAAACAAAATACAGTAAATACCTGTTGGTCACAAACTTAGGGCTCTTCGGGATGACAGGCACCTTCGAGCAAGAAGGATGAAGAGGCTCTTTTAGTACTGCTCAGTCAATCCCCTGGGACAGACCAGGGCAATCAATGCTGGCAGTTTCTCACATACTCTTTCAATGTTGATCAGTCTTTGTTGTATTGTAAGGGACGCTGGACCCGATGTCCAGCAGGTGGAGCTCCCCATCAATAGATAGACTGGAGCCAACCGCAGGCGTTGCTAGGGGTGTATGCTCATACCAGCACTCCAATCAAACCTGGAGGTATTCTTTTGGTATATAAAAAAAAAAAAAGGGCTCTTCGGGATGGTCGTATAAGCATTATGTCTTCCCTCAGATCTCCGACCACGGTCACCACTTCTTCTCTGTTCCATCATTAGCAGGAGCACCCTGCCCTTCACAGCTATCCACACTTCACGATGCTGCACTTCTCACGGTTTTTCCTTCTCTTCTCTGGCCACCACTGGCAGATTTAGCTGCATAACAATAAAGGCAGGAAAATTCAGTATTATAAACACGTCAATCAAGCCATGAAAATTCGCCATCACTGACGTGTCAATGAAGGTACCACATGAAAAACTACCAAAACAGACCCATCATGTACATACTAAGAACTGCAGGCAAGCTCCAGCAATGAAACTGTCTATCTGAAGACACATATACACATTCAACCACAACAATCAACGCAGTGAGCCTTGTACATGAGAAGCGCAGTAAAAGGAGAGTTGCAAGGACAAATGAAATGGGTACCTAAAAAAGCCAAAGTGGACATAGTTAAGAAAGGGACTGAAACGCTTTTCTATTTTGCTCCGTATTGCTTGCTATAAAGGTAACTGTTTCATTGTTGGTTTGTCTCAACTCAAGTGATTCGTTGTCTGCAATAGGACTAAAGCTGCTTCGATTTTGGATCTCCTCATCTGGGGGAACTTGAAATAGGGGGCTGTAGTGGTGGAAATTCAAAACGCACAACAAGGCCAAGCGTAGGTACACCTGCATCAGAAAGAACTGTGTAAAGATGATCATAGCCCAAACAGAGAGAGAAAAGAAGTTCGAGAGGAAGTAGAGGGAAATGCCTAGCATTAGAAGATACGAAGAAGGAAACAAAAAAGAATCGTAAGGGTAGAGAAACTGAGATTCATTACTACAAACAAACAGAAAAAGAGGATTATTAGTAATTTATTACAGAGTAAATGAATTCTTCAAAACAAGACAGATTCTACATTAGTGTGCATCAGATGACATTTATGTGTTGTTCCTGCAATATGTACTTGCAGGGTGCTGAGTCTGCTGACGCCCACAATTCTACACCACCCGCTAACTGGATTTCGTAGCAGTCTGCATTGGATCACATTTGTGTGTTGCCCCCGCAACAACTTACATTTGCAGTGTCCTTCTCACGGCTGCTATTTCACACCACACACTGACAGATTAACAACTTGCATCCAGCTGCACACAATACGATTTGGGACCATGCCCTTTGAAAGGATAACATCCAGCTGCGCACAATACAGTTTGGGGGCTATGCCCTTGAAAGGACAAGGAAGGGGCAATGGATTGACATATCAAACCCCTTACGTCCCATGCACCATCTCCTTCGGGCCATAAAGAGGTCTCCTCTTCCATGGCACTCAGTCAAGAAACTTTCCCCAGTGCTACCCTGTTTAAACCAAATAGAACACCCGGAGCACTCAGTCGAGAAACTTTCCCCATTGCTACCCTCTTCACCCAAATAGAACACCCGGGCACTCAAACGCGACACTTTCCCCAGAGCGACCCGCTTCACCCAAATAGAACGCCCGGTCATCGTATAGCTGTATTGGGGCATCTTTCAGTCCAGGTGCAGTGATAATGACTGGGCGTCCTATTCGGGTAAAGATGGTCGCATTCTGACAGGGTTTCGTTTTCTCGTGGATCCTCCACGTGGCCTAGTTCCATGAAGGTGTCCAAGAACAAAAAAGAAAACGGCAACGGCCATTGAACTGACCGGCCCCAGGTAATTCACAATTATTTTGTTCTGTTCGTTTCCTTCCATCTGGATTCGAGCTCGCGTCTGGATTTCAACAAGTTAACGGGTGTACAACCTGAGCTAGACCCGTCAGTACACCCATGACAGTGTTTTCCAGGAAACACTTGTACCTTCCCAGCTCGCTATGGCGTTCTTGTTCTTGGCGCCTCTGAACAAACAGGATAAACACCACAAAGCTACGCCACACCCAGACGACGAAACCACAGATGATCAGCGAGAACGGCAAGAACCAACAAGTAAAAAACAGGGAGGGATTACAAACAACAACCATTTCCACAAAGCGAGGGCAAGAGGCTAGAGCTGGCGGGAACGCAGACAGGGGGAGAAAGAGGCAGGAGATTAGAGGAAATGAGCAAAAAACAAACCAAAGAAAGCGAGAGCAAGAGGGTAGACCTAAAGGGAACACGGACAGCAGGAGAAAGAGAAGGACCTGAAGGGAGGAGAATAGAGGAAATGAGCACGCGCCGAGTTGAAGAGCGTAAACGAGGAGAAAGCGACACGAGGAACATGAAAGCATCAACGTCCAGTTAAGAAGGACAAGAACGAGAATATCGGATGTGATTGAACAGGCAATGGAGAGAGAAGACCTGGGGAAGGGAGGGGGGAGCAGGTGGGGGAGGGGTTAGGCAGGAGCGGAGGGGGCAGGAGAAGGAGAAGCTTTGAAAGAAACCAATAAGTGCCAAAGGAACCGGTTTTCTTTAACGGATCAGCATAGAGCTGACGTGACCATACATTTTCATTCGGGGCCCTTTTTATAATTGAGTTGACCTGTCATCCATCCCTTCACATCCTTCCCCTCCACCCCGCTGCATTCCTCAAGCTGCATAACGCCAGAAACATCCTTCCGTGTCGTCATCATGGCCAGCACTCCTCTCCCGGCGGCAGTGGCAGCAACATACATTATCGCCGAAGCTCTCGTCAGCAGCTGCAAGAAAGGAAAAAAATGATAACAAGACCTCAAAAAAATGCCATTGCACAGCAGACGGCCATGATAACAAGACTTCAGAAAAGTGCAAAGCGTACATCAGACTCTCTCTCTCTCTCTCTCTCTCTCTCTCTCTCTCTCTCTCTCTCTCTCTCTCTCTCTCTCTCTCTCTGTGGTAATCGCCTACTTTGTGTCACAAACGAAGTTTGAAAGGGCAAAAGAAACAATAATGGGCAATGAAAAAAAGGCCGTAGTTCGAAAAGGCAGTCATAACATTACAAGACCGTAACATCAGGCCCCACGTTTGAAAAGGCAGAAATATCGTTTTTCGTGGCCGCTTTTTTTTTTTTTTTTTTTTTTTTTTTTCTCGCGCCGTGCCGC
>BFEA01000183.1:1363212-1400389 GCA_003427395.1 Chara braunii
TGAACGTCTGTCCTGCTTACCTCCCTGTGAGTTCGTCACGTGTCGGCTCCGATACCAACCTCATGACCAACGCGACTTCATGATCGGAGTGGGATGGGGGCCAGGAAGTGCGAAAAGGGGTGTGCCAAGGATTTTTGGGAATTTGGGGTGGAGTCCCAGGTCGGAACTGAGATCTCCTGTGGCAAGTTTCAGGGGTAAGAGTGCAAGTGTCTTCTGGCTCAGAATGGGGGCGATGACCGATCGTGCTGCCTGGGCCGGGGTGCGGTGCTACGGGTGTTTTTTGTGGGAGTGCTCGTACCGCTGCCGGCCGTCGCACGTCTCGAGGTCTGACGAAGACGAGTTGGATTCTAGTCGCTCGGTCCTGGGAGGGGCTCGCTGCGCGACCCTCGCTTGCCGACGCTCGTCGGGCTGCCGACACTCTGAGCACGGCGGACGGGGCCAGAACCGGGCTATGGAATCCCAGGGGACAACGAGTAACCGATGGTAGGGGAGGACGGTATAGTAGGGAGGGAAGTCAGTGGTAATGGCAACGAAGCCTGGGGTTAGAAGATATTGTTGGTTCCGGCTGTCGGGATAATCGAGAATCCGCGAGTCTCGACTGATTGCCAGCTGGAAGTTGCCCCTGCACAGTCGCTCGTTTTCAGTCCGATAGGGGTACTCAAGATACCCCAGGTTCCGAAGGTGGCAGTGTTGTCGGACTCGCTGCCGGCGGATCTGTTCCCTCTCCCAATACGCTCGGTACTCTGGGTCCCTCATACTTTCGCGATCGGTGATCCAGAAGGGAGAATCTATCGCCATGTCTCGTTCACCCGGATTCCTGCACACACATCTTCCTACTACGGGGCGAGATCATGGCTGGCTTTTGCAGGCGTATGTGCAGACAGCTCGACAGTGGACGACCGCTATCTTACACGTGCGTGCGTAAGGGCCAGCGGATCAGATTCTGAACTGCGCGAATATCCAAGGGTCGTGTCGGGTCAGTCATGCAGCCAATTCCCTCAGGTTATCAACCTCGTTCCGTTTTGGTCAGGCACAAGCATGCATACTCAGCGATCCCCGTATGCCTGAGAGCGAGGGATCTTTAATTCGTCCTGACCCGTATCGTAGATAGGGATTCCCTCATTCACGTCTAGATCGATCGCGCTCAGTCCGTTTGGGGTTGCGTACCAGCCTCGTGAGTGCGAGTGTAAGTCGTATTCGTCAGATCGTACTTACACAGGGACTCGTGGGGTTGGTCCGTTATGGATCGATCCATCAGCCGATCACCTACGCAGAAGAGGGTTCATGCAACAACCTTTCAGACAACTCGGTTCGAGCAGAAAGTGTTTATGTGGCCATCAGGGGAATATCTCATCACCACCCAGACATGCATCGAAGCATCATAACAGTATCAATTTCTTTCATCTACCTATCATCTGAGTAAGAATAGGTCGGCGCTGCGAGCGCTGGATGATCCAGAGTAACACGCAAAACATCGGTTATCCCAACATTACAAGATCATCATACCCATCTCATCAAGCGAATACAAAAGTGAAAGAGGGAGAACACATCACACAAAGCCGAAAGAAATGTCAAAAATGCAAAACAAGGGTGTCTCGCCCAGAGCCAAAATTTACACACAAGGACTGAGAAAAAACAAAGAAGATTGCAATCCCACGTCCGCCTGTTTCCCTTCTCTCTCTCTCTCTTTCTCCGATGCGGACAGTCCGTCGTCTCGCATCCACTCACGAAGTTGTCACCTCGCTTAGTCCGCATGCGCCCGTCAGGTTCGCCCATGCGCCACAGTTCGTCGTGGCCTACACGTCAACCCCGCGCACTTGGCAGCAGCTCGTCGGGTCGCCCAACTCCCACATCCACTCACCTCTTACTCCGCTCATTAGACGACCCTCACTGATCGCGCTAACCTCGAGCTTCCAAATTTTTTTCTAAGGAGACATCTAACCACACCGACAAAATTTATAGCATGCATACGTGCGCGAAGATGCGAGATTGCAGGGATTGGAAAGAGGACCAGAGAGAGGAAGTGCCTACGCTTGGCATGGCCATATCGTGGCGTGGGGGACGTAGCCACTCTCAACGCATCGATCCAGGCATGCAGCGTTCAGGCCAATCAGATGCAGCAAAAAGAAGGGACAAAGGGCGGGAAGAAGACGAGGGAACAAGAAAGAAGATACAATTACAATGGCGTCCGCCCAACGATTACAGTTGTATGCAAGATTAAGGGCGCCTCTTAGTCAGAACTTCGTTCCCGCCGCTGAAGAACGCGCGCAAGAAAGGGGCGCCGCTCGACAAGAATTCCAAAAAGTCATAAATTCCTTATCTGAACTCAAAACTCGAACAGGAAAATTCCAACGAGACAGAGGAAAAGCAAAAAGAAATCAGAATTCTGAGAGTCTTCGGGGGCTCGTTCTTAGGAAAATTTAAAAAGAACACTGCAAAAGCTCCCGCGCGATCATTGCACCAAAAATCCCCGTTCCCTTCTTTTACTTCTAGCAGAGCAAAAACGAACCATCGCCAACTGTTATTGATCGCGCCCAACGGGGCGCGCACACTCAACCGTTTGTCCCAGGCCTGTCCCACCATCGCTGAAGGGGAAGGAGCAAAGCGAAGAAAAGGAAAGAAGTGAGGACACCGTCGCAATTTTACCCGCCGTTCCCACCTCCCGTAATTTACCCAACTTCCCCACCTCAGGACCCCTTATTGTCATCGCGTTGAAAGTCGCGCGGCACGGAAAGCGGTTCGTCACATATGTGATGCCCAGGGGGTTCCAATCTTGAGCAAGCTCATGCTTGCTCGACGTTGCGACATGTGTCGATCTCTCTAATCGATCGACGATGCAGAGCTCTTTACGTGCTACTTACCGTGCGATAAGAGTGTGGAAGTCATCCAGCGTGGCATACGTGGGCTCTATCCTATAGTTTTCTCGGGGCGGGCAATCGAACCACGAACAGAGGAGGTGGTGGGGGATCTTGAGATGTCATTGCCGCACGATATGAATCATCATGTTGACACGTCATCAGATCCGATGGTGCATTAGTGACCCGCAGGGAGAGGATAAGGGAGTCGGTACATGGGGGGATGGCGAGGGGGAGGGTCACTTGGGAGTGGGGGTAAGAAAGTCTCCATCCCTGCTACCGTCTCTGGCAACGCTTGATATATGACAATGCGATGTATGCAGGGAAATCGGCTGCCGATATGGAGGAGAGAAGCGAGATAGTCATGATAGAGGGTTGGGAAATGTGGATCAGGGCCGTGCGAAACTGATCATAGTCCGCGCATGCGGGGACAATTCCCGTGATCATGCAGTAGACTTCGAACATGTTATTTCCCCACCATGCAGCACTTAAGAGAAGAACGTGGGAGGGAGAAAGGGGAGACGACGCCTCTCGTGGTGGAATGCGGATACACTGTGACAGCGAGGCGAGTGGCGTAGAAGTGACGGAAGGTGGAACGCGGGAAGGGGTTGCGAGGGAAGTAGAGTCAGATATCGATCTGCCTAAGGGTCAGAAAATCAAGGGGATGACGGGATAATGACCAGGGACGTAGCCCGATGCCCCGCATCGCCACGTGTTCGAACTGAGGGATGGGGGGAGGGGGAGGGGGAGGGGGATCGGCTTCGTCGCCTCCGCCCTGGCGCGCTCGAGGTCTCTGCAGGAGGGAGCTCATCCTCAATTGCGGGTGGCTCAGGATCTCTAGTCGGGTCGTCTGGGATTGGCAAATTAGTGCCGCTGGAATGCTCCAACAGCCACTTTTCCACCGCTATCTCTTCCCTCCTTCGCGCGGCTGCTGCAGGATCCTCTTCCCGGACTTCCGCCTGGTCAGCCTCTGCTCCCAAACTTTCCCACTCGGACTCCTCTTCTTCTTCTTCTTCTTCTTCTTCCTCTTCTTTTTCACTAACCGCCCCCGACTCTTCCTCGCTGTATTCGCTATAGCTTTCCTCTTCTTCAGAGGTCTCTTCCTCCTCGTCCTCCACCTCCGCTTCCTCCGCTACTGCTTCCTCCTCCGACGCCGTTCGAGGCTGAAAGAAAAGGACATCGATTATCCCCCAGGGGTTCAGATACTCCACGCGTGATGGCTAGCTACCACCTTCCCCGCGATCCTCCAAATAGGCCGACCATTGCAAGTAAGGTGCTAAATTTCGCGAAAGTACGTGCGGTGCCGGATTCTCGTCGCAATGCGAGATGATGTCGGTTGGAAGATCGTCGAGCAGCTCCGCGAAGGGGACCAAGAGCTCCCACACGATCGTTTGCCGATGTCCTGGGTCCACTGTTCCGAAGACGAATCCGAGAAGGTCTCCCTCCACCTCTGATCTCCCGGCTTGGATAACAAGCAGCTCCACACTCTCGCTCTCGGCACGGTGCTCCCTGTCCTGAGTCCACGTCAGCTCGATCTCAATTAGGAACAAAGAAAGGGTGGAGTAATTCTCACACCATATCTCCCACTGCGATGGCTTGATGAGCGGAACTGTAAGCGGCCGCACGCAGAAGGAGAGGCGGGGATGGAGGGCTGACTGCCAGAAAGTGGGGCAGAAAGAGGGGAGGGTGAAGGTAGAGAATTGGGAACGGTTCATTGAGGGCGCGAGAAAGGGACAAGCAAAGGGAGAGTGACTGTCGGCTCGTGTCGGAGAGTGCGGATGCTGCCAGTGTCAATAATGTTGGTATTGACGACGCTCTCCCCTCGCCGCGCCAATAACTGGCTCCAAGCCTGCGCCAATTCCTCACCCCACTCCCTCAACGAGGTATGGATGGTCGTGTGAGCTCTGGGATCCACCGTACTTAGATCCCCGCTGAAGAAGATGATTGTCGATATGTGGCTGATACCTGGCGTCGAGAGTCGGCGATAAGCCGATGCTTCGACCAGCACCTGCGCCCTGTTGTTGGGGACTACGAAACGGAACTCCGCCTCCACGTGTACACCTGCAGTGCTGAAGAACTGCGAGAATCGAAGAACGTCAGGGCTGATGCGCGGATGATGGACTTGCCGGATCGTCGAAATGTTCCCTCGTGGCACCAGCATACGTTCACTGAAAACTTGCTCCGTGGAAAAACTCATGGCGACGAGGAGGAAGAAGGTGAGTGGGGAAAAAAAAGAGAATGGGGATTGTCACTCTCCCACTCGGACTCCGAGATCGACCCAGCTGGGGAAGGGGGAGAGGAAGCTGAGAGATGGCGGAGGTAGGACACGTGGCGGACGATCGGACGAGTCGATCGGCTGCCCGAGACTTCGGGCGCCAGTCGCACTGTGTTCGCCCCATTCGGGCCGAGCTCGATCACTCGAAATCGCCCGAAGAATCGTGGCGCTAGCTTACCTTGGCAAGCACATTTCCTCACCTGCACCATGTCCCCTAATTTATATTGGGGCCGTGGTCCTGCGTTCCCATTTCGGGCCTCCTAGCTACGGACTTGTCGTTTGTGGGCCAATTCGGTCATCCGCTGTCGTTTCCGGGCCCGCCTAGGGAAGGACCGTTCCATTAATTTCAAGTGTCGCTTGGCCTTTTGCCAGGCCGTGGCCCTCGTGGGCCGTCGACCCAAGGCAAATTCATCGTTACGGCTCGATATCGAGACACATGTCAAACCATTGGTACGTATTTGAGAGGGGCTCAGGCCGATGGACTCGTGGGGCGTTCCACGATGGACCGCCAGGATGTGATCCACAATATCGAGCCAAGGCCTCGTGTCCCTAGCCGCGATATTGCGCCGAAGGGCGGTCTTAATCACTCGGTTTGCGTTTTCTACCAGTCCCTTCGATTGCGACATGTGGGGTGCGGTGTTGCGGATGGCGACCCCATGTATGACCAGGTTCCTCAAAACTTCCCCCCTAAATTCTGCCCCGTTATCTGTCAGAATTTCCTCGGTGTCTTGATGCATCCCGAGGAAACGGTTGACGTATCGCGCTATTTCAGCCGCCTATCGCGTTTGACATGGATACATCTCGATCCATTTCGAAAAATGATCCACAAATACCAATAAAATTGAATACTCGCAGCTATTCGGTCCAGGGGGCACCATTATATCGGTCGTGTCCATACTAACTCTCTGAAAAGGCCGTTCGACTACGATGGGCACTATCGACCTTGGCGGCTGGATCGGCGCCTTGTCGGCGGCACAGACCTGACAGTTTCGGACGATGAATTTGACATCGTCACGAATATTGGACCAGTACCTTTCGTTTATGTTGATCGCCGTTTCAGTGATCCGGACGGCGAAGCGGGCTGCGGTATCCTTGTGGGCCGACTTAACCCAGTCATACCTCATGAACGGGTGCGGTACAGTAATCCAAATCCCACTACCGTTCGTCTTTCGTTTTTCCAACCGTCCCTCGTTCCATCGATAATCCCGGGCCCTTTCATTGGCTCTCCTCCGGTCCTCCCTAGTAAAGTCTCGAAGAGGGTTTCCCACTACGGTCGCTATCAGAGCAACGTCGGTCCAAACCTCAGCCCTTCTAAACCTTTGAGTCTTTTCTAACCCTTTTGACGTGGCGTCAAGAAATCGAGCCTTGGTTGGGATTTTATCGGTCTGACACAGGGTGCACAACCAAGGCTTCTTGCCGCTTCGGTATTGGATACAAGAGCCATGGGCTCTGGACACACACTGTCGACGGTCTACCCATTCGACATACCCATCCCCACTAGGGTGCATGGGGACCGAGTAAACCCGCGAGATCGCTTCGCAGAAATAAGAAAATTTGTCGGGTAAGGAGAGGAAAGGCAAAGACGAGAGGGGAAAGAGAGGAGCATTGGAGTTACCTTTGTCACCCATCGCCACGTGCTCATCCCACGGTGCGTGGGAGAACTGCCACTGGTCCGTACCGGGGTCCGCTGGTTGGCTCCGGTTCTTTCCACGAGGTGATCTCTTCGCCCTTGGCGACCTTCGTTGGACGATGCAGTCACGTCAATCCGTCCGCATTTCCGTGCCTTTCGGTTTTCCGATGGATGATGTCGAAGTCGTACTCCTGTAGCCGTACCGCCCACCGTTCAATCATGCCCGTGTAATTTGTGAGCCTTTTAAGGACCAATAGCGGCTCGTGATCCGTAACAAGGAGGAACTTTTGTCCATAGAGATACAGATGGAAGTGCTGGATTCCCCAAACCACCGTGTAGCACTCTCCTTGCGAGGCCGAGTCGTTCTTTCGTTCGTCCGACACAGTACGAGAGGAGTACTCGATGACGTGCTCGCGTCCGTCGTTCCCCTTCTGTGTCAAAATAGCGGAGATGGCCTCAGGCTGCCAGTTCGTGATGAGGATAAATGGCTTCATTGGGTCTCGCCGGATCAAAATAGGTGTCGTGGCCAGGGCCTCCTTGAGAGTGACAAAGGCCCGCTTGCACTCCGCGTCCTATGAGGGGCTGGTCTTTTCGTAGTAGGTTCGATAAGGGCCGAGCGATCGCGGCGAATCCCTTGATAAATCTCCGGTAATACGAGGCCAGCCCGAGGAAGGCTCGAACCTGCGTAACGAGGTGGGAGTCGGAGCGTCTCGGACAGCCTCGACCTTTCTTGAATCGGGCCGCAACCCACCCCGAGTTACCATGTAGCCCAGAAATGAAATCTCCGGGAGAAAGAACTCGCTTTTCTCCAACACGATATTGAATTCGGCGTCCCTCAAGGCTCCCTGTGTCCACTCGATGTGTTGCGCGTGTCCGTGGTAGGATTCCGAATAGACCAGGATGTCGTCCATGTACACAATGACGCAGAAATTAATCATCCCCTGCGTCAGCCTAGTCTTGTTAACAAAATTTTGAAACGTCACATTCATCGCTCGCTGGAATGTGGCTGGCGCGTTGCAAATCCCCATCGCGCATCGAACCCATTGCCACGTGCCTTGAAACAAAACAAAGGCCGTTTTAGGCCGATCCCGCTCCTTGACCAGAATATGATGAAACCCATGGCGAATATCGAACTTGCTGAAGTAATTAGCACATCCAATTGCATCCAACAAATCATCTATCCGGGGAAGGGGGTATACATCTTTACTCGTAATATCATTCAGCTTGCGATAGTCGATGCAAATGCGGACCGACCCATTCTTCTTTGGTACTAGGACTACTGGTAACGACCAAGGTCCTGTAGCCGGCTCAATCCATCCGTTAGCCTCGAACTCTCTAATCCTCTGTAGAGCCGTTCTTCGTTCAGCGAGGGAATATGGATACGGTTTGCAGTGGATAAGGGGGTGATTTCCAGTCTGAAACTCGTGCTGGATGATTAGTGACAATCCGATGTCTGTGTCCACTACGCTAACCGCTCCCTGATATTCCCTTAGGATTTCCGCAATCAGGCGGTGTGTGTCGTCGGGTACGTAGCACGTGTAACTCGTAAGGTTGCCCGTGGATAACGACCGTCACGTGTTTCGTGCGTATCTTCCTTGTGTCCCGCGGAGGCGGGGAGGAGATAAAGGAGTTGTCGGACCGCTACGAGAATACGTTGGCGACCATCTGAGCTTCCTCCTCTCGGATGGCCACGGGCTCTTTGGGGGTTATCCCGTCCTCAACATTCCGGGAATCTATCTGTCTTTCGGCGATTTGAATTCCCATCTCGAACAGCGAGGCTTCGGGGTACCCAGGGGGTTCCGAAGTCCGTGTCTTCGCTCCTAGGCGTAGTAATCTCACTTCCTTTTCCATGGTGAGAAGCGATTGGGGAGGCATTTTCGTAACATCACAGAACGATCGTTTGTCTAAGTATCGTGGTAGCAGTGGGACAACTCCCTCGTATAGGGTCCGAGGGGGTTCCAAAGAATCGGGCATCCGTGACACCTATACTAATGGTTCTCCCAAGATAAGGGCCCAAGTTCGTTGGGCTGCCTCGTTGCTGAATACGAATGTCTTCGTCGTTTTCTATCGAACCGGATAACGGATTATCCGTCGTGTTAGTTCGAGAATCTGCGGGTCGTTCTCCTCCTCACTTTCAGAGGTGATCGATGGCACGAAAGCCTCGTTTTCTTCAGTGTCGGAGTCATCCGTGGATTCTTCCCATCGTATTATTCTCAGAATTGTGCAAGGTTCCTGTCGTTGTCACTCGACCATCGGTTGTCCTGAGAGTGAGCTGCATCGGAATGGTGTACGGTTTTCCTCCTGTGTTGATGAGGATAACGGCTCGCCGTTCGAAATCCAGCGTGGCTCGCAACGCGGTGAGGGTCGGTAATCCGACAAGAACGTCGTACGTGTTCACGTTTAAGACCACTAAGTCTCCTAAGGCATTGACCTTGCCGATGCGGAAGGCTACGTTCACCATCCTCCCTATGACTCAGTTCTTGCCCTCGTCAGCGGAGATGAAAGGATCGCCTTCTGCCAGTGGGATCACGTCCTTCCGCCTGCTGGCTCGTCGACCACTCGCAAGGAGATAGCCAGGACCGCGGCTCTGGAATCAAGGACCGCGCTGTAGGGGTTTCCCCAAACTTCCACGTCACATTCGGCGGATCTCCAGGGAAGGGTCTTGATTCATATAAAATGATCGCCTTTCTGGATTAGGCCCATCTGAACAGGCTCTGAAGTGCTTGGTATGTCAGGCCTTGGTTCCTGGAGATCCGCCGAATTCGGTTGCTAGTCTGGTCAGGGCGAACCGTTTTCGGTTCGCCTTGCAATGTTGTAGCGTCTGATCGTTGGCTTGTTCGGAGATGGACAACAGGTGCCCAATTGGTAGGGGAATACGATGATCTAATGCTCGGACGATGTCCAGGACGTTGATTTCTCCCGTAACGAACACGGGTCCTCCTGTTTCCATCTCGTTCGGGGAGGGTCTCCCATCCGATACTTTGTTATGGTCAGGGGCGGGCTGGATGGCCCCGATTATACCGAGGCCCGGATATCCTAGTGATAGGTATTGATCAAGTGGAATAAGTTCGATTGCTTCCTCTGTAACCCCCAACGGGTTCACACCATCGTCTGTTTCTTCCACCATCGTAGCCACCCGACCAGGTCCGTTAGCGATCGGGGCCAGTGCTACTGGCGTGGCTCCGATTCTGGGTTGTGTAGATCGGTGGGGGCAATCCCGGGCTATGTGTCCTGGCTGGTGACACGCGTAACAAACACTTGTGTTGGCCGCGACCCCTCCTACTGTTGGGACAGGGGCTGCGCCTTGCATTCCTGGGGCTGCCCTAATGGTGATGGGACGCATCGACCTCATCATCGACTGGATCCGTGCGTTGTGCTCGCGCTACTCATTTTTGCTTTCCTGCATCAGATTTACTAATGTTCGAGTTAATTCCAATATTGCGTTGGATTTAGGTTGTGCAGGGACATTCGGGGAAGGCGATGGCGTGATCACGGTGGGCAACCCTGTAATTGTATCGGGTGTCGGCTTCTTGGCCGCAACCTGCTTTAGGCAGGTAACGTGTCGAAGACGAAACCCATATTTTCAAATTTGTTCTGAAGTGCTGCCAACTCAGCTTTCGCCCGATCCAAATCCGAGGAATCTCCGTCTCTAGCATGATCCTCCTTTTCCAAGAAGCTTGCGGCAAATTTCCTTTCCATTTCCTCGGCTCCGTCCATAATCTGCTGCATGGTGTGGTTGATGGGGGAAAACTGCTTTCGCAGTTTGACCCTCATCGCTAGACTTCGAAGTCCGTCGATAAATAAGTCTCTTCCTACCTTTTCGTATCTCTCAGACTTGACAAATAACCTATAGAACCTACTACGATATTCTGTAACGGATTCGAGCGGTTTCTGCACATGATCTTTGATCATAAAGAAAACCTGTTCAGAGTGGATGTAATCGAACCGATTTAGGAAGTCTCTCTCGAAGGTCGGGAGATCAATCCAGGCGTAGGTGCTAAACCAATGATGCGCATCCCCTCCCAGTCTGATGGGGATGTTGATCCGGGCTTCGTCGCTGTAGTACTGTTGAGCCCGTAAAGTGGCTTGCCATGCCCCGGCCAGGTGATGCGCAGAGTCGAAAAGATACAAATCAGGGGGAGCCGCAGGTGCACGAACTCGGACGGGAGGTGCGGGGACAGGTGCTCCGCCCAGCTGCAGGTTAACGTTTGGCGCTTGATTGGCATTCATATTGACGGCCTGTCTTCCGGCCAATCGATTCCTAAGTACTATAGGATCGCGTCGGGGCGCGTTCCGCTGTCTAGGCCGTCCTCTATTCGCCAGATCGTCTGAGCGTCTATCCTATTTACTTCCCAGTGAGCTCGCCACATGTCGGCTCTGATACCAACCTCATGCCCAGCGCGACTGCCTGATCGGAGTGGGATGGGGGGGCCCGAAAGTGCAAAAAGGGATGTGCTAAGGATTTTTGGGAATTTTGGTTGGAGTCCCAGGTCGGAACTGAGATCTCATGTGGCAAGTTTCAGAGGTAAGAGTGCAAGTGTCTTCTGGCTCAGAGTGGGGGTGATGACCGATCGTGCTGTCTGGGCCAGGGTGGGGTGCTACGGGTGTTTCTGTGGGAGTGCTCGTACCGCTGCCGACCGTCGCACGTCTTGGGGTCCGACGAAGACGAGTTGGATTCTCGTAGCTTGGTCCTGGGAGGGGCTCGTTGCGCGACCCTCGCTTGCCGATGCTCGTCGGGCTGCCGACACTCTGAGCACGGCGGACGGGGCCAGAACCGGGCTATGGAATCCCAGGGGACCACGAGTAACCGATGGTAGGGGAGGACGGTATAGTAGGGAGGGAAGTCAGTGGTAATGGCAACGAAGCCTGGGGTTAGAAGATATTACTGGTTCCGACTGTCAGGATAATCGGGAATCCGCGAGTCTCGGTTGATTGCCAACTGGAAGTCGCCCCTGCAAAGTCGCTCGTTTTCAGACCGGCAGGGGTACTCAAGGTACCCCAGGTTCCGTAGGTGGCGGTGTTGTCAGACTCGCTGCCGGCGGATCTGTTCCCTCTCCCAATACGCTCGGTACTCTGGGTCCCTCAGACTTTCACGATCGGTGATCCAGAAGGGAGAATCTATCGCCATGTCTCGTTCACCCGGATTCCTGCACACACATCTTGGCTGGCTTTTGCAGGCGTACGTGCAGACGGCTCGACCGTGGACGGTCGCTGTCTTACACGTGCGTGCGCAACGGCCAGCGGATCAGATTCCGAACTGTGCGAATATCCAAGGGTCGTGCCAGGTCAGTCATGCAACCAATTCCCTCAGGTTATCAACCTCGTTTCGTTTTGGTCGGCACAAGCATGCATACTCAGCGATCCCCGTATGTCTGAGGGCACCGGGATCTTTAATTCGTCCCGACCCGTATCGTAGATAGGGATTCCCTCATTCACCTCTAGATCGGTCGCGCTAAGTCCGTTCGGGGTTGCGTACCGGCCTCGTGAGTGCGTGTGTAAGTCGTATTCGTCAGATCGTACTTACACGGGGACTCGCAGGGTTGTTCCGCTGTGGATCGATCCATCAGCCAATCACCTACTACGCAGAAGAGGGTTCATGCAACAACCTTTCAGACAACTCGGTTCGAGCAGAAAGCGGTTATGTGGTCATCAGGGGAATATCTCATCACCACCGAGACATGCATCGAAGCATTATAACAGTATCAATTCCTTTCATCTACTTATCATCTGAGTAAGAATAGGCCGGCGCTGTGAGCGCTGGATGATTCAGAGTAACACGCAAAACATCGGTTATCCCAACATTACAAGATCATCATACCCATCTCATCAAGCAAATGCAAAAGTGAAAGAGGGAGAACACATCACACAAAGCCGAAAGAAATGTAAAAAATGCAAAACAAGGGTGTCTCGCCCAAAGCCAAAATTTACACACAAGGACTGAGAAAAAACAAAGAAGATTGCAATCCCACGTCCGCCTGTTTCCCTTCTCTCTCTCTCTCTTTCTCCGATGCGGACAGTCCGTCGTCTCGCATCCACTCACGGAGTTGTCACTCCGCTTAGTCCGCATGCGCCCGTCAGGTTCGCCCGTGCGCCACTGTCTGTCGTGGCCTACACGTCAACCCCGTGCACTTGGCACCAGCTCGTCCGGTCGCCCAACTCCCACATCCACTCTCCTCTTACTCCGCTCATTAGCTGAGCCTTACTGATCGCGCTAACCTCGAGCTTCCAATTTTTTTTTTAAGAGAGACATTTGACCACGCCGACGAAATTTATAGCATGCATACGTGCGCGAAGTTGTGAGATTGCAGGATTGGAAAGAGGAGCAGAGAGAGGAAGTGCCTACGCTTGGCATGGCTAGATCACGGTGTGGGGGACGTAGCCACTCTCAACGCATCGATCCAGGCATGCAGCGTTCAGGCCAATCAAATGTAGCAAAAAGAAGGGACAAAGGGCATGAAGAAGACGAGGGAACAAGAAAGAAGATACAGTTACAATGGCGCCCACCCAACGATTACAGTTGTATGCAAGATTAAGGGCGCCTCTTAGTCAGAACCTCGTTCCCGCCGCTGTAGAACGCGCGCAAGAAAGGGACGCCGCTCGACAAGAATTTCAAAAAGTCCTAAATTCCTTATCTGAATTCAAAACTTCAACATAAAAATTCTGACGAGACAAAGGAAAAGCAAAAAGAAATCAGAATTCTGAGAGCCTCCGGGGGCTCTTTCTTCGAAAAATTTAAAAAGAACACAGTAAAAGCTCCCGCGCGATCATCACGCCAAAAATCCTCGTTCCCTACTTTTACTCCTAGCAGAGCAAGAACGAACCATCGCTAACCGTTATAGATCACGCCCAACGGGGCGCGCACACGCAACCGTCTGTCCCGGGTCTGTCCCACCACCGCCGAAGGGGAAGGAGCGAAGCAAAGAAAAGGAAAGAAGCGAGGACACCTTCGCAATTTTACCAGCCGTTCCCACCTCCCGTAATTTGCCCGACTTCCCCATCTAAGGACCCCTCATTGTCATCGTGCAGAAAGTCGCATGACACAAAAAGCGGTTCGTCACATGGCGATAGTGTATTTGGAAACATGTATACGGCCTGAATTCCCAGTGGTCTTCAACCATCATCCACTGGTGCCACACCAGGTTAAGGTGGTCATCAAGCGTGCAGATTCTGTTATGTGGGTCTAGCCATACCTCCGAGAACCCGTCGATCAGTTGAGTTCTTCTGGTAGCATTTTGTTCTTGTGCAAGCCTGTTTTTCATTGACTTCCAAGCTTGAGGAGTTTGTGTGATTATCTCGTCATTGAGGACAACCTTAGCCTGTGAAAGGTCAAATGTGTGTTGGTTTCTGTCATGAGAGCACCTCATTCGCCAGGCCGCCATCAGGATCAGAAGTCTCATGTATTGATGAATGTTAAGTGCAAAAGGTGACCAGTGTGAAAGTTCCTGGTGGTCCTGCCCAAAGAGGAGGGACGGGACATTCCAGGGTAGATGATGTCCAGTAAGGAAATGACAGGCAGCATCCCACCATCTCCATAAGCGCGCCACCATGGGGCAATCAATGAGGCAATGTTCCAGTGTCAGTCTCTTTCTTGGCACGCACGCTTCACGGTAGGAACATAAAGGAGAGAGCAGACCTTTGCTCTCATAATCCATTCTCTCCGTTAGCCATTCCGGGGTAGGCAGGCAGCGATGGATGATCTGCCACTGGAGCGCCCTGTAGTTGATAGGTCTTATGTGGGAGTAGGCTGACCATTTAAAAAAATGAAAATCCTCTTTATTTAGGGGGGAATCCCTTTCCCACCGCCGCAATACATTATCCATGATAGCCATCGGTTTTCGAGCAGCTCTATACCCATCCTTAACCGTGTACTGCCATGGGTCCATTGTATAAATCCAACCGAGGTTGGGAACCTCACAATTTGCTCGGGGGTCTGGCACCATCAGCCAGTTTAGCTTCTAGGTCAAGTACCTGCAGGGAGAAACTTCCCTCTTCATCCACATTTACTCACTTTAGAAGGTTGCACTGCAAGAGTAGGTAGCTTCCAAACTTGAACCATACTATTCCAGAATAGTACTTCCTGGTCTACCCTATTCCTGCTGCTATTTCTAGTCTACCTTCTACTTAGCCTACTTACCTAGTTCACAGGCCTATTCCGGCCTGACACCGGCCTTCTTCGACCGATTGGAACTGTGTTCCGACCGGACTGTGGCACTCTCCACCCACCTCCCCTGTTGACCTACTTTGGTCCAAAAAACCGAGTTCTCGAGTACTACCTAGTCTTTATTTACTCAGCCCCTATTCCTTCCCATTGTCTATCTCACAGTCCCACCATCTTGTAACCAACGTGAAATTACCAGACCACGTTTCGTGTGCACCGCTGCTAGCTGGTTTCCCCTAGACCAAGTGTGAAGGAACCAAAACAGTTGTTTCCCTTTCCTCTTCCCGATCTTCACTTTCCTTCTCCAGTCCACTCTGATGGCCTGCCTCACACCTAGTTTTACTCTGTGTTTGAACTCCTGATCACAGACGGGCCGGTGCTCGAAGCGGGCTCTGTTTCTGTCAGCCCAGATCACTTCACACAACACTCCTCTCACCACCTGAGCTACATGCCCCCACCATTTTGTGCTCTTCAGCCCCTCTGGGAGAAAACCCAGTAGAACCCATTCTTCGTTCCACTCCACCCCGGTGCCCCCCATTGCCTTCCAATAAGCTTCCCACCACTTTCACACCCTCTTTGATGCAGGGCATTCCCACCAGAGATGTCTGGTAGATTCGAAAGGCCATCTGCACCTGGGACATTGCATGTTCACCTCCAATCCCAGCCATACTGCTGACGACGTCACAAACATTGATAGCATCCATAACAGACTTACTTGTTTGCCGTTCATGAGTTCTTTGAGTGCCTTCCATAGGAGCTCAAATTTTGCACCCATGTCTTCCGTGTTTCCCCTCTCTCCTCCTAGCACCGCTTGCCACCTGTGCGAAGCAATCTCCGCCGGGGTCTTCAGTCCCTTCCCAGACTGCAGGTATCTTGCTTTTGCCGCGAGCTCAGTTAACTTCAGTTCCGAGTCTGTGTCCAGACCAGTTCTCCAACTCCATG
The DNA here is from genome assembly GCA_003427395.1 of Chara braunii. Classification (NCBI taxonomy): domain Eukaryota; kingdom Viridiplantae; phylum Streptophyta; class Charophyceae; order Charales; family Characeae; genus Chara; species Chara braunii. The sequence continues at coordinate 1,379,073 of BFEA01000183.1, forward strand.
CACTTGGGTCAATGCTAAGTTGGTTTAGCGGGACCCGTCTAATCCAGATGAGGATTCTTGCATTCCCTTTCTTCTCCTTAATTTCTGCCACTCTGATTTGGGGTGGGCTTGTCGACAACATTATTGTTGTTTCGTTTAGCCTTGTAAGTTCGTTTGAGTGGCGGTCACAGTTCCATCTCTCAACCCGCCCGAATCCACTGTTCAGAATCTCCAGCACTTTCCAGACCACATTCGGGTCTTGCTCACTTTTTGCGACATACCAGGTTCCCGGTGAGTCAATTCATTTTGGACCTAACATGGTTTTCCATTCCTCAGGTATGGTGTTAATGAGGTTGCGTCAATGTTCTTCCACCATTGTCAGCCCTGTTAGCTGTTCTCTGACTTCTGCAATCGTTCTCCATCCTCCCACAAGTATCGACCACAAATCTATGATTCGCGTGATTTTCCTCCTCATCCAAGCCAAACCGAAAGAACCTGTTGAGTCATCCGCAGTGAAAGGAGATCCGTTGGTGTCCAGGATTCTAGGATTGTCAAACAACAGTTGTGCCAGAACTTCTTCTTTCGTTCTAGGGTCCTTTTGAATGTCCGGTGGGAGTCTCCTCCACGCCTTCATTATCCCGTTCCAGAAGCCTGACTTCACTCTCTTCTTTGTGAAAGATTTCATGAAGAAGACCGCCCAAACATCTTCTGGTCTCTTCAGGTTCCATTCCCTCATCAGTATCACTTCTGCTAACATCACCCACTGTTTTTTTTAATTTGCCATGACAATTTTAGCCAACCACATTCTCAACTGGGATTGATTCCTTCTGGCCGGGTCTATCAGGCCCAACCCACCCTGTTCCCTTGGGAACGGGAGTGTCTTCGACACAATTTTAACTAGGTATCCTTCCCCTTCTTTGGCCCTAGGTTTCCATAGAAACCTAGCTACCTGCCTCTTGATTGCGGCGAGCACTCCTTCCACGAGTTCTCTTACCATATAGATGAACCAGAATAAAGAGAAGAGTGTCGCGTTGGATACCAAGGCTCTCCCTATGATGGAGAGGTGTCATGCCGTACCCCAAAGTTGCAGTCTTGTGGCCAGTTTGTGTTGCAGCAGAAGTCTCTGCATTGTTGTTTTCATTTGAATGATAATCAGAACTCCAAGAAACCTTTCTTCTTCCCCTTCCTCCACCCTCCTCATTCCCCATTTGATAATCAGAACTCCAAGAAAACTTTCTTCTTCCCCTTCCTCCATCCTCCTCATTCCCCATTCGACCCTTAGTTCGAAGCTTCTTGGAACGAGGTAAGATGGTATTTGTTCCAATTCACCGATGCTTCCAACAGTCTTTAGTATTCCTACATTGTTTTCTTTAGTGCACTCAGCGCTGGCTCTGTGTTCTCATATACGACAAACAGATCATCTGCCAGTGCCTTGACCCGACATTCTGAGTCTCCACTTGCCAGCATACCCTTAATTTGAGGATGTTTCCGGATATGGTTTAGCAACACTTCCATTTGAACCACGAATAGGAGTGGGGCGAGCGGACATCCTTGGCGGAGGGACCTTGATAGCTTGAATGGCTCTGAGAGATGCCCATTTATGATTACTGACGTTGTGACATGCGTATACATTGAAATCACCCACCTTGTGAAACCTTTCCCAAAACCCATTTTCTTCAGGGAGGTCAATAAGAATGTTCATCCCACCTTATCGTATGCCTTTTCCAGGTTTAGCAGTAGCACTGCCATGTCCAACTCCTCTTGTACTATCTCCAACACCTTGATGGCCGTAATGATGTTGTTGAAAATCGAGCGTCCTCGCACAAAGGCTCCTTGATCCCCCTTGATGAGATGTGGAAGATGCTTGGCTAACCTCCTTGCTAAAGTCTTCGCGAGTATCTTGTAGGACACATTGAGTAGCGAGATGGGATGACAGTTCTTAACATTCGTCTTGTCTCCTTTCTTGAATAGTACCGCGATCACTCCATGCGCCATTACTTTCCCCAACTTCCTTCCTGATCGCACTTTGTTGTACAATTCCACAAGATTTTGGCCCAACAGGTCTCATAACTTTTCGTAGAATTCTACTGTTAGGCCATCAATGCCTGGGGAATTTCCTCTTGTCATTTCCTTCAGTGTCTACTTCGTTTCTTCCATTGTGATTGGTCTGTCAAGGTTGAGTCTTGCCGGTGAGAGCATCACTTGAGTGGTGTCCCACATGTCTGAGATCTCCGTAAGGTCGGTGCTATGGTCATCTTGTGGATGTTTGGTCGTGAGTATGTCCTTAAAGTACAGTTGGGCATATGATAACATGCTTGTTGTTGTATACGCCAAAGGTGCTGATTCATCGAAGGGGCATCTCAAGGCTAACATTTGTTGCTGCATTCTTCTTGGCTGTAGTCTCGGAAATGTTTCTTTTGTCACCTTGTCCTGTGTTTCGATCCCCTTCTCCTTCAACACTTCCATCCACCATCTCTCCTTCTCCACTTGTAACTCCTCCCACCTTTGCATCATGATCTCTCTTTCTTTTGCCTATACCATCTCGGAGATTGGATGGCCTTGCATCCTTTCTTCTGCCTCCTCTACTGCTTGTCTGCACTCTGCTTCTCTTATGTTTCTTGTTCTAGCCTGGATGCGGGACCTAATGCTTAGAATATTTGAGGCAATCGGTAGTCTTACATCGAGCCACTCTGCTGCTAATCGAAAATAAGGTTTTGCCGATTTTCATTCTTCCATATGCCGCTGTAGCCATTCTCCGAGTTTTGTGTCCTCCAAAGTTTGTGCGTTCAGCCTGAAGAAACCCCTTCCCCTTTCTACACAGATTCGTAGACCGATCTCAACCACTACCGGTTTGTGGCCTGAGAGCGGGTGACACACATTCCTCACTGCAGACACCCCTCCTAAGGCTTGTTCACTCATTAGGAAGTAATCTAGCCTCCTCCTTGTCACAGTGTGTCTCTCTGGGTGCCTATTTGACATCTAGGTGTACCCTGCCTCCTCTGGTTCCAACAGTTTGAACGGTTCCCCAAGGAAAGTTGGGTGCACAACTATAAAAGAGTTTGAACATCCTTCCTGTCTGCATAATATGAGTCTGTCTTGAGGGCTTCGTCCAGTGAGAGGTTTCAATCTCCTGTGATGAGAGACCTTTCAACTTTTGGTATGTTGACCATCAGTTTCGCTAGGAATCTAGCTCTCGCTCCCGGGTCCGTTGGGGCATAGATGGTCATGATACCCCATTCTTCCTTTGCCACCTCAATGCGCATCCATGCTCATCTGCCCCATATGTCCGCTTCTGCTTCTAAAATTTTTGCTTGCAGATCTTTGTGCATCAAGATGCCCACTCCTCACCGAGTGCCCTGCGCCGGTGCCCAGATTTGTGGGACTTCCCACCAGTTACCCAGCTCCTCTACCTTCTGCTCGTTCAGTTTGGATTCCTGAATCAAAAGACAATTGATCTTCCAATCATGAATCAAAATTTTAATCCTTTTCCTTTTTGACCTCCCATTCGTATCCCCTAAGCCCCTCACATTCCGTGATGCCACTCTCAGCTTATCCATTAGTTATCGCTTCTTCTTCTGCTCTTTGTTGGATGCGGGCAAAGTGTGTTGCTTCTCCCTTGTTTCTTGATTGGTGTCTTGCCGTCGAACGCGCTTGAGAGCGGGATCTGGATCTCCCTCTTGAGCTGCCTCTCGAGCTGCCTCTGGAGGAGTTCGTCTGAGATACTGCACTCCAGTCTCTTACTAGGCTGGTGAAGAGGAACTTCGAGTGCAGGTTCTCCTCGACCAACAACTTATCGTTTAGATTCAGCAGAATAAATCCACTGATGATTGGCACCACTTGTATCCTTCCCAATTCGTGTGAGCCCTGTTCGCTGACTATATTGATGTGGAACCACTGTATACCGGCCTGAGTTAGCGTGTTTGCAATCTTCGGCTGAATGCGTGCGTCCACCAGTGGAAAGTAAAACTTGGTGAAGCCTTGAGTCGCCTCGCAGATGAGGCTAATCATTTCCGAATGTGGAATGATTCTCGCGAGTATGTGCTCCCCATACAGTTCTTTAGTCTTCTACATGATCATTGACGGAGTGGGGGCCTTTTCTATCACTGACGAGGGGATTATTGGCTGGCCTTCTCCGTTTGCTGTGCCCAGAAAGTATACTCCATTTGGAGACATTGTGCACATTAGGGGCACAAGCACTCGGGAGACAGTTTCCACTTGGCTCCTTGATATGACCTCCGTTCATTATCGCTCCTCTAGGCATAACCTTGACATAGTGCCTCCCCTTCATTTGTTGAGCTCTCCATTGATTCTGACCTTATCGCTTCTGTTTTTCCCCTGCTTCTTCCATTCTCCTGCCCCTCACTTCCCATTCAGACCCTTGATTGCGAGGAGACTCTTGATCTAGAGAGCTCCGTTTGGACTTCTTCAGTTCTTCCTTCTTTCTCTTGAGCTGAACCCTGCTGATGATGATCTCCTCCTTCCCTTCTTCCCGAGGTCTCCCTCCTGGCTGACTGGTTGGGTTCCCTTCTCCTCGTTCCTGTGTCAGGTTGTTCTCCCTCTGCCCACGCACACCATGTTGCCTCTCTCCGTGGTCTCCACACGATTTCTTCAGATACCATGCTGCCTTGTCGTGTAAAAGGTAAGAGCCTTGAGTCTCCCGATTGTGGTGTTGCCCATGCTCTCCAATTGTGCTCTTCCTCCGCTGCATACTCTGGTTGTGGATATCTTAGGTGATGCTGCTGCCTGTCGAATAGAGCCTCCTCTCTGGACCTGCCTTGTGTGTTCTCTAGTGGTTGGTACCGCAGGTGCACCAGGTGTTGTTCTTGATGGGTGCCCCACTGCGGGTTGTTCTTCAACTGAGGAAGTCCTTGGTTATGTCTGAGTGACTCATGCATATCTCTAAACTTGGGTCGAAGCCGGGTTGTAGGTGGCTGTTCGGAGCCCCTCCATTGATGTTCCAGCCCGACATGTGAGTGGGGTAGTCATAGTATGGCATTCCATGCCGATGCTCTAGATGATTGATCAGTCCGCCATTTTCTTCCAGAATTGTTGTTGGGGGGTAAACCCTCCTCCATGGTCCGTCTGCTCTCGAGTACTGACCGTTTCGTCTAGGACCTCTGTTCTGAATCTGGTAACTGGTTGATGCCTGATTTCCTTCCCCCCATCTTCTGCTGCCCCCTTGTTGGGTTCTTGCATGTCGTGGGCATCATATCTTGCTAGTTCCCCCCTAACTGCCCATCTCCTGTTGTCCTCTTGTTGGTTGTTATTGGTCTGAGTGCTCCCTTTTTGTCTTCCAACATCTTCTCTGGTACCTTCCCCTTGTCGTTGTAGGTATTGTCTGTACCTTTCCTTGTGTCCTCCCGCGCTCTCTCCACCTTGTCCTCCTCTCTGACCTTCTTGTCTTGCTCGTGGGCAGTTTCCCTCCGTGTGATAGTACCACTTACATCTTGCACACCAGTCGGTGTAAGTAGTGACAACTTCGACCTTCCAGCGTTCACCCCTTCCCGATTCAATTGTTAGATCGTCATCAATTTGAGCCCTTGATTCTGGAGGCATGTCCAGTTTTACATTCATAAGTTTGGGTCTCGATGGATCGAACTGAGGCGGGTGCATGTAGATGACCTCCCCAAGTATCTTTTGGACTGCACTCTTTAGGTAGTAGTAGGCGTCCAAAGGTACTCTTAGTGGTATTATCCAGAAATTTGTCTTTGCCTCTTGCAATCGGAGCATCTTCAACTCTTGCTTGGGCATCCACGACTTGAGCAGTGCTACATACTCCTGCCCTGGCAACTTTAGTTTCGCCTCCCCCTTCCCTATCATCCAATCAGCCACTATCTTTCATTTCGCGACATACGACAACATATTGGGACTTTCAAATTTTATTCTCCCTCTGCCCATCTCTGGATGAAAAATTATGGTTGTTGCCCATCCATCTTCGTACGCTCTCACTAGGTTTTCTTTCACTAATCTGGATAAGTGTCTTGCCTCCCCTTGAAACACTATTATGATGGTTCTCTCTTTCAACCATTGTTCTTTTATCTCGTCGACTGTTCTGTTCGCCACGAATCTCTTTCCTTCCTCATCTTCCAGCACCTCTCCCAAGTCCAAGTCATCCGGGCATGTACCTTCGCCGTAGCACCTTCCAACTGATTCTCATACTCTTGCTTTTTCCCTGGGGTCGTGAGGGGCTGGTGGTCGCATCTGCTCCATCTTCCTATTCCACCTCTCCCCTGTGCGGCTTGGTCCCGGGATACCGTTGCTAATTCTTGGCTCTTCACTTGCTTCACTGGTGCGCTTTTACCTGATTCTCCTTCTCAGATAACGACGATATTTCTTCATATAGTTCGTTCGCATGCTCCGCCCACGTTCTTGGTCATATTCAGCCTCCCCACATTCTTATCGCTGTTACCACGGTACAAATTCGCTCTATTTGCCCTCCAATGGCAAAGTTTTTACCCTTCCTGTGTTTCCTACCGCTTTTCCTGAATATCATGTCCAGACTCTAGGAACGATTCCGACTCTTAGATTGATGCGAGAAGCTTGAAGTTGATCTCAATGAAGCTTGGCGACTTTTTGATACTTCCGCATACTTCTACCTGTTTCCCATGAACAAGGAACTTCCGGAGATATGCTGATGAGATATTTGAATACTACTTGGATAGAGGCGATACTACTTCAAGTAGATCAAACGCGTGCTTTGCCCACATTCTCGGTAGGATCTAGATCTCCCCTCCTTCATGCCTCAGTTCCTGTAGTAAAAATTTCCAGGTTTACCCTGCTATGGTAACGTTCCTTCCCTTCCTATATTACCGCCGCAATTCCTGAATATCCAGTCCAGATTCTAATATCGATTCCGACTTTCTGATCAATCGATGCGAGTAGCATAACTCTAATCCCAATTGAGCTTGACAACTTCTTTACTATTTCCACCTAGTTCTACTATTGTGCCATGGTAAGAGAACTTCCTTCCTATCTCGGTAGGGAATATATCCTTTCCCTTATACCACGGACACAAGTCCTCTTCCTACTCATCAGCTTCTGAGAGACCTCTTATCATGCTGCCTGACTTGGGCTTTTACCTAAAGTAACTTCATCCCGTCTGTCCTTCCTCCTCAATAAGGTTCACCATTATAAGAAGGATAAGCGAAAACTTCCGGATTGGAACTTTAGTTATGGTGGTGGTTATGAGCCCGCCATCTCCTGCTCCTACCCTAACAACTATGGTAGGACTGCTCGAGTAGGTTGTGTGGCAAGGCCGAAGCCTTCACTCACTTTGCGGAGTGTGCAAACTTACCTCCCGCTTCCCGTCTAGGAGGCGGGGTCGACAGGCGAACAACGCTCTGCACAGAGTACGGAGCAACGCCGGTACCGGAGCGCTACGCTGCCCACCCGGTACTAGCGCTGCCTCCTAGCCAACTTTATGGGGCCAGACCCCTTTGACGCTACCTTGAACCAATCATCGAGCACTCGGCCTACCAATAGCTTAGTGGTTTAGGTTAGGCATGCAACTGGCATTCAGGAGGTCGTGGGTTGGTTCAATTCCCCTAACCCCACCCGGGGAATAAAAGATTTTGTCCTCCTTGTTTATTTAGGGTTGTCAGCCATCAGGGTTCACAACCCGTAGAGGTTGCATTTATATACCCGAGGCTTTTTCACTCGTAGTTTGTATAGGCCCATTTTGTGCTGATGGGAGCATCTTTGAATATTTTGCAGGGCCTGTCAGGGAGTGGGGCTTTGATGTACGGGAGAGGACGGGTGGGTGGCCAATGTCCTCCACAAAGGTGAAACGGTGCGTTGTCGGAGGGCGGTGTTCCCGCCCGCTGCGGTGTACCAAGTACACCTGCGCGGACTGTTTCTACTTCGCACGTGTACCAGGCACATCCCGCTCACGGCCCTCAGCAGTGTGTCAAACACACCTTATGCGTGGCCTGTTCCTGGACTTATCCGGTTGGTGGTTCAATTACCAGTAGGAGGGGGTGCGCCACCAGACTTCCCATTGGTACATGCAGGCTCAGCGCCCTGCTGTACAGTAGAGCACAAACGGTTTGTGCCCATGGTAGCCGCCAGGCTCGCCCAGGGACGTGAGGGTAAAGGGACCGCCACAACCTTTTCTGTTGCGAGCCGAGTTCCCTCTGGTAAAGTTATAGGGCAGGTATGGGAGCTGCAGTCATGATCGAAAAGGTAGAAAAAAAAAAAGAAAGCGGACACCTGCGTTTTAGAGTTGCAACCCGATCTGGTGGGCAGTCTTAGACGATCACAACGATACGATTTTATGAGTGAAAGTTCAATCGTTTTTTCCCTTTTGTTTTGTCTTTTCAAATTTAGTTCCCCCTCTTGTTAATTCGAGGGGGAACGAACGGTTCAATTTTGAAGTTTTACTACATAATTCCTGTTTTATATATTATCGTAAGGACCTATCTAGGTCCCCCGTTTAGTACACAGGGATCACAGATTCATCGAGTTTTATAAATGGAGTAGTCGTGGTCCGTGGGGGTTTTGGTATTGATCAGTGGTGGCACATGATAGTATGTGCTAGTGTCACACTAGTTTCATAAGTCGGCACAAGGTGCACACTGCAAATGTCACTGTACTTACGTGGTTGGTTATTCGAGATTGTAGTGCGGAGCGATGAGGTGCTCAGATCGTCGTTATTTGTGCATGCATGCATTTAAAAAATCTCTGCCTAATTCAAAAAGTTACCTGGGCTAAGCTTTGACCATTTCAAAAAGTGTGTGGCTATGGCTTGCCGCAAGGGTCTCCATGGCTATTAGAGTAGTGTGTGGCTATCACGATGATGGAGGCGCTGAGCCAACGTAGGCAGTTACGAGACTGCGGGTCAAGGGTGAGATACATGTACTGTATAAGAGGGAAAAAGCGAGATAAGAGAGACAAACTTTCATGGAAATGCTACGAAAGACCTACGCGAGGATGACTCGATTGACGTTATTTTTTTCCCATTAGTCAGAACATTACTAACAGGGGCGTTGGGTCTGTGAGAGGCTGCAAATTGTGAAAACGATATGGACGCTGAGTACGAGCAACACATATAGAAGATGAAAGTCAGACTTGAGAAAGAGCTTAGTGTGTGAACTCGCAGATGGTGTCAACTGAAGGGAGAAATAACACTTTGTTTGCATGAGGGAGGAAATTCTAATTAAGTGGTCATATTTCAAAATGAAGACCCGCAAGAAGTGTGCCCGCTCGTTGACTGTTGACATCATCCGCTTATCTAACAAACTGAGTTTTCTACTATTTCATCTTTCATCCCGGCTATGTTAAGGTGATCGTGGGTGACTGAGAACGACACAAGTAATATGAGATGAGGCACTGAAAAACTAGACATGTAGAAGTTATAAGAGTGAGCACCTTATATCATGGGATATTAACTATGAACAACACTCTGCAAAGTCTTCAACGCACGAAAGCGAAAGAACTCGTTGACATCAGCAGTTCGACAACAAACAATTAGTTGTCATAGCTAGACTACGACGTCCTCGATCTGGTTATTTCCTTCTACAGGAAAGTAATATCCTGCTGAACTAATTATTTGTGAGACTAAAAGACTACTAAGCATTGGCGTCTAGGGCTGATTTCATAAAATCATCAGGAGAGGTAGCGAGAGTGCATTTATACGGTTAACATCATTTTTTCATGCGTGGTTTTGAGCATAAATAATATGTTTATCACCATCGAATACTCTTCATTATTTTGTTCTTTTACTACATTAGTTTAAGATCGTCGACGTATGAGTTCAGGTGAGTTCAAGTGATTGATGACAACGACTTAGAGTTGCATGCAAAATTCAAGATAATAACTCTGCGAGATAAGATACTAGCTGCTTACTAGAACACTCGAGATCTTGTTACTAATGAGAGCGGTCACCTTCACTTGTTTAAGTTGGGATAAGTGATGGTTAAAGAAACTTGAGAGAATACGAGAGAGTTCTAGTAGTGGGAGCGACTTGTCGGACTCGAGGAGTACAAGCATGGACACAAGTGATTCATACATACGGCAAACCCTCTAGCTCGGACTGTATCATCTGTTACATCCCGTCCCTAACCCTTTATGGAGAGGCGAAGGTTAGTGAGGTTACGAGTAACTCATAATTTGGGCGTTGGTGAGGCTTCATGCGTCTTAGTTGCTGCTTCACCCCCCTAATGTGTGGCTGATCAACTCCCTTTATAAGATCTTGCTTTTGATTTGGTAGTCTTTACTGGTTGGGAGACCGGTACTTAATTGTGAGATTTGACAATACGTTGAGATGCTCATTGTCAATCCAACCAGATAATAAGTTTTATCCCTCCGTTCTGACTCGCCTGATCCTTTTTTTTTTTTGCTCTCCACTTTACCTTACTTTATTGTGGTCGATAAGTGATTGAAAAAGTGAAAGTTGGTTAATATGTAGTGAGTTTTTCGTGCCTGTTAGTCAATCCTCATTTTATTAAAGTAAAGTTGATAACCTAGTTCAACTCCATAAGAAGACTTGGTTTTCAAAAAAAAAGAAAAAAAAAACATTTGAAAAATACTTTGTTAATTGTTGTGATTTCGTGCAGACTGCTTGATGAGCAAAATACGAGTTTTAAAAAGGGTTGCATACATGTTGGTCAAGTTTCTCTTGGATTGTGATAAATTGATACTTATTGATTTATTTTTTGTGATAATTTGACAAGTCACTCAAGATAAGATAAAGCAGTGCGTAGTTGTCCATCGTAAGTTTTTTTTCGACTTCGTTAGCTAACTATGGGGTTTAATTATTGACTTACATTATTCTTTACTGTACTCAATGGTTACTGTTCTGCTTGGGTTTCATCGTGAGATCAGAACTACCTTGTGCTGTATACGAATTTGGCCTATTATTAGTGGTACAGGTGTACAACTAAAAAAAATATATTGTAAGTAATAACCTGCTTATTATTTGAAACATAAATTGTGGCAGTGGTACTTTGTACACTATTAAAATGAGGTTAACCACGAATATTATCTGGTGCGACTGAGTACAACTACCCGTGTCTTGCATATGAACATAAGGATTATTTGGCAGCATTTTGTAATAGAAACGAACACGAACTGTGCGTATTTTGCCCAAAACAAAATATTGAGTGACATAATTTTTAGAAGAATTACTTTGTGTACTATTCGTAATAACTCCTTACAACATTTGAGCTACATCTAACATGAATGACACCCATCGACTGTATACTGACAGAAGTTGTGATCAGTGACACCCTGCACAATATGTGGTTGAAGTCGTACTTGATTGTGCTTTATATGTCATTCAAGTAGAGCCTGTTATCAACGACATTATGTTTGCTACTCTAGTGGACTCACCATCCGATTTTACTGGTTGAAAGTTTGTTTTTATGGCGAGGTTAACCAACAGGCTAAAGTCATGTAATATTTGCTCTGGAGTAACGCATGACACTACCAAACGTAGTAATTGAAGCAAAACCTAGTCACTCTCGATATCCTGGGCACTATTCAAACGAAGCTTACCACTCTTAATTCCTTGTGCATTGTTTGAACGTGAGTCTTCGTCAACGATATTCAGTTGTGTTAAAACTGAGAAGACTCTTCACTGCACTTATTATGAATACTAATACAACCTTTTATAACGTCTAATCATCCGACTAGTGGTTCTCCATGTATTCAGAGTTCCAAATGAACGGAGGTAGGGCTCAGTTGGGCAATGTCTAACGAGATACCTAGTCCGATATATAAACGAGGTTAGTATCCAATGATGCTTGGACGAACCTGAGCACTGTGACGGTTGTCCAAATTGTTGAAAATCCAATGTTGTATACGAAAGAGTGTCGTGTTCAGCAACACATTGCTTGAAATGTTGGCTAGAGAGGCGCCTAGTAGTATATCACACTATGCAAAAAACTCGGAATCCCAAACTGTACATCTTGCTGATTGCATTCTGTGTAGAAACCTTACGGAGATTATTGTAATCGGCTAACAGTGTCTTTCCACAATAAAGTGTAATGGAAGATGAAATCGCAATAAGCCTCTTCGTAATTGAGCTATACAATAGCAAAGTGCACTGCGGCGAACAGTCCTACAACTAGTGTTCAAAAGTCATCCTCGACAACATTGATTTATTTGCCAGAAGTCGTTTGTAACATGATACTAACGATTAATTGCTCTACACTCGCCTTGTACTTTGGTAAGAAGATCTCACCAACTCACGACTTGTAGTTCACGTTGTTAGCGAGCGATCTTAGTATAAATAGTAGGTAAACGAGTCGCTTTACCGCTGATTGTCCACAATAAGCTCTACTGGTTAACTATCCACTGGGAGTCTAGGCGACTGATATTCTGCTTGAGCTTTAAAACAGGTTGTTAGCAGTGCGAACTAAAAGTCAAGCATTAAGCAACAAATTATTTCGTTACAACTCAAGATTTTTACCGGGGCTGACTCTCACATATCCAATGATATCAAAGATCTTTCAAGAAGTTGCTACATGGAGAAATGAGGGAAGTCTTGTGAAACGGAACCTCCCTCTTCTTTATGTTTTACACTCCATACTAAAGCAATATTAAAAGTTGAGAAGACAATATCTTTAAGAATGCCATATAACTCGATGTCGACAAGGTAGTGATAAATCCTCTTAAGGAGAGTTCTTCGGTAATTATTTTAAACAAATCGTTTGATAATCCAAGGTCCGAAAGCTACTAGCTCCTTCCGTTTGTGGAAGTTATCGGGCTACCGATCATTTTCTTTTTTCCTTGCCTCTTGTTGAAATTTGAGTATTGCGAAAAGAAATGAAGATCATGAGAGACGATGAAATATTGGTAGTAAAGTGCAGAATCAATAAAGACAATCACGAAGGACGTGAGATGGAAGTCGAACATGACATGAAATTTCATAAGTTGGTCCTGAGAGAGTGTGCAGTCAAAAAAATTGATGAAAATAAATATATTGAATATATTTTCTATTTCCACTATCTCAATGGCAAACTACATAATATTGATTCGCCTCTAGAGACTATTAAGCAGGCCAGGGCGAAACTCACGTGAATGTAAAAACTCTCGGATTCTTGCCCCTAAAAAACTATTTAGTGGATCACTCATTAAGTATCATCCCTCAATTCAGAGTTTCTCTCAACATCCTGTTATTAGTGGTCAATAATTTGTGGCCTATTACTCGACTACTTTTAATCATCTAAGACATCATCAGTGACCCTCGATCATGACTTATTCTTATTCAATCATTATCAACGATCACACTAATCAACATCAATTGGGTAGTTATCTTATCAATGACATTCAATTGGTGGAGTTATCATTAACACTTTATTGATCATTATCAATCAGAGTTCATCATCATTCATATCATTTCAAGTATCCGTCTCGGCATACGAGTACCATTACTTCATTTCCAGTTCATCAGACTGTTTTGACCAGTCTCAATATGATTGCTTCCAAGGATGCTTTCAAGTACCAGTATGTCAATGCAGTCGGTTTCAGACAAGAAGACTTGTCAATCATCGTGGTTCTCACATAATTCGCAAGAGAACTATTCAGGATTTGAACATCTATGCGAAGAAGGGAATCATGAACATTTTGACTCGGTCTTGGTTACAACTGCTCGGTACATTGAGGATAGGGTATAAGTGCTACAAGGGATAACAAAATCGATTTATAACTTTGACCCTAAATTGTACTCTGACTACCCTAGGTCTTCGATCCCTTTCTAGCCCATTGATGGTTCTTACTGGGATGATCTGGTTGACCTGGCCAAAAGGTACGCCGCCTCACCAACAAAGATTGATTATGAGGTAGTGAATGAACCTTCAAAGTTTCGACATCTCATGCATGAGATCTTCTTCATACCATATCTTCTTACTATGTCGGAGGAGTTCTGTGCGGTGCTTGACGTTTGAATCCTTGGTCTTGGATGAACGTATATGGAACCTAGACGTGGCTCAAGGCGCTCGAGGCGGACAACCAAGAGTGAGATTGAGGATGAGACCTGAGAGAGAGAGTGAGAACTCTTGACGAGTGTTGTCCATGTCTTTTCATCTGTACTTTATGAGATTATTATGAGTTCTCACCTTCCCTCATTCATCTTGTATTTGTCTTGAGTCAAGTCGGTCCTGATCTCATTTCATTGGTATTGTTTGAAGATATGCTCTTGCTCGTCATGTCACAGTTCTCAAATGCATAAATTGATCATTATAATGTGCTATGCATTTTATTTTAATTTATTAATTGCGTAATTACATTTGTTGTTATTAATCATAATTAAAGATTCTTAAGACCAGAGACTGGCGTAGACCGCAATTGAAGGCTCTTGCTCGATGTCGGGCGCACGCAACAGGAAGGGATTCACACTAATTATTTATTTATTGCAAAACTTCATAAAAACTCTATGTGGCAACCTGTTGTCTTTCCGTTCACCAGAAATGGTTCGATTGAAAAAAGTGCGACAACATGCCAACCTTTCCCCGTTTGAAAAATAAATACATGGCAGTTACCGTGGGGAACGTTTTAGGCCGGACAACAATTAATAAATTTAATCGGCAACCTGTATTGTGTTTCGGGCCTCTGAAAGTCACAGTGAGGGGTTAGAGGCCGATATACGAGAAATGTACTAGTGGTTTAAAAAAGTAGAAGCGATGCTGCTCAGACCTATAGCCTCTTGCACAACCCGCCCACTTCCGCCAAGTCGGCCTTCTCACTGCGAAAGATAGTCATCCTTCTCACTGCGAAAGATCATTTCATCTCAACTGGACGCAATTCGAAGCCAGGGTAACAAGATGGAGATGCATGGTCTCTCTCTCTCTCTCACACACACACACACACATACGAACATATACACACATTATAATTTTAAGTTTAGTGAGAGTAAAGTCCATAACTTTTCTCAGGGATATGACTAAATCTGGGCGACTTTATGAGCCCTTATTCATCAGTCAAATACATCAAACATGCACTCTTTCTCTCTGTCTCTCTCACAAACACAAACATGTTCTTCGCATACTTCTTTCTATTTGTATCGATACACAAAAGAATAGCATGTGTCATATTGCCATGGAACGCATGAGTCTTCCTTGTAGTGGACTTCTTCTTCACGCTATTCGCATTCATGCTCCTTCCCCCTTCTCTCTCTCCCTCTTTTTTTTTTTCTCTCTTTCCCTCCCCCCCCTCTCTCTCCCTCCCTCTCTCTCTCTTTCTCACACACACACACACGCACACAAACACACACATACGCTCACTGATGGTATAATGACAGGGAAATTCTTGTGCAAAGAAAGAGAACTAAGGTGTCGGGCCACCCTTACCGGACCACCTGACTTTTGTTAAGCTAGTAGGGATCAGTGTGATATAACCCACTGCATAGGCCGTAGGATCAACCCTGGGCTTTATTTTTGTTGTTTTTCAGGATGACCTTACTATGCCTATTGTCGCCAGGGGTAGTTCCTCGTTTCGGTAAGCCCCTCTGGGTTTTTGGACCACCCTCCATCCCTCCCTTCCCCCCCTTTTTTTTTTGGTTATTCCCTTCTACGCCCAGTGATCGCCGCCGGTAACTTTGCTCTAGCATACCTATGAATGCCTATGACGTTGGTCCGACGACCTTTGTATACACCGACCGATCCTGGTGGAAATCCTCGTTGGCAGTCCACGAGGTCGCGTACGCAAGAGGGCCCGGGAACGACCTGTTCGTATTATCGCCCCTGACCCTACCTGTGATTGGTCTCCACCTGCTGATGATAACTAGTGGTGAATGAGGTGGGCATGATACGATCTTCACTACAACCGATGATGGGGTTCTGTTTTGCGGTCGTCGTGTTGATGCGTGGCGAGGCGTTGTATTGAAAGATGTGATGATGTCCCCATGATAATCTCGGGACTATGGGTGGTGCACTGAGCTGGCATGACGTATATTTCCGGGTGATTCGTGCGTTGTTTTCGAAAGTATTTGCAGTTGTTCGTTGACGGCGGGGGTGCGTATCCGTTTTTGCCAACTTTTGCGGATGGAAGGGCTCCTTGATTAATAAGGGTGTGGGGTGTCTGTCGCGGCTAGTAAGAAGAGTGCTGGCACGAATGGGAAGGCGTGTTGTGCTATCATGGTGAGAAGAATTCTGCACTTATGACGGGTATGGCTATTTTGGTCCTGCTATGCCAATTTGGCTGTTTGTGATTACTTGACAAAAATCGCTGCTTCAACCTGCATCTGACCGCTGTATGTTGAGTATTGTACATACGACGCGTATGGCCTTAACTTTTTTGGTGGTGGTCTTTTGAGCAGTTGTGCCAGAATTCTTCCCTGTCATGGATACAAGCATGATAATAGAGTAATGTTTCTTGCCTTCGCCCTTTCTCCTTCCCCTCCCCCTTTGCCTCCGCACCCCTTTTCCTCTCTGAATCACCTAAGGACGATGGTCTCTGTATACGAGTTCCATGTCCCTATGGTTTTATTGTCCCCTTTCAGTGCACATTGGTGTTTTTTTTTTTTCTCCTATGATGATCCGGTTTTGTGGATACCGGTGAAAAGTACTTCAGGGAAACATCCATTACCCTCCCTCCAAATATGGACTATAAAATGTAGCTTGGCTAAAAAGGGGAAATACCGGTGAAAAGTACTTCAGGGAAACATCCACTACCCTCCCTCCAAATGTTGACTATAAAGTGTCGCTTGGATAAAAAGGGAAAATCTGAATTTTGGTCCATAATTACTTCACTTGTTGAATGTCTATTGTATGGATTTCACAACCTTGTGTATTGTGATATTCTTGTGCGGGATTGCGTGTCTTATCCTCATGAATGTGTGCGTGTGTGTGTGTGTGTGGTAATGGTAAGATGTAGGATTTTATTGCTCTGTGAGAATCTTCATGAGATGTCATTGCACAAATGAGTAGTCGTCTTTTCTCACTGATAAGCATGAATTCTGCATGGATTTCTATGTATTTTGTTCTAGCTTTCGTCGCCTATCTATCTTTTCTGTCGATGCTGGCGTTATTGAAGCATCGTTGCTGCTGCTCTTGTCCCATCTGAACGAAGATGCTGAATTGCTCCGCCTATGGTGCGCCTGCGCCAAGGTTTTGCAAAGCATACATCGAGAGTCATAGGTGTTAATAAACAGATCCATCGGTGATCTCTTTTTTTTCTGGCTGAGGTTTGATCGATCCTTCGTTCTTTTGGGGTTTGCTTGGAGCGCAGACTTTCTATGTCTGGCGAATACGGCCTCTAGCTGTCGTTCTGAAGAATATTGAGTGACGATTGGATATGTGCTCGTACCGTTCCCCCGTTTTTTTTTTATAAAAGTGCAAGCGGTCTTACTATGCATTCTATGTTGTGGTAGTCCCTTCATTCTTTAAAGAAGCGGTGTCGTGTCCGGAGTGGTTTGACGACATTACTAGGTGATATGAGTGGTGGAAGGATGATATTGATGTGCAATCATGAGTGAGGAGGTCACTAAGTACAGGAGTCTGCATATGGTCATTATGCATCAGTGGTGCCCTTTTTTATTTCGTCAAGCAATCATGATAGGTTTGTCATCAACGGATGACACCTTTTTGTTTTTTCCCTTGTTTGCCCGGTATTTGGCATGATTGGTGTTCTCCGGCCGGCCCCCTTGATATCGATGCATGATTCATCGATGAACTCCTTCTGTCATGCCTTCGACCTTAATGACAGACTGCTGAGGGCATTTGTGAACACATGGCCGCCCTTGCCAATCTTGGTACTTATGGTAGCGTGTGTTTCTTTCATAGCCGGGATAATAGTTGTGAGTAGGATGAAGGTGTTTTGTGCAGTATTGATGGTTAATGACGTTACTGATACCTCACTCATTCGGGGAACTTTGGTGATAAGGACCCCGAGGTAAGATACGTTACTGATACCTCACCTATAAAAAGGGGAAACGGCGTGATAGGATATCTACGTCAGAGTGCTATTGTTCATCGCTGTCGCGCGCGGCGGTCGCGCACCCTACCGGGAGCGCAGAACCTCACGATCGTGTCACGCAGGATATATTCTTGAAAAAGAACCAGTCACCATTCCAACCGTGCGCGCATGCTATACCTCTCGCGACACCCCACGACAGGTCAGGGAGCCACGAGGTACAACTTACCTCTACCCGAGGGGCTGTCACCACCCTCAGGTAGGTGTATCCCTGTTGAGCGACCGGCCCACGTGCGAAGGCCTTTACATGCCTTTGTAGACGTAGGTCGACCGAGGGCGTTTGCTCGATCGCTGTAGCATAAAATGGGGAACGCGCGTTAAGACGCCTAGAACTGACCCGTCAGATATTCAGGTCGAACTTTTAAAAGACAGTCTATTTTCGCTACTGCGTAATGTATTATTCTTTTGACAAATATCAATCAAACCATCTTTCTACCAAAAGGCGTTCTATCTTCCTTAACAGATCATGACTTAACAGAACATCAGAATAGTATAGAAGTTAAGTTGGACAAATGATGAATATGAAAGCATTACCGCAGAGAACCCTTCCCACTTTCACAAGCGCTGTGTGTCCGAGACTCTTCAACAGACTAGGTCCAATTCAATCCAAAATCATGCACAAAACAGACCTGCATAGAAATAATGCAAAAACAGTTCACATGCCATGCACTAACGACATCAACCATCAACCATTGACCTTGTCCCTCACTTCCCAAACCATGTATGACAACCTTGTCTTTCCTGAGACGTAAGCCCAACCCCCTCACAATTCTTCAAAGGACCCTTGAGAGTGACTAGGACCATTTAGGCAATGACCACATGTGACAGTTTTACTGACCACAGGGTTTGACTTTAGGGGTGAGTATCAAGTCAAAGGAGAAAAGTTGAATCGGTAACAACCGACCTGTTATCGAAAGATAACATAAATCTTAGCCCTTTGTGTAAGACTTCTCCTTCAATTGCAGTAGAAGAGACCTGCACACACACAGGTCAACAAAGATTCAACACCCCCACTCGATTTCCCACATATTGATATCTAAGGGTCAAACCCTTAGACATGGGTAGTGAGTTCTGGAATCGACATCCCAGGTCTAATCCCTAGTTTTACTCTCACAACCCTACCCTAAGTCGTCTGTCACTCTCTCCTTTCACTTAAGGAGTCTCATGCCTGTGTCCTAAGTTGTCTTAAGAAAACTCATATTTCCCCTACTCCCAGTCCCTGCATTTTCTCTCCTGGAAATAAGCGCACCGTTTGGCGCTTATTGTAGATGAGATGTAACTCATTCATCGTTGTGGTGTCGAGTGCATCGGTTCCGCACGGGGACCTTCCTGGCCGCATCACGCAGGATTATGCAGGACTTGTCGCGGAGAGCATTTGCCGCTCCGGCCGAGTGCGCCAACCGTACCTCTCGCGAGCCCCTACGACAGGACATGGTCACGCGAGGCACCGCTTACCCCCACCTGCGGGAGTTGTCACCATCCCTTAGGCGGGCGTATCCCTGCCGAGTTACTGAAGCACATGCGAAGGCTTTTCGTATGCAATTGCAGAGGTGGCTCAACCGAGGGCGTTTCTCGTTCGTTGTAGCATAGGTGGTACGCGCGGTCGAACGCCCATAATCGAACCCGCGCGCGAATCAACGTTCTGGGGGAGCTTACGTCCCAAACGTGACCCAAAGTTGGTCGACTAGGACGCATCCACGTGTTACACCACAACACTCACATCCACCCACACGCAACACATGAAACACACAAAATAAACACCACAAACAACACCACAACACAGCAGCACTCCTAGTTCCTTCAGTATCCCACCCATAACTTTACGTCGCGAGACTCAGATAGCGCGCTGGACTTTCATGCGAGCGCATGGCCTCCTCATATCGACCAGCCATGCGGGCATACGCAAGCATTCGCGCTGATGGGGTACCACGCAGTACTCGTACTCGGGCGACCCTTGATATTCTCGAGGGTCATATTCGACACTCAAGTGTCGGCTGACAAGTGCGTTGAGGGGTTACCTTCGTGGCGCTAGACAACCGCCATGCGCGGTTGAAGACCACACCCTCTTCTGCACCCTGTGCAGAGGGGTTGAGTAGACAGCTTCAGGGTTGTCGTGGTAGCCAAAATTTAAGGGGTTTGACTTTGACAGCTCCCACAGACTACAACGTTATAAAAATCAAAGGAGGAAACGACTGCCGATAGAGAAGGAGGGTCACCCCCGTTCCTCTCTCTGTCTGACCCATCGTCTAATAGCCGTTTCAGATGGAAGGGGTAGGCTAACACGAAAGATGCGTGCGGATGATGCCCCAAGATCAGACCCATAGGCCTACTGGGACTGATACCTCGCCCACGCGTGGTTTTGAGCTATTGAAACTCGGGTCTACTGGCCATAACGCTCTTTTGTCCTTTCCGCTCGACCCATAACTTTTAGGTGCGAAAATCGGTAAATGTTGCGCTTGTGGTTTAGTATAAAGCCGCGTGGACGCAGGACCTACGCATACAAACTAGCAATGCAGTCCAACACACGCGGTCCTGATGACGGCGCTTTATGTGGTGCCCATACCCGAGTGGCCTCATTCGAGCCATGGGGTCGCTCTCGACGCTCAGGCGTCGGCTGAGGTGCGCGCTAAGGGGGGTAACCCTTTAGCGAGCGCAAAACCGGCCTGAGGGCCTTACCATCTTCAGCACCGTGAGATGTCCCAAGGGCTGCAGGGTAAGATGGTCCTTAGGGCAAGAAGGGATTCAGAGCGGTGGTGAGTTGTCTGGCGCATCACCATCGGCACGCTAATCCTTCCGCCCGGAAATTTATCGTTCCACCAAAAATAATTTAAAACAAGAAAAAAGAAAGGGAGTACTTGACGTTGACAGGGAAAGCATGGACGCCGTGCCGGACCGAGTTGTTGGGGGACAGCCCCTCATCCTTGCGGCGCTTCTGTCTCCCCGGGCAGTACGTAGATCAGCCCCGTGCGAGGGGTGATCTCTTCCGCTGAGCCTAGGACCTGGGGCGTCCTGGACAAGGACCTTGAATTCCAGGCCTGGGACTAACGTCCAACCAACTAACATCATTGAGTAAGGAAAGACGTAGGGCATTGGATTAGGCTGCCCCAACTTAGGGGTGTGCCTAACCTGCCTAAAACAAGTACGAACGACGAGTGGTCGGATCGCCCTAACTTAAGGGTACGTCCAACCTACATAAGATGAACGACAAGAGCATATCACTAGGCCCCCCTAACTTAAGGGTACGCCTAGTTAGCTTAGACAGTTTAGATACATAAGACAATATGACCAGGCCGCCCTAACTTAAGGGTAACCCTGATCTGCCTGAACAATCACAAACGACGTATGACTAAGCCGCCCTAACTTAAGGGTACGCTTAGCCTCCGCAACAACAGTATCAGAGGACAACCATTGATATACTTTCACAAACT
>BFEA01000183.1:1404054-1452904 GCA_003427395.1 Chara braunii
ATCTGCCCTCCAATGTATTCAGTCAAGTCCTTTATCCAGGTACATTCGTTCACCTCATTCCCCTCAACTGTCTCCTTCTCGGGTAGCAGATCCCGACCTCGACTACCCCGAGGATGCAGCGTCGAGATCGGCGAGCCACAGCAGCGGTGTGATTATCAGCGGAAACTTGACGCCATGCAAGGCCAAGTCGGGATGACGGGCAGAGATCCCATCAGCGAGACTGGGAGGATGATCTTGAGCACGACGAGCACACACAGCAGAACCGGCGGGATGGAGACGAACGGCTTCGAGATCGATACTCATCGACGAACCGAACTACGTTCCCGCATAGCAAACACGTGACACCGCTCCAACCCTTACTAACTATGCAAAGCAAAAAATGTATTTCCCGCTAGAACAGGAAAAGATACATTAGCGGAATCCATGCATCCTCTTCCTCTTTCTACTGCGCAACCTTCGTACCTCATACCAATTAGTCCGCTACTCAGATTGACTTTCTGACGTGGCCAATCAACCCAGAATGATCTAAAACCCCCGTTTGGTATCTTCGTTTGCCAAAAACGGCCGAGAAACGGCCGAGCAATTCAATTTGCACTCGTCTTCACCCGTTTCCCTTCCTTTCTCCTTCGAACGTACCTGGTGAGAAATCGCGTCCAGGTTCATCCCCGCCCCCTTTTTTTTGTTCTTATCGTGCTGCTTCCTCACTCGTGGCGCTGCGCCTTCCTGTGCTATCTTTCTCTTCTCTAACTCTTCCTCTTTCTCCTCCTGTACTACCTCTCCCCCACTAATCTGTTGCCTCACCTTCTCGGACAGCATCCACCATACCAAACGAAGAGAGGGCTCGCCCCCTCTATTTATGCGAGTCAGCCTTGTGCAGGGGCCAGGCCAATCTTCCCTGTACCATTCCAATTTTAACGGATGTCCCGAAGGACCAGGCCGTAGACTGCGGCCCCAAGACTCCTTCGCACGTTGACCGGGCCCAGCCGACTCAGAAATATTCAATATTACCCATCAGTTTCCATTATCTGGTTTCGAACTTATGTCTGTACTTCACCGACTCAGTGGTGTATCCCCTGAGCTAGGTTGTTGGGTCCACGGCCGGTCCTGGTGCCACCGTCGGACCACGTTCAAGAAACGGGACAAAAATAGGAAATAAGAAATTTGGAAATAAAAATAGTAATAATAACTCTTAGAAGAATTTTTTAGGAAAATGGGACAGGAACCGTTGGTACTCGGTCATGCCCTGCGGGCCCACGGTCGGATCCCCCAACAAAACTAAGGGGGATAGTCCCGCGGGACCCTCGACCCCTCAGTTCCCTCTATAGCGCTTCTCTGCTCCTCCAATGCTGGCTGCTGGCCTCGATCCCGGGATCCGCCTGGTGGAAATTCAATGCTGTAACCGATAGGGCTAAGCCCAAACCTGACTTGGCTATGTGCTTCTTGGTATGTGAATAGGATGACCAGCCGGCCTGGGCCTCGAGGTGGGGCCTCAGGCCGTTTTCTAACCTAGAGCTCGCGTCCTAGTGCCCTCGTAATGCCACATTTGGCTGTCTCAAGGGCAAGGCTCCATTTGGCCCGCCACACGCGCTTGCTCCACCGTGCTATGGCTGCGGACCAAGCCTTTCATAGCCCGCCACGACCGCCTTTTTACCGCCCTTCAGCCGACGAAACCCCGACTTCCGCTCTGGTCCGTGCCATCCTTACTTGGTTTCAGCGTCGACTCCTACTGTCGACGGTGAATGGTCAACCTAGTGCCTGCAAAATTTCAGGCGGTGCGACCCTGAAACGTCGGTCCCCATTAAGTCAGACAACATCCTCCTCTAGTCACAGCCTTACCAAGTCAACTTCATGCCGTCCGAAATTTTGCCTGAGCGCACGAGGTTGCGGCTTCCTCATAAATTCTAGTCTAGCACTTACTTGTTCTACCGGCGTCTCATAGCCTGCCTTGATCAATCGTTTGGCCCGGCTAACGCCCGCCCGCAAAGTGCATGCTCACACACTCTCTAATCAACAAAAATGGGACGCGCAACAAAAACGGAACGCGCACCACCAGCTTTCTTCCTGTAAGCTGCAAAAATGTGCCCAAATACCCTTGTAAGGGTATTCGGACCGACAGTTTTCCGGACCTTATTAAGCGACGTCCTCGTCGCGTCGGACAATCAAAACTATAAACACAAGCACATTTGCTGACGAGGAAGTAACCATTCCGACTCACCGGTCCGACTCCGTTCGAGGTGTTCTTATCAATCTACTCCCGTCACCGCGTTTCATTGTCAGGGTTTTATCCTGGGTCTCCCACGTCCTGGCCTCGGAGTTAGGGGATACTTCGTTCCGTACTACAACGTAATACCCGCTCCCAGGTAGTAGGTTGATAACTCTTTCCCTTTGTCGTAGACATCTGCCGGTTCACCGTTGGGTGTCCTGTTTAGTCATCGTCCCTCGTACGGGGTCATAACTTAGAACGCGGGCCCTAACCGAGACCTCTCAAAATACGGGGCACCTCTAGTCCCCAAATGGTAGTGCTTACCATATCAAATATTTAATCATAATAAACACCCATCCTGGAGTCTAACACAGGTGACTTTAAGTCTCCATCTTGGTCCACCATGGAACGGTCGATCACGCCGAATCCACGGCCCACCACGTTGTTATGTAGCGATGGTGCCCTCGTTGGTTACGCAACGATAAGCAATTCTTCCTATCTTAGCACCCCAAAGGATTCCGACGCACGACTTAATCAACCCCAATGACCTTCCCTCTAGCTAAACCTCTCCGGGCGGTCGACCCTTCAAGACTTAACCTTTGGTGAGTCATGGTCCCGCTGCCAGGTTGCGCCGGTCAGCGGCCCTCGCTGGGAGTTAGGTTCCACAGTTCCAGGGATGCTAAGTATAGCCCCTTAGCTTGGCCTCACAAAATATGTCCCTTAGACTGACTTCATTGTGGTCTGACACTTTCTTCCAAAAGTCTTCTGAACAAACAAAGGATCACATACCAACTGCCCACGGGGCTACGTGGAGGGATAGTGCCTTTCTCAAACATTCCAATCAATCCCTCAGTAATTCCACAAGGTCGTGCCTCCCTTACTTTGATCAAAAGTAGGCAAGGTCACATGTTTTTTAGGGACATCTCACAATACTTTCCAAAGTTCCATCATAATTGCCAGAAACTTTCATCCATAATTTTCACAAAGTTCTTGGCCTTTCCTCGTCAGACTTACATACACACAAAAAATCATCATCATTATGGCAACTCCTTTGAATGCCCTCACAAATTTCATCCTTTTAAGAAAGTTCAATCGACCATTGGGCTTTCTTCTCTCTTCTGTGAGTCACACAAAAGACACATCTTTGGTTGTGAACTTTCCATTCATCATCATTCTATCTGGGCAAAACACATCATGTCATCTTTTTCTCCAAAATCTGAGAGCACTCTCTCCCACTACACTTTGGGCTCCACTTGTCATTGGGACAGGGATGCGCAAGTATAGTGGAAGAAAGCGCGGATCAGTTCACTTCACAACATTCACTTCATCACACTATCATCCATATGGGCAAGTCCACAAACTGCAAGTGAGTGTGACACACCATACCCATAAAAAAAACAAGGTTCGAGATTCATATAAGTACACAGGATATGAGGCCTGCAACAAGCAAAGACTCCTGTCCTTATAAAAAAATTCAAGGTACTGTACAAAAAGAGTCCAAGTATCCAACAAGGAATCAAGGTATCCAAGTGTGAAAATATCAGAAATCGATAGTCACTCCCTACTCACGAGTGTCACTCTGCTCTAGATGATGAAGAACCATAACTTTACACAGTGGTATTATAAGAACACTCCCCACTACACTTGCGAAAGAGAGAAAAATAGTTAGAATCGCACACAGAGTTATTTTATGTGCCGAAACGTCTAAAGTAGATATCTCACTATTAGCTCAACTCGCTGATGTACATGGGTCTGATTCAATCCTCCATGCATCCTCCTATATACAAACAACCATCAGTCAGAGACTCAGAGATGTCTCGCGTATACTAGACTCACATTTTTCCGGACCTTATTAAAAAATTCTACTCCTGGTCACTCATGACCTCCTGCAGCTGCCTACACAACTGCGCCCTCACCCCATCACGAGTCTTGGGAACCAGGACTCCATTCCTATCTCTCCACACTCCAGATGACTCTCTGATGGCCAAACCATTTGCCTCGTCCTTGAGGCTTTTAGGGCAGTGGTCATATCGATGTTCGCCCTTCTTGCAGTAGAAGCATTTACCAATCTTCTTCTAAGTCATATTGTCCTCTTCCTGCGAAGGTACTGATGACGGGACTGTTGAGATCTTACTCGTGACCTCCTGTTGTGGGACCTCTGGGGAAGTGGGGCATGTCGCTCTGTCATCTGCTCGCATCACCTGCTCGCCGACACGTCCCTCTGGCTCCGAACCAGTGGCCCAAAACCCCAATGCGTCTCGCAGACCTGCAACTAGAGGCATATCCTGAGGTACAGTCGATGCCTGACATCTCTTCAAATCCCTCTTTGACTCAGCCTCAACCATGGTCTGACCCACGCTCTCCTGACCCTCCTGCTGTCCCATGGTCTCTCCCTGGGTTGTAGGTGGAAATACTTCAACTCCTATGGCCTCTGCTGGTGGTCTCTCTTTTCGTATCGCTGGCCCCTGTCCAAGTGTCAGGCCAACTGACATCCTCCACTCAAACCCTCCGACCTCTGAGTCCTTCTCAGCTAGTGCCCCTTGCGGCTCCAACATCTCATTGTCTATCAGGGGAATCTCCTCACCCTCCTGCTGGTCCACCTTCTCTTCTTCCTTCTAGCATTTGAAGGCTTCTTCTGCAGGTCGTTCCCTGATCTCAAACCCTTGGACCTCTGTCCAATCCACTACTGCAGTTGGAGCCTGCCGCGCATACTTGGTCTCGAGATCTTGTATC
This sequence comes from Chara braunii, assembly GCA_003427395.1. Lineage (NCBI taxonomy): Eukaryota > Viridiplantae > Streptophyta > Charophyceae > Charales > Characeae > Chara > Chara braunii. The sequence continues at coordinate 1,408,991 of BFEA01000183.1, forward strand.
CTCTTCTCCCATTCTGCCTCCTTTGCTTGGAAGGAGACCTGCTGTGCCTGTAGATAGGCCCTCAGGACGTCATTGACCTTATTAAGGGTCTGATTGACCTACCTGACGGCCTCGTTTTTCGCCCAAACCTTTACCATATCTGCCTTCACTGCCTCCATCTCTTTGCCCTGTCTCTCCAAACCCTTCTTCAGGTCTTCAACTTCTCTTTCCCATTCTACTCTTTGGCCATACGCTTTCTGTGCCACTTTTGTCAGCCTTTCCCCAACCTTCTCATCTGAAGCTCTGGCTGCTGCGAAACCCTCCTTCACTACACCCCTCAAGTTGAGTAGGTCTGCAGAGACTAACCTGACCCCCATCTCCTGATGATGCCCTCTAGACCTCCCTGCAGCGTCCATCAGCTTGTCAAAGCTGACCAAGACCTCTGAAAATAGGGGAAGGTCCTCCTCCTGAGTGCGAGTGCCCTTACCACTTTTGTCATCCACCTCCTCAGGCTCTTTTACCTGCTGCATCCTCTCGTGCAGCTCTGCAAGGTTCTTCATCCTGAGCTGAACCCTGATCTCTTGCTCCCTTGCTGCTCTCTCCTTCCTATCCAATTCCCTCTCTTTGGCAGATTGCTCCTCCCTTTGCTCCTGTACCTATGACTCATGAGGCTCGCCTGACTCCATGTCTGGCATAGGACAATCCACCTCCCTCTAAGCAGGCTGTGGAGGCACCCCTGGACCACTTGACCCTCCTGCTCTCTCGGGCCCATGGGATCTGTGCTCCTTCCTTTTGTCCTTCCTCTGAGTCCCTGATGACATGTCTCGCTCAAAGGTCCTCCTCTCCTTTGTCTCTGGCTCCCTCCTCTTTTCCAGGCTCCTTTCCCCTATTTGACGTGCTGGAGTATAGTGGTCCCAGAGCAGCTTCTTGCAGTGTCCCCAGTTCGTAGCAGGTACCACAATAGACCTGACAAAGGGTCTGATGTGTCGCCTCATGCACAGGAGGAAGCTCCCCATCCTTTGCTTTCCTGAAATATCAAGCTCATCCGCATATCGGTCATAGACCCATAGAAACTCCCCCAGGTTAGCGGAGTCGAATCGAATGGGTTGTCCATTTCTCCCTACTGGCGACGGGTGCAAACCCTCCATCTTTCTCTCAAAATCCTTTCAGGTTAGTGACTCCCTGACAAGGTTGGCGATGGGGTCTGTCCACTCGCCTGTGCCTCGCACCTCCCTCAACATCCTGGTGCCATCCCATCCAAACTCCTGAGCGTGCCTCTCAAACTCAATCAGGAACAACTCAATGATCCATCCCTGGAAAACTGGAGGCTTGTCTTCTCTCCTGGTCCCCATCTGCGTCCTCTGTCTGGTCGTCCCCAGAGGGGTTTCCACTGGCTCTGCCCCTCCCCTCCCTCTTGGCATGGCTGCCCCAAGCGGTGTCAAGCCTGCACAACAAGGAGGAGACAAACATGAGCACATAGAGGGTAAGCAGTCCTGGACGAACTCAATAGGAGACATACATAGCCCTCCCATAACTATCCCAGCTATCTGCCTATCCATATATGCATACGTACACACACGAGTCTACCCAAAAAGTCACAACCTGTCACCCTATTGTACTGAGAACAATATCCTATATACCCTACTTATACTAATGTTTCTATATAAAGCGCTCAGAAAATGATTCTAACCGGTGAGGTCCATGCTCACCTCGTCTCGAGCAACTAACTTTTTTAGCCTCGAGCCTGACACCCAGTCTTTCCATGCCGTCCCATTCAACTCCTCAATCTGGTAGGCTCTATGCTCACCACACCTGGTGACCCTGTATGGCCCCAACCACCTCTTGTCCAACTTCCGCGACCACTGCTTCTCCAGAGATGAGTCGTATAGCAGCACAATGTCTCCCACCTTAAGAGCCTTTTTCCTTACTCTTGCCATCTTATCCCACCTGAACTTGTCCTTGGTACGGCTGTCAGCCGTCCTACTTGCCGCCTCCTCAATCCTGTCTTCTATAGCGCCAATGTGACGTGCCCTTGAGTCAAGTAGTTCTTCAAACGTCAGATTCGTCTCGAGGTTTTGCCGCCTCCAAGTTTTCTGGAAGCTTTCGATAGGGAACGTTGCATGCCTGCCATACCATAGCGTAGCCGGTGCTTCTCCTGACAGTGATATTATCCACGAAGAAAGCGACCCTCGAAAAATTCGGCCACTGATTGGGTCTGCCATCTGTCCATTTGGCGAGAAGATTCGTGATGGTGCTGTGCCCTTTTTCCACCGGTGCATTAACTTGGGGGTGCGCTGCAGTAGTGTACTTGACGATTACCCCATACCTCTTTAACAATGCCTTCACTTCTGCACATGTGAATTCAGACTCTCTATCCATCACAAACCTGGAGACAAAGGGGTAGCGGAGATAATATTATTCGATGCATCGGGCCAGCGTCTCCCCAGTCTTCATGCGAATGGCCCTGCCATCTACAAATCCAGAGAGGTTGTCCTGCACATCAAAGATAAAATTATAACTCCCTATTCCCAGCGGCATTGCCAACAGATCCAGGTGCACGACCGCGCCAACTTCACGAACATATCTTGGGTGAAGCGGCTCCCTAGGTCTAAGAGAGGATCGCTACTGGCATGATACACAAGATTTACAATAATCATCGATCATATGTCCCATGCCATCCCAATAGTATAGTTCGTGTATCTTGAGGTAAGTCGTGTCTGTGCTTCTGTGGCCACCTGCCGTACCGTCGTGCAGTGCTGCCATTACGTCAATCTGGCGAGCGACGCCGCAGACAACTCTTCTGGGAGTCCTTCCTTTGCTTCTCATGAACAGATGGCCATCCCTTACTAGAAAGCTTGGCCTCATCTTCAAAACTCTCGCGCAAGCGTCCCTTTCCCTCATCTCACACGACATAAGCATTTCGAGTTCAAGGTATACTCCCTCATATTCCTCTGCCCGAAACGCTTCCTTAATCTTACCTTCCTCAAAATCATCATCCTCCCTCTCGTGGATCACATTATCACCCTCTTCCTGGTCTTGCACCGTATTCCTGACCACCTCTTCTTGAAGCAGCGCATTTGCCAACAGATACACCCCACCTATCACTTTCTCGTGCTTGCTTACCTGCATCGCCCCATCCTCAATCGTGAGCAAGTCCTCATGTAGCTGGTACTTGCCTGTTAAAGCCAGCTCCATCATCCAATCCACACCTGGCATTCCCTAAGAGTCTTCTTCAACATAGGGCTTAAGGACTAAGTCTGGTCGTCGTACATGTGTCCTGGTGGCACAAGCCACACAGGTCGCCCCAGAGTAACATAGTTACCCACGGCCAATGATCACGAGTTAATGTGGAGTCTCACATCCTCCTCACTGTCCAGGAACCCGTCAACTGGTGGAGTATCCTCGATCACTCCTTGGTTGTTCTTGTCCCAGTCGACTCGACTCAGCCTGTCTGCCCTGTTCTTATTTCTCGGAATTCGCTCCAACTCAAAGTCGAACATCCAGATGTACGTTAACCATCTGGCGATAGTTGGATCTGAAGGAGCGAAGTTTTTGAGAGAACCAGCTAGAGCAGTTGGGTCCACCCTCAATACAAACCTGCTGCCAAAGAGGTAGTTTCTGAAAATCCTTAAACAGTGAAGAACTGCCAAGGTCTCGCGCTTAAACTGAGAGTAGTTCCTCTCAACTATATTAAGCGTTCGACTCTCAAATCTTAGTGGTCGTTCTTCTCCATTGGGATCTCGTTGAATCAACACACCTCCTAAAGCAGTTGGTCCTGCGTCCGTTTCGACAATGAAAGGCCTGGTCATCACCGCCGCATGATCTGGTACCCCACTACTAGACCTCCTTCCACAAACTCTTTCTTCAGACCTTCTATAACCGACTCTTGCTTGTCTCCCCGCTCCCAATCTTGACCCTGACGCACAAGCTTTCGCAACTGCTCAGTCTTTGCCGCAAACCCCTTTATGAAGATCCTCCAAAACCCACATGTTCCCAGGAAGCTCCTTACCTCCGTGATAGTCTCGAATGGGGTTGGTCATTCGAGAATCTTATTGGTGTTCTTAGTATCTGGTCGACGACCCCTCTCGTCACACACAAATCCTAAGATAGTGGCTCCGCTTATGCAGTGCATTGACTTCGGCCCACTGGCAGTGAGGTTATGCTCCTTCAAAAGGTCCAGGACCTTGCACAAGTCTTACACATAATTCCAGAGAAAGCGCCTGATTCCCGGCATCACCTCCCGCTCATCCTTCCCCTTAGGCCCTTTCACGGCCATATCATCAATATAAGGCTGCGTAATGTGAGGACTTATGGACTGCATCGCCCTCACCATGTGTCTCTGGACCATAGCAACTGCATTCGTCCACCCTTGCGGTGCGACGTTCATGTGAATCAACCCTCGAGGGGTATGCATAGCTGTCATGGGTCTGTCAGATGGGTATACAAGAAATTGGTCGTAACCCGAATACAAGTCTATGAGAGATATTATGGCTCTCCCAGCGCAAGCCTCTGAAAGCACATCAGCGTTGGGGAGACCACCTTCGTCCTTCACTGTTACAACATTCAAGCGCTGCAAATCCTGTACCCATCTCAGAGTCTCATTGGGTTTGACAAAGCAAAACCAAGGGGAGGCATACGACCCACTCAAGTAGGCTGCCACATGTGTGCGGATCTTCTCATCAAGGTATTTAACTACCTTCTCTTCATCAGCTGGATTAGGATACCGCGCACCTCGCAAGTTCCATGGCTCGTGAGGCACGGTGTGTATCCTAATCATCGGGATTATGTCCACGTCCAGGCGACCTCTCTCATCATCACTGTATGCATATGCAGCGTGCCTTCCTCTTATGGTTTCCACCATAAGCTTCTCCTCCTGCGCTGTAAGGAAGCCAGACTCCCCTATAATCAGCGCTTTCTCTGTCTCAGAAGTGATATGGCACGACCCCTTTTCCGCGTCTTCTCGCATCTACCGTATCAACTATCGTTCCCGCTCGTAGTAAACTTCTTGCTCTTCAGCCAGGAGTACGGGAACAGGGCGCCATTTATGATCTACCCTTTTCTACCGCTTTGTGACCACTGCTTGAGCCCACCCCTAAAAAAAGCCGAGTTGCGCTTTGGGGCTGTGCTCCAATTGCTCCACCTATCCTTCCCAACGTTCGATATACCAATTCCATTTTTTTTGCTCCCATTTGTTCCACCACCTTCTCCCTCAAGGCTTCTACAACCTCTGGGTCCGCCATCCCATAGGTCGACACTATGTCCATAGCATCACCTATATTCGTCAGGCTAAGGGTCAGCGCCTCTGGCCCTCTTTCTTCTTCAATCTTGTTGTCTTCCAGTCTCAACCTCTCCTCTTCTGATTCTTCTATAGTGAAAGAACCAGGGTTGGACCGGTTCCTTATACTCCTAGGTCCTGTGTTCTTGCAAGTGATAACCTCATAATTTCCGCACACTGGATCGCATAGGACGAGGAACATAGTCCCGTCATGCTTGTTAAGTATGACAGTCTCTGTTTGACTTAAGAACGACCTACCAAGTAGAATAGGGTGGTCAAGATCAGGCACCACAAAAAAACAACTTCTTACTTTCATTTTTCCAATTTCCAGAATCACCGATGATTCGGTCCCTATGAAAATTGACCAACTGTTCGCCCCTATTAAGACCCCGTTGTCAGAGCAATCTATCTTCATCCCGAAGCGCGCAGCACGCTGCTCTTTTATGAGGTTCATCTCTGCGCCACTATCCACAATGGCCGTGCAACTTTCCTTTTACCACCACATCAAGGCACCCACATGCGACGGACTTCCAATCCATCTTTGTACCGGTCTTAGCCCATTCTGCCTCTTTAGGGATTAAGGTCCCTAGTCGTACACTGGCCACCATCTTTCTAGATAAACGCACTTGTAGCTCATCCCTGAGCGTTGGCGCCGAAGCCAGAACGTCCTTTAAGTTCAAAAGGTGATTATGACCCTCAAGGATTCTATCCATTATCTCCTCCACGTCAAACCCTTCCTCCACTCGAACAACATACTTATTTTTCTTTACTTCTGAGGACTTGTCCGTATCGGGCTTGGCGCCTCTCTTTTTGACCCTTTGTTCAGCCTTCTCGTCCTCTTCTTTCCTCAATCTGTCGTCTTCATCCTCCTCTTCCTCACGGACATCTACAACCTCTTTCTCCCCACTAGGCTCAGGAACATCCTTTGCTGGCTCCTCGAGGCTCACCGCCCCCTTGGCCCTTGTCCTGACAGCATGCAGTACTCTCCCTGACCTGGAGGGTGACCTATAAGTCATGCCGGACCGAGGCGTCGGCCCTGAAAACGTAACTCCTGGTAAATTTCCAGACCCACCTTGCGACCCAGGACCCATATCGTAGAGGTACACCAGTGACTCCTTACCTCTCCACTCTTTAACCTCTTCACACATATCGGCCAATTTTTGTTGGTACCTCCCGACTTTAGCCACTAAATCCTCCATCCTTTCCATTGTTTGTCGGGCCTCCCTCCAGCAATCTTCCCCTACCTTCGCGTGTCGTAGCTCATTCCAACAATCCTCCTCTATCTCATCATCAGATTCCACTATGATTGGCTCTTCCTTGATGGCGCCGAGTCTCCTCCCCTGCTCCATTTCCTCACTCTCTCCTACTTCCACCGTGATGTCGTAGCGAACCTCCTTCTCTTGCCAAATCTGGAAAATGGCCAGAGGAGTGGGTGGCGCGCCGGCCTCGGCCCTTCGTAGGGCTTCCTTCCTTGTACCGCCAGGGGTCTTTGGGTCAAGGTAGTACCCAAATTTGTCGTACATATCCCCATCATAGTTGGTACTGATTAAACCTTCATCCTCATCGTTCCTCCGGACGTGGCAGAACTTGATGGTGTGACCTTTCTGTCCGCAATGCCAGCAAATGACATTCCTCCAATCCATTCTTCCTCTGCCAAAGCCTCTTCCACCTTCTTGACTACCCTGACTTCCTTACGCATTCCAGGCCCCATTACCTCCTCCTGTGGAACTATCACCACCATTTCCCCTTCCATTTCCTCCGCGGCCACCATTTCCTCGCCCCCGGCCCCATCCTTGATTTTGTCCACGCCCACCACCTTGGTTTCCTTGCGATCCTTGTGGGGCCGACTGTTGAGGTTGGCTTGGCTGCGGGTTCGGGTGGCTTACCTGTTGAGACTGGGGCCCTGGACACCCGCAGAAAGCCGTGCTCAATGACGCTCTTGCGCATGATCCATGCGGCCCACTCACCGGCTATGGCACGTATGAGCAGTGCGCAGGCCAAGGACTGGGAGGTCCATAACCCGGTCACGGCCCATAGGGTGCTGGCGCGACCTGACTGGGCGACTCAGGGGGTTGCAGTGTTGTCGCTTGTGGGACCAACCCCTTCCTGAGCCTTTCCCCCCTTGAGTCAAAATTTTCGCCTTTCTCTGAGCCTTTGTTAGCTTCAGATGTTCAGGTTCCTCTTCCTCTTCTTCTTCCTCCTCTTGCACCACCGCCTTCTTCGCTTTTCTCTGGGTCTGTGGTGTCGCCATAGCCTTTCTTGTTGCCTTTGCCTCTTTCGCCGCATCGAGTTGGGCAACCGCATCCTCTACCATTTTCTTAAAATCTCGTCCGTCACTCGTCGTGACATCCAGCCTGACACATTTGGAAGATGTCCACTTGGTCCAACTCTCCTTCTATCACGCCTTCTTTTATGGCAGCCCAAGTCAACTTCTTCCCTGGCGCACCCTTCTTGGTCAGCGCAGAGGCCTCCCAATTCTTGAAGTGCCCCAGGAAGGTGGCACACTCTTCTTCTTCAGCCATCCCTGTGACTTTTCTTACCATTTTTTCGAATGCCGTTGCGAAATCCCCCACCGTGGAGAACTCATCTCGCTGCAACATTTATAGGTCCGCCTTTGTTAGCAGACTATCTCCTAGCTTGAAACGCCTTTGCATCTCTCCTTTGAACTTGGTTCAATCTCCCCCTGCTCCAACAACCACCTTCATAATTTCTGGCCGGATTTCCCACCAGACATATCTGAGTAGTAACTTGAACTTATCTTCATCTGACGCCTCGCCTGTAATCTGTTGTAATAATTCCAGTCATTTAGACACCCTTTCCCCTTCAAACAGGAAGATGTCGACTTTCGACACTTGTAGTCGTGCCAACTCCCTTTTCTCAATAGCTTTAACGAAATCTTCCGGCGTAGCAGTCGGGCCTCGCTCGATTTCATCTGCGTCCGGCATCTTTATCTCTTTTTGCTAACCAACATGTTAGGAAAAAAGATAGCCCACCAGACAGCTAGTCAAGTTCCAGGGGACTTGTCCTAAGTCCTATCTAGTCGTTCCACCTCTAGATTCGACTAGCTACTCTATTATTAGTTATCCAACGCCTCAGATACAACCTTCAGACGTACTTCTAATCACTTAGTCTTATTATTATCTCATGCACAATCCTCTTATATAAGACAATCCAAACCATAAGTTTTTGTCGTTTTGCCTAGATCATCAGCATGCACTTAACCTGGGTTCGTTCTCTTAAGGACCCCGGTAGGCAACCGAGCTCCCCGGCAACGGCGCCACCTGTCGAGCGCATCGGTCCCGCACGGAGACCCTCCCGGCCGCGTCAAGCAGGAATATGCAGGACTTGTCGCGGAGAGTGTTTGCCGCTCCGGCCGAGTGCACCAGCCGTACCTCTTGAGAGCCCCTACGACAGGACAGGGTCACGCGAGGCACCGCTTACCTCCACCTGCGGGAGCTGTCAGCATCCCTTAGGTGGGCGTATCCCTGCCGAGCTACTGAACTACATGCGAAGGTTTTTCGTATGCAATTGCAGAGGTGGCTCAACCGAGGGCGTTTCTCGTTCGCTGTAGCATAGGGGGTACGCGCGGTCGAACGCCCAAAATCGAACCCGCGCGCGAATCGACGTTCTTGGGGGCTGACGTCCCAAACGCGACCCGACGTCGGTCGACTAGGACGCATCCACGCGTTACACCACAACATTCACATCTACCCACACGCAACACATGGAAACACACAAAACAAACACCACAAACAACACCACAACACAACAGCACTCCTAGTCCCTTCAGTATCCGACCCATAACTTTATGTCGTGAGACTCGGATAGCACGCTGGACTTTCGTATAAGAGTCGTGCGAGCGCATGGCCTCCTCATATCGACCAGCCATGCGGGCATACGCAAGCATTCGCGCTGATGGGGTACCACGTAGTACTCGTAGTCGGGCGGCCCTTGATATTCTCAAGGGTCGTGTTCGACACTCAAGTGTCGGCTGACAAGTGCGTTGAGGGGTTACCTTCTTGGCGCTAGACAACCGCCATGCGTGGTTGAAGACCACGCCCTCTTCTGCACCCTGTGCAGAGGGGTTGAGTAGACAGCTTCAGGGCTGTCGTGGTAGCCAAAACTCAAGGGGTTTGACTTTGACGGCTGCCACAGACTACAACGTCCAACTATGAAAACTCAAAGGAGGAAACAACTACCAATATAAAAGGACGGTCACCCCCGTTCCTCTCTCTATCTGGTCCATCGTCTGATAGCTGTTTCAGATAGAAGGTGTAGGCCAACACGAAAGATGCGTGCGGATGATGCTCTAAGATCAGACCCATAGGCCGACTGGGACTGATACCTCGCCCACGCGTCGTTTCGAGCTACCGAAACTCGGGTCTACAGGCCATAACGCTCTTTTGTCCTTTCCGCTCGACCCATAACTTTTAGGTGCGGAAATCGGTAAGTGTTGCGCGCGTGGTTTAGTATAAAGCCACGCGGACCTAGGACCTACGCATACAGACTAGCAATGCAGTCCTACGCACGCGGTCCTGATGACGACGCTTTATGTGGTGCCCATATCCGAGTGGCCTCATTCGAGCTATGGGATCGCTTTCGACGCTCAGGCGTCGGCTGAGGTGCGCGTTAAGGGGGGGGTAACCCTTTAGCAAGCGTAAAACCGTCCTGAGGGCCTTACCATCTTCAACACCCTGAGGTGTCCCAAGGGGTGCGGGGTAAGATGGTCCCTAGGGCAGGAAGGGATTCAGAGCGGTGGTGAGTTGTCTCGCGCATCACCAGCGGCACGCTAATCCTTCCGCCCGAAACTTTATCGTTCTACCAAAAATAATTTAAAACAAGAAAAAAGAAAGGGAGTACTTGATGTTGACAGGGAAAGCATGGATGCCCTGCCGGACCGAGTTGTTGGGGGACAGCCCCTCATCCTTGCGGCGCTTCTGTCTCCCCGGGCAGTACGTAGATTAGCCCCGTGCGAGGGGTGATCTCTTCCGCGCTGAGCCTGGGACCTGGGGCGTCCTGGACAAGGACCTTGAATTCCAGGCCCGAGACTAACGTCCGACCAACTAACATCATTGAGTAAGGAAATACGTGGGCGTGCGGTCACATAGGTTACCCGAGCATACGCCTACTCTAACTATCACATTACCGGGTGGGAAAAGAACAATCTCACTCAAACAAAAGGTTGTGTGGTGGTTCACTCTCACGATAGTTATGTGGTTTGCCCATCTGAATCCAAACATAATAAGTCAATAAGATTCAATCGACATTCTTTCATACATACCTGCAATCATACACACAACATTAAAACAACATCACACATGCTAAAGGGGTCAACTTTCCAACCTTCTGCAGCTCACACCCTGCCTTATGCATGCAAGCCCAACTATTTCCCCACCAATACTCAACAAAAATTCTCAGTTTTTAAGAAATGACCATTTATAAAGAAACTGGGTGAAAACCCAAAGAAACACATAAATCCCGGCAAGGGCCAATGCCTTAGGTTGAGAGGCAGGAGAGATAGGGAGTTGAGTCGTAAACCGATGAATCGGCAACCGACCTGTTATCAGTGATAACAGAAGAGCGATCCTTTTGAAGGATCACGCTGATCAGATCAAGCCTTCAAGCGAAATACGGAAACCTGCATCACAGTACAGGCCAAACGAACCACTATTATGTTTATGCCAAAGGGAAGATACTCCCCGAGCCGTGACCTACCTCCTCTACTAGTACCAAGTCCATGAGCATCTCCCCTATCCAGAATGAATCTGCTAAGTAGCTCCTAGCTGAAAAATATTACAACTCCTCAAATTCTACGAAATTTCGGCAGCGCTTCCCATAGGAAAAGTTCCTTTTCAAAATTTATACGAACAAAAAAAATGACTCACTCCTTCAGATGTGCAGAAATTTCGGCAGCGCTTCCCGTAGGAACAAGAGACGGTCAAGATTTATACAAACCTGAAAGACCAAAAGACAAAGCAAGCTATACTTGGGACTATCTTCTGACATTTGCTTGATGATTCAGAATTAGTGACAGCCCGCACGACCTCTAAATGAGAGTGTGGCTAGCCCTGAACCTAAGTCCTAGCAAGGTCAGTCCTATCTTTATCCCAAGTTTTCCCTCCCATCATCCATCTCGTCTACCTATGACTCCTGTACTTGGCGAGCATCTAGAGCAACTAGCCTATCGAAAAGACGCCCCAGAGTAACAACAGTCGTATTTTTCATCACCACTTCATGACACCCTTCACCACTTCAGGATGCAGCCTGCCTAAACAGGTGGTTTTCAGGGTCTTTAGACCTTTCACCACTTCATGACTATTCAGGTTTGAAAATCTTGAATGGTCCTGAAGTGGTGAAAGCTCCGAAGACCCTGAAAACCACCTGTTTATGCATCCTCAAGTGGTGAAGGATGGTTTTCGTGGTCTTTGGACCTTTCACCACTTCAGGACCATTCATGATTTTCAGACTACCCAAAACTTTCACTTGACCACTTCAGCACACCCTTCACCACTTCAGGATGCAGCGTGCCTAAACAGGTGGGTCTTCAGACCTTTTACCACTTCAGAACCATTCAGGATGTTCAGACTGCCAAAAACTCTCACTTCAGAATTTTCATTCCCGAATTTTCACCTACCCGATAACCACTTGTGAGCCCACAAGCATGCATAAACAAACATCTCTCACAATCTCCCATAAGCTTGACCCGAGTAGTTCGTTAGATCGCTCAACTCTTTTTCCCTTAGTAGACCTCCGGGCTTATGGCATATGATCAGACAATGCCCTAACTTAAGGGTATACTCGCGGTTAACGACCACCTTAATGAAAGATTCTGAAGTGGTATGAAACCGCTGAAATGGCCTGAAGACATTTCAGGTCATTTCAGAAGTTGCGGGTGGTTTGCAGGACAACTTTTATGTGTTGTTGTTGTTGTTGTTGTTTTTCTGCATGTTTTTTAAGCCAGTTCAGATCATTTCAGGAATTTCATGTGGGGACCTGAAACCGCTGAAGTGGCTGAAGCTTCTGAATGGGTTTTCAGGTACCCCCATCCAAATGGTTGGATGGGGGTACCTGAAACCCTTTTCAGAAGCTTCAGCCACTTCAGGTTATTTCAGGAATTTCAGGTGGGGACCTGAAACCGCTGAAGTAGTCAAAACTTCTGAAAGGGGTTTCAGGTACCCCCAGCCAAATGGTTGGATGGGGTACCTGAAACCCCTTTCAAAAGCTTCAGCCCCTTCAGGTCATTTAAGGAATTTCAGGTGAGGACCTGAAACCGCTGAAGTGGCTGAAGCTTCTGAAAGGGGTTTCAGGTACCCCCATCCCACCATTTGCAATGGATCTGTAGGCAATATGAAAGTGGTGTATCAACCTGGAGTGGCTGAACTGCCTGAAGGCGGTTTCAGACAACCCCATAGATAGATCCACACACAATCTGAAAGTGGTGTCGTAACCTAAAGTGGCTGAACTGCCTGGAAAGGAGACCTGAAAATATATGCACCTGTTAACCATCTCTCTAAGGGTATGTCTAACCTGCCTAAGTAAACAAGTAGAGGTACGCAAAACTCGACTGCCCTAACTTAAGGGTATGTCCAACACAGCATCCACTCTAGTCATAGAACATATGACCAGACCGCCCTAACTTAAGGGTACGTCAGACTTCTGCTTAACTGACGACATGCAGCATAAGGCTAGGCTGCCCTAACTTAAGGGTATGCCTAATCAGCTATAGACAAAGTTACGTAGGATATAGGATTAGGCTGACCCAACTTAGGGGTGTGCCTAACCTGCCTAAAACAAGTACGAACAACGAGTGGTCGGACCGCCCTAACTTAAGAGTACGTCCAACCTACATAATATCAACGACAAGAGCATATCACTAGGCCGCCCTAACTTAAGGGTACGCCTAGTTAGCTTAGACAGTTTAGGTACATAAGACAATATGACCAGGCCGCCCTAACTTAAGGGTACGCCTGATCTGCCTTAACAATCATAAACGACGTATGACTAAGCCGCCCTAACTTAAGGGTACGCTTAGCCTCCGCAACAACAGTATCAGAGGACAACCATTGATATACTTTCACAAACTTTATATTTTTCTCTCTTATTAGGCAGATGATGAAACCTACCCAAATTAGGGAGACATCCAATCCTACCTTGTGCTTAGAAGGGAAAATAAAAGAAGATTTATACTAACTTTCAGCTCCTTCATATTATCACGATCATAAGACTAAACCGCCCTAAGTTAAGGGTAGACAGCCTACCCGAATTACCTTTATTATATTCTTTATTTGTTTTTTTTTCTTCTTGTTCTACCTGACTTACTGACTGGCTTTCCAAACTTAGGGTGCCCGGCCTGCCAGATAACATAGATTCATATAATATATATCAAAATTCTATACTTTGGTTAGTCTTTTTGTTCATGGTTTATGACTGAGTCACCCTAACTTAAGGGTACGCTCAGGCTTATGCCTTTGTCCCCCATCGAAGTAAACACACAAAGAACTGGGTCTACGCAACTTAGAATATTCCCAGCTCTGTTTTCAGCAACCCACGAAAGAAACACCAGGATTCTGATTCCTCTCAACTTAGGGTGTCTATCCTCCTGTTAACAAACCCCAGAAACAAGTAGCGACTGGTCCGCCCAACCCAGGATAGGCCCTGCCTTCCAAGATCATACAGTTAGCCCAACAACCATAAATAAAACACAGCGCTGAGCCCACATCAACTTAGAGGAGCTCAGCCTTGGGTTGACCCAGTCAAACGTATTCCCCCGGTTCATTCTGTCTGAATTTACTCAAGGGAAATGTCTGATTGCTCACATATAATAGTTGATTCCCCTTTCACAATGCATGTCCTGATATACATAAAAAGTAATATCCTCTCATAGTATTATTCAGATAACCCAAGGATAACAGTTAGGGGAAGGGATCACACATGCTAGACGAAATTATACCTGAGTTTTCCCTGCCTCTTGAACCCCGCCTGGGTTCTGACAGAGCTCCCGCAATCGGTGGGTGGACCTCCCACAAGGTCTTGGTGCGGACCTACGGGTTGAAATCCCGCCTGCCGCCTTCCTCTCGGAGCCTCAGACTAAACTTAGAGTAAAAAGGATAGACGTAGAGAGGTCAGACTCTCAAGATCCAAGGGAGGTGCACTCAGTCTCACGGGAGAGGGTCTGGATACCTTCAATCTCCAGAGGGTCCCGCAATGATGGCCAGGAAAACGCAGCAGAAACCAATTAGAACCACGGCCGAAATGCGATGCACAAAACCCCAGACTGATCTCCAATTCACAGCAGTGGCCCCCGTGCTGGACCTGCTTACCCCTTTACGAATCTACAACTGTACGCAGTTGGTGCACAACGAGGTGCACCGCTGTGCCCAGCAGCCGGAAACCCAACGGAGTACGGATGTACAACAAGGTGGCGCTGCGGTAGCTCAACAAGGGCACAACAGCGCAGAGACTGTGTGTTGTGGTAGCTTGTCCCAGCAGCAGCAGCAACCCATTCACTGCGACAGCAACCCATCGACACACAACAACTGTTGTACCCAGCGGGCGCCGCTGCGGCTGTCCGTAATAACAACAATCCTGCTGAGAAAGCCGTAATTCTAAAGTCACGATCAACCGCCCGAAACTGCTAACAGTAATTCAACCGTGGCGAATTGATGGTAAGTAGCAACCTTACCTTCACACTTCGTGACTCCTCTCAACAACCGCCCTCTTACTCTACTCAGTATGCAAATCAGACGCGGCAACCCACTTAAACCGCGCGAGCAGCAACTATGCAAAAACTCGATTATGTGGCGGCACAAGTGCTCAACATCAGCGTCACAACGCTATATCGATTAATACACAGTGGCGTACCTCCAACGGTGTACTCAACATACTGCCCAATAATGCACTCAGTATGCTCAGTACTGCTCAGTGAAAACCCACATCATGCTTCAGCACATGCCCCTTCTCTCTTTGGTCAGGTTGCCGCTACGCAACCCTCAAGAACTGTGTCTGAACAGCGCACAACCCCCTTTGGGTTCTATTCAAAACGCAGGCAAAGTGCAATATTGACCAGCAATTGGCAGTATGTAATGTGCAGCGCGACACTTAACCACCAACTAGATACAACAATTGTGTGGTAAGTTTACAATGAAAGTACTGCGTCTGTATACTTCGAGGTACCCAACAAGCAGGTAGCTCGTATACTGTTGGGAACATAGTAGCCGTTGTACCCAACGGGCGCCAGCTGTACTCAGCGTAGTTCAGTCGCAATAGTTTCATTGGCATCAAAGTTCCTCATTAGCAGCAGCGTGTTGTGCAATAATGCTCAGAGAGAACGTACTGACGTCGAGCTGTGGACCTCAGTTGTTGGCTGCTTGAAGCCGTAGCAGCAGTAATGGGTGTCCGGTAGCCACACAGACCCACAGTCCCGCAACTATGGTTACAGTCTGTCGCCACAGCAATTAAGCGTCGTTCGAGCAAGCAATCACACCAACCATTTGCCCGATTGGCTTGCGACAGTATGCTCACCCGCCAACCACAAAATTCCCGCTTGAAGTTGGTCAGCACACAGTTTGGCACCATAACTTGACTTTCAGTTCATCCGCCTCACCAGTTCCAGCCGTCAGGTAAGTGCTCTTCATCTTCTTTCCTGTCGGTATCATCCTAGTCGCCTTCTTTGTTGTTCTTACCTCCTGCGTACAAATGCACTTGGTCGTCAGTCCGACCAAGTTCAGAACTTGGCTTGCCGGGGGGGGACACTTCGAGGCAAAAACTCTCGTAGCCACAGGGTGTGTTCGCTTCTCCCTTCTACTCCCTTCGTCTCTCTCTCTCTCTCTCTGTCCCTCTCTCCTTCTCGGTCTCTCTCTCCTTCTCTGTGGCCTGGTCCCATGAACTACTCGTATGCGCAGTGACACCGATGAAACTCGACGTAGATCAGCTACAAAAGGGAAACGAGATGGCACTCTAGACTGGCACGACCCGCACCACTACGGTGACTTCGATGGTGATTGAACGAGTTTCGCCATGGCAGGCATGTAAGTCTACTTACTTTTCTTCTAATCTCTTTTCCCCGCACGCTGGACTCGCACTACCTCCGTCGAACGATGAGCAACATCGGATGAATCTCCCACTCAAACATGGAATGCTTACCCATTATCCGATCCGTATGCGCGATCAACCTACCATTACTCAACTTTCCACCGTTTTGTACTCATGGTCTCTCCGAAGCGAGTACCTCTCTCTCTCTCATCCCACGTACGTAAGCGTACCTGATCCTCCACAACGAATACCTGCCATGAGGGAAAAGGTAAGTTCCCTCTCCCCTCCTCAAAGATTCTGTTTCGATTTCCCTTCCCTATTGCTCCCTCACCTCGTCACCAGCGTACTTGGGCACTCGACGTAGTCAGGCTCAACGAAATTCGGAAGACGTGGTTGTTGAGAAGGAGGCCAACAACACAGCGGCACAACACGAGTACACATATCACTATGATAAACGGGTGTCATTTCGGATCGCACCTTCGACTTGGATGAGGATGTCGTCCATAGTGGTGAAGGGCTCGACGGGTGGCACAGTCTCGACAAGGGAGACGGCTACTGAGACAGATAGCACGGTCACGACACCCGATATTTACCAGAAGAACGCAGACGTCGACCACCGCGAGGCTATGGGCTGCGCCTTGCTAAAATATGCAAAACGAGAACGAATCTTCCTCAAGAACATGGACAGATATGCCCCCTATACTTTTTATTTTAATATCTGCCCTCCTGCTGTCTCTTATACACATCTAGATGTGTATAAGAGACAGGGCAATAGGCCGGGATGCGAGGCTATGGGCTGCGCCTTGCTAAAATATGCAAAACGAGAACGAATCTTCCTCAAGAACATGGACAGATATGCCCCCTATACTTTTTATTTTAATATCTGCCCTCCAATGTATTCAGTCAAGTCCTTTMTCCAGGTACATTCGTTCACCTCATTCCCCTCAACTGTCTCCTTCTCGGGTAGCAGATCCCGGCCTCGACTACCCCGAGGATGCAGCGTCAAGATCGGCGAGCCACAGCAACGGTGCGATTATCAGCGGAACCTTAACGCCATGCAAGGCCAAGTTGGGATGACGGGCAGAGATCCCATCAACGAGACTGGGAGGATGATCTTGAGCACAACGAGCACGCGCAGCAGAACCGGCGGGATGGAGACAAACGGCTGCGAGATTGATACTCATCGACGAACCTAACTACGTTTCCACATAGCAAACACGTGACCCCGCTTCAACCCTTACCAACTACGCAAAGCAAAAAATGTATTTCCCGCTAGAACAGGAAAAAATACATTAGCAGAATCCATGCATCCTCCTTCCTCTTGCTACCGCGCACCCCTCTTACCTCCTACCAATTATTCCGGTACTCAGACCGACTTTCTGACGTGGCCAATCAATCCAGAATGATCTAAAACCCCCGTTTGGTATCTTCGTTTGCCAAAAACGGCCGAGAAACGGCCGAGCAATTCAAGTTGCACTTGTCTTCACCCCTTTCCCTTCCTTAATCCTTCGAACGTACCTTGCGTGAAATTGCGTCCGGGTTCATCCCCGCCCCCTTTTTTTTGCTGTTGTCGCGCTGCTTCCTCTCTCGTGCCGCTGCGCCCTCCTGCGCTATCTTTCTCCTCTCTAACTCTTCCTCTTTCTCCTCCTATACTACCTCTCCCCCACTAATCTGCGTTGCCGTACCTTCTCGGACAACATCCACCATAGCAAACGAAGAGAGGGCTCGGCCCCTCTATTTATGAGAGTCAGCCTTGTGCAGGGGCCAGACCAATCTTCCCTGTATCGTTCGAATTTTAACGGATGTCCCGAAAGACCAGGTCGTAGACTGCGGCCCCAAGAATCCTTCGCACGTTGACCGGGCCCAGCCGACTCAGAAATATTCAGTATTACCCATCAGTTCCGCGACTTGTGTCTGTGTCTGTGTCTGTATCGGGGTGTGTGTGGGACGCGCCCCTAGATATCACCACCAACTTTCTTCTTGTAAGCTGCAAAAATGTGCCCAAATACCCTTGTAAGGGTATTCGGGCCGACAGTGGCCTTCCACCTGAAAGTCATGAACGACTACGGACTACGCGGCGGTTTTTAAGCATCTTTCTCCCACGGTCCTAACTCTTTGTTCCTTCTCCAGGTTCTTGAGACCTTGCTCCAACAGGAACATTGTTCCTTCCTTTTTCTTTTATTTGTGTTAACATACTCATGTAGTAGGTTGATCCATACATGAATCTCTTGCTACTTGATCAATACCAAGCAATCTGTTAATCAAATAGGCAGTCCAATAAGTCACAAACGAGTATTTGATTCCCTGTTAAATCCTTCTCAATGTACATGTATGATCTAATCAGAGTAGCAGGCTAGCTCACACATGAGCATCCTTCCTTCAACAAATAGTTGAGGCTCCTACAGAAGCACCCTACTACTTGCTTTAGGTATCCATCTGAAAGATCTGGACATCACCCCCGTCCCAGACGTTAATAACAGTCTGCGTGAATAATAGGCGACCCGCACAAGAGCCTCTTACTATCACGTGATAAGGTCCTCTTCATGAGAGCATTAGGATAATTCTGACAAGGGTATCTTGTTGCCTTTCCGAAGCCGACCGTCCTAAGACCAGGTCAATTTTGGACAGAAGACGAGTGTTTAGGGTATTCCTACGGGAGTACCCTCTTAGCGAGTTAATACAGAATCAAGTAGGTAATATACAGACCTCAACAGAGGCCCCTCTACTACTTTCCCTGGGTAATGAGTAGTCCAGTCGTTAAACAAGTAATATGACGACTCCTACAGAAGCCTCCCTTCTACCGGTCTGGTGGTCGGACTATCTGAGGGTAAGTAAGCTAGGAAAAAAAGAGTAGAAATATGATTTTCTACTCTTTGTTAGTCAGCCTAAGCCTCAAGCGTGTGAATAGGATGACCCTCCGTGGAGCCTCCTACTACACCTTGAATAAGTGCAAAGATCGAAACTTCCTGAATCGTTAATAAGAAAGGAAGTTAGTACCAAAAAATCCCCTGAGTTCACTTTTTCACAACAAGCAGATCCTAGTTGATCAACTTGAAGGTGGTGAGGTAGCACACACATGAGTACCGCCACCCTCAGATTGTTTCAATCGTCCCAGTTTCATAAGGCAAGTGTCCGACCCGCACATGGGCTTTCTACCGCCTTCTGAGACTGGTCCGGTGTGCTAACATGGCGACTCGCATAAGGGTCCCTCTTATTGTTTCTATGTGTCATACTCTTCTCCCCTTCTCGACGACAGTCGATGTGGTAAGGCAACTTACACATGAGTACCTAAGTTAGTTCATAAGTTATTGACAAATACCTCTTCCCATCTCGAAGACAGTCAATCTGACAGATGGTAAGGTAACTCACACATGAATACCTAAGTTAGTTCATAAGTTATTGACAGATACCTCTTCCCGTCTCGACGATAATCGTTACGGTAAAGAGTACATAATTTAGCCCGTTAGTTATTCCTGTTACGACGACAGTCGTTACGGTAGAGAGTACCTATTTTAGTTTATAAGTTATTGTCAGATACCCTTTTTCCGTCACGACAACAGTCGTTACGGTAGAGAGTACCCAATTTATCTCGTAAGTATTTGTTAGTACTTTTTTCCCATCACGACGACAGTCGGTCCGGTAGAGAGTACTTAAATTAGTTCCTAAGTATTCGTTAGAACCCTCTTCCCATCACGACAAAAGTCGATCCGGTGGAGAGTACTCAAATTAGTTCATAAATATTTGTAAGTACCATTTTCTCATCACGACGACAGTCGATCCGATGGAAAGTACTTAAATTTGTTCCTAAGTATTTGTTAGTACCCTCTTTCCATCACGACGACACTCAATCCGGTGGAGAGCACTCAAATTAGTTCATAAGTATTTTGTTAGTACCCTCTTCCCATCACGACGATGGTCGATCCGGTAGAGAGTACTTAAATTAGTTCATAAGTTATTATTAAAACTCTCTTCCCATCATGACGAAAGTCGATCCGGTAGAGGGTACCTAATTTAGTTCATAAGTTAGTATCAGACACATGTGCCCGTCACGACGATAGTCGATCTGGCAGATAGCAAGGTTGCTCACACATGAGTACCTAAGCGTCAACCCTTAGTCAAGTCAGCTTATACATAAGTAGTACGACGGCTCACACATGAGTCTCCATCGCCCTACTTTGTTTTTCAAGCCCAGACAGTCTAGGTTCCTTCTTGGTTACTTTAGATTCCTTTCCTTTCACCAGGCATGATTCTTACTTCAATCATACTTCACTTCCTTTTCTGTTAACCTTAGGCATGAAGAAACATAAACGGTATACCACAAGGTCATACAGACAGTTCAATAGATGGGCGTAGCCTGTAAGGGTATATGGGGAAAGGGTTAGGCATCGCGTGCCTCAGCTCCCGCAATCGCCCTGTTTGTTTGGTCCCATCTAGTCATTGTTATTACTTGTCCGACCCTTAAGGTCGGCAAGCCAGAATCACCTCAATGGGAATACATCAATCATAGTTGAAGAGACAGGTATTTTGAGGAAACCACATAATGAAAAGTAGGGAGGAGGATGGAGGGAGTAGGCACCGTCATATAGTGACCATGTCTCTCTCCTTCCCACGCCCCATATTTTTCGCCTCTCCGACCGTTGTTTTGTCATATGTCAACTAAAAATAATCAATAAATAACAACATTCTCTAGGAAATGAAACGTTAATAATAAGGGTTGATAATAATAATAATAATAATAATAATAATAATAATATCACATAGCAATTATAACAATATCAGAAATAATAACATCAATTGTGACTACATTTCGTCAAGGTTTTCAGATGACTCTACAAAGAGCAAGGGATCAGGAAAAGGAAAACATTTTACTCAATGCTTCTTATGCCAAAACTTCTCCCTACATCTCACTCCCTTTTCTCATTAGCTTTCACGACACAACCCTGATCTCAGCGTCCCGCTTACTGGTCCGCATGCGTGTCTCGGGGACCATTTGTGTGTGATTGATATCCTGCCTGCCTGCAAGATTGTGCAGGTGCATGCTCGTTGATCTACATGCCGAACTATAGTCTGTCAGTGTCCCTCTACCTGGTTGCAACTTACACCACTCAGTGCATGTGCGAGGATGTGATGTCAACAGCAGATCCGCAGTACATGTATACGCCGAATATGCAGACCATTGTTACAGAGATTGAGTGGTCACGAGAAATCCACATTGGGGACCCGAGATGCAGAGTTCAGATATGTATAGCTCATAAGACTCAGCAATACTCCAGATTCAAACAGTTTTAGAGGTTTAGTTACTAAGCACCTATCAATGCGGAATACGACAACCCGAGACCGGCTCCCTTATCTAAGGGTAAGCGACTTTCTCCTTCATCTGCGTCTGTCTGCCCGTTTATCAATCTGTGTCCGTCTACCTGATTACCTGTGTCTATTTTGGTTGAATGTTTGTGTCTAATTGGTTCTCAATTTGTGTTTGTCTGTTTTGTCTGTGTCTTCCGCCGTCTGAATGTCAGTATATATGTACCTGTCTGGCTGCATTGGCCTGTCTGACTATTTGTATTTGTCCTTTTGTTTATTGGTCGGCATCTCTTTGTGTTTGTATCTGCTTGTCTGTGTCTGCATCTGCTTGTATGTGTCAGCATCTGTTTGTCCGTGTTTGTCTGACTATCTTGTTGTTGTCCGCATCTGACGGTTCGTCTATCCGACTATGCCTGTCGGATCGTTAGTCCAACTGTGTCTGTCGGATTGTTTGCCCCAGTGTTGCTGTTGGATCATCTGTTTGTGCCTGTATGTCTGTGTCTATATTTTCTTTTGTTCGTCAGCCTTAGGCAGTAGGTTTGTCTGTCTGCCTTGTGTTTTATCTGTTTGCTCTGTTTTGTTCTTCTGCTTGTGTCTAACCGTGACTGGCTGAACTCATATGTGTCGGTTGGCCTGACTCACTAATACGTCTTTGACTGTTTTGTCTGTTCAGTGTATGTTTGTGGGTCTGTCTCTGTCCGTTCTTGTTGGTCTATTGTCGGGCTGTAGTCTGTCTGTTGTTTATATGTCTGCGCCTGTATGTCTGTTTGCCTCTCCTCCTCAGACTACATGTCTGTTCTTTGTTTATTATTTAAGTTTGTCTGTGCCTGCCTTTTTGTCTATTTTCTTCCGTGTCTGGTTGTCTATTCGTGCCTGTCACTTAGTCCGACTGTGTTTCTCAGTTTTCGGGTGCCCCGTACTCGGTTTTCCTTCAGAGTGCGGAATCCACCATGCCCCGAGAGGCAACTCAACTACTAAGCTATGGCAGTGGTGCTGGCCAGCGTACGGCGGATAGCACAACTCGATTCTCCTCCTTTTGGGTATGTTTCCTGTGTGTGGCAAAGTTGTTGTTCACCTGAAAACAACTAGCCAACCATTCGGTATTGTAGGCTGCCGAGACAATCCTGGAAATCCGTTGTCATTTTCTCTGTCCCTGCTCCTCGTGCTTAACAACATAGTAATAGAATGACGATAGTACCATCAATAATATATATATATATATATAGTATAATGATAACCATCGTAAAAATAGTGATGATAATAATAATAATAATAATAATAATAATAATAATAATTCAACAACAGTCATAACCGTATGGTCTCGATGCATGGATATAAGTTATCTGGTTTTTTGGTACATAAATTTCTTACAAACATAATAATAATCATATTAATAACACTAATATTAATAACAACATCAACAATGTAGCGATAGCAATTGTAGACAAGCTATCTTCTGGGTCCGATACAATATTTATTGCATAGTGTGCATACCGTAATGGTACAGATCAGAATGAGAACCAACATTTTTCACCCAACGATCAGTCCCACCGATACTGCAACGCAGACCAGTCTTACTTCATTATCATCACTAGGAGTGAAGAGCATGTATCTACCCGGACTAGAAGCGGGTATAAACATAGTTGTACGAGGTGACAACGGCCACAACCGTCATGGATACACGTGAGTACAACGTGTGTGTGCGTGTGCCTACACAGAGTAACGCGTGTGGGACATCTAGGGTGATCCGGTGTCTGCAAACAAAGAGAGTTGTGTGGGCGCCGAGTCACCACGGCCATTGAAGTGAACTCAGGTCTGAACTGTGTTCCCGGTTACCATATCTTCTGGGGTCTGAGTGGGCGTCTGTCGCCAGTTTGCTGTGCAACCCGTTTACATGTGTGTGAAGTGCGAAGAAAAATGAAACTGACTATAAAATAATAATAATAATAATAATAATAATAATAATAATAATAATAGTAGTAGTAATAATAATCAATCAAGAAAAGAAAAAAAAAACAATGTTTAAATAAAATGACAGCAAACAGTATCATATACATGCGACCAGATTCTTGTAACCTCAAATCAATAGCAGAGCTGCATCACGAGTTTCACCGAATAAGAAGACACCAAGAGCTCGTAATTGACATTACTTGTAAAGTCTCAACATCATCATCAATGAAGGACCAATGCTGATATCATGTTTCGCGCTCGTCCTCCGGACTACAGTTGGCAGATCCTATCTAGCCTATACTACAATGTCGAATGATGTCGCCAACAATTTTTCCGAATTACGAGCATACAACAACCAATGTCGTACGCTTCCAGCACCAGGTATATCTCTCACCTCACTCACAACCTCGTTCCCCAATACACAGATGCCACTTTCACTCGAGGACCACCGTGCATCACACCCAGCTTACTGCAGCGCAGCTCGGATATGGTTGCCTGCTCCTTTCACTACTTCTTCTTCTTATTATTATTCTTATTCTTCTTATTCTTCTTATTATTTCTCCTCCGTCCTTCTTTCATCTTCTTCTTCCTTCAGCACGACCCTGTTTTTCCTTCCTTCTACCCGCATTACTAACCGATGCACCTGCAACATCGAAGTCGGCTTATGCCTTTGTAATCACAAAGACCGACTCCGAAAGAAAAGAAAGCCACGATCAAAATGACTTTCATGGAAAGCAAGATCTCGACCGACGATCATCATAATAAGATCAATTAAAACAATAATAATAGTAATAAAATTAATAAAATAATAATAATAACAATAATACAACTATTAATATGATAACTTATTTATAATACTAATAATAAATAGCTAGTAAAATAACTCTATTTATTATAATAGGATAGTGACAGATGTACATTGACTATCTCTCAGGTTCAATACGCCTGGGTCGGGGTTTCCTTCGGAAAAAAAAAGATGCGTGACAACAGCATCATCGAATAGCGGGTACGACTTTCTCTCTTTCACACACACACACACACACACTCACACACACACACACACACACACACACACACACACACATGCACACACACACATGCACACACACACATTCCCACGTATTCATTCGTAATGCATACTGCCCGAATGTATCGTTAGATTCGTTCGATTTAGCTCGCCCTATCGACGGAGGTAGCGCGAAATCGTCGGCGACTCACACACATACACGGTTGTAGTAGTGTTTATTACCATGCTTTAGCAATTGATTCATTCATTTTTGCATATCCTATCGATGGATGTATCTGAGAGATTTGCTCTACGATTGACGAGTTACCTGTTCTCTCTCTCGTACCCGTTGTCACCACCGTCGTCATTGACCTACCACTCAATGCAATTCGTTACGAAAAGCTCCATATCGATGGTACGACCCGCGGGGATGACGATTGGCACGAGTGCGTATTTCACCAGTTAAGTCAGCTCCTTCTCTTCTCTCTTTCTCCTCCTCCTCTTCTTCTTCTTCTTCTTCTTTTCGCGTCTCCCTCTTTCGTGCGACTACCTTCGTGCGCTATCTTTTCTGCTTCCACGATACCCTCCTCTCTCCTCTTCTCCTTCCTCCCCTTCTCCTTCTTCTTCTTCTTCTCCTTCCTCTTCTTCCTCCTTCCTTTTCCCCTCCTTCTTTCTTCTTCTTCTTCTTCTTCTCCTCCTTCCATTCACTGTCCGCCACTCTCCTTATAGTGTTTTTTTCTCCCCCCCCTCGCGGCTGCCAACGTTTTGCACGATCAGCTCCTTTCATCTAGCGTGCCCTCCTTTCCTCTTCCCGTGCTCACTACCATCTACCCACGCGCTTACTTTGATTACACACTCAACTCACACCTCCTATTCTCGGTATATCCCCTGCTTAGCTTGTGATCATCCTTTCCTTATTGAATTCTTAATTTAAGATGGACTTCATAATACTACTACTATTAATAATAATAATAATAAATAATGATAATAATAATAATAATAATAATAATAATAATAATAATAATAATAATAATAATAAAATAATAACAACAATAGCAAATTAATAATAATACTTATTACTAGTAATAAAATATAATAATAATAATATTAACACTAATTGTATTCAAGCCATATTTCCAGTCAGGTACAGACAGTGTAAGGGCGCATCGTCCTTGGGGAATTAGTCGCTCATTTGCCCCGGCACCGATCCATGAGCCGTCTCAATAAACCTCTCTCTCCTTCTCTCTCTCTCACACACACACATATGCTCATACACGTACACACACTCACAAGGCGATCAGGTTGAAGGTGCGATCAGTCGTGTATCCCTCCCGAAGTAGCGGAAGGTTCATTCGATTTTTGCCCCTCTTTTATCAGTGGAAGCTCCTACTGAGGCTATCCGTGAAAACGGAAGCTTACCTCTGCGTGCTAGCCTCCGCTCCTTTCGCTAGAGAGAGGTCGTGAATCCGCCTTTTGCTCGTTCGTAAGGTGATATTCGCACAAACGTGAGTCTTCGCTTCGTACTCCTTTCTCCTCCTTCTTCTTCTCGCCCTCTCTTCGACAGTTCCCCCTCTCTCTCTTTTCACACCCCTTTCTTCTTCCTCCCTTTTTCCTCACAGTCAACCGCCGTTCTCCCCCCAGTTCATACTCCGTTTGTTTTTGCTCACCGAATTCATGCATATACACCCCGCATGCCCCCGTTTTGCTAGTCGGTTCTACGTTCGCTGGCTTATGGCTCACATGCCACTATGTAGATCCGTCTGCGTTCGTCTTCTTGCTTATGACTGTGCTTGCACGCTGACCTGCTTGCTCAATTCTTGCTTGCGTCTGCTTACCAGTCTTTCTACCTACGTTCGCTTTTGCCCGAGCCGCTGTGCTTCATTTCTGAGCCTGTGCACGTAGTTCTCTCTGGCTCAGCCCATGCGAATACCGACATACCTTAATATGCCTCTCTAATCTAGGCAGATTCATTCCTAGTATTATTAACAATTTATGATAAAATAACTACAACAATAATAACAATAATAATAATATTTAACATCAGCAAAAATTTTCACATATGTCTTCCCGGTCTAACATACATTCTGCATGTACTCGTGAAAGGTGAATCTGACTGTGCTAGTGGGCAGGATACGGGTGCATGACTAAATGTTCTTTCGAGGTTTATCTTCTGCTTGCACTCTCAATTCGTTGGAGATCGTTCCCTCGTACAGCCCGCCATCACAATTTTCGGTAAGTGTCTGCCTCGCTTCCTTTTTCCAACCACCCATGAACCTTTTCGAATAACTTAGGCAACGTACAGAAGGAACCCCCATAGAAAAATAACGAATTTTGATAAAAAAAACAAAAAATAATTTTTTTTTAACTGAACTTCTTTCGTTGCGTCCCGTACTCACATTCGTCGGCTCCTTACACAGGGGAACCCAAATTCGGCAGTCTTACCTCAGTGGTCACGAGTTCGAGCCCTGCCTTATTAAGGCGGTTCGAAGTGGTGGTCAGGCGTGCTGCAAAAAGAGCTAGCTCGAGGCAGGATGAACTTGATCCCCTAGTTTTTGGCATATCATTCCGCACATGTACCTACTTGGTTAGCTCCTAATTCGTTTAGAATGGGAGCATCCTTGCCATAAGTAGAGTACATGGCCGACTTCTATCGATATAACAAGACCACAGTCTGCTATCTAAAACTAGTTTAGGCCTTTTCCTGGCCATTAATTCCTGTTAAGATAGGCAGCATGCCCTTCTCGGCCACCCTGGCCATAAGGTTGGGGCTTACATTAATTATACCCGGGCGAGGGTGAAATATATTGCCTCTTTCCTACTCCCTGCCGTATTTTATGCCTATGACTAACTTTTCTCATTACTATAGTCGGACTCTACTAACCAAATCAGTGTGTTATCGTCGCGTCCTACACGATTCCCTTTTTGCCCTTGCGGCAGAAGACTGTTAACTTTTACTAACCAATTTTGTTTTCACCGCACGTGTCGTTTTAACTCTCGTGGTTATTTAACGACCTCGGCCTTGGGGGTCAAGGATTTCGTCTTATGGTACTAACCCTAGAACAACTCACTTTTCATTTCAGACTTTCCTGGTTACGACCACTGGCGTCTACTATGTATCGAATGCAAAAACACGAGCAAATACCCTTGTAAGGGTGTTTGCTCCCTTATATGGGTGTTTGCACCGACAGTTTTCCCGGACCCCATTAAGCCACGTCCCCGTCGCTGAGGAATCTAAATGCAAACAAAAAAAACTTTTGATGCAACAAGTTCATATTTCCTGAACGAAATTGCTGTTTGAAGACCCTCATTGTCCCCCTATTCCAACTCTTCTTCAAAAGAATGTTTCAATGTATGGAACTCAGACTTTTCACTCTTCCGGCTAACTGAAATAAGTAGCCTGATTAACTTTACCACACAGGTTACAAATGTATCTCATAGGTTGGGCCATGCAAGGCTCGATCACACAGGTCATTCATTATCATACACAAACCACTCATTTTTGGACATTCACAAAAAAACAAATGGGCAGGGATATCCTTTAGGCCTTCAAAATATATTAATTTTACGCTTCTTGTCCATGAACTTCACTTTTATAAGTAGGTTCCTTCACTTTCGTCACACATTTTGCCAATCTCGTTCATAAGCTTCGCTCAATAAGCAAGTTCTCATAATTTTTTTCCAACATTTCTACTTTTTCAAAATTTCATGTTTGTTGAGAATAACACTTTCAACATAGACTAAAACCAAGGGAGGGTCCCAGAATCAAGCGGGTTTCCCTGCCGCATACGACGCCCCCAACCGGCTATTAATCAAAACTTAGTCCTTATAATCATGAAAATTGTTGCCGCAGACAAAACCACCTGTGACTTACAACCAAAGGCCAATCATAAGGGGTCCCAGAATCAGGCGGGTTTCCCTGCCGCAGACGACGCCCCCAACCGGCTATTAGTCAAAATTTAATCCTTATAATCATGAAAATTGTTGCCGCAGACAAAACCACATGTGACTTACAACCAAAGGCCAGTCATGAGGGGCCCAGAATCAGGCGGGTTTCCCTGCCGCAGATGACGCCCACACAGGCAACTGAGAACTAACAGAATGGAGATGCCGATTCTGGCGGAGAATAAAATCTCTTATCTTACACAAAACCACATATGACTCACAACCAAAGGTCAGTCATGAGGGGTCCCAGAATCAGGCGGGTTTCCCTGCCGCAGACAACGCCCCCACCGGCAACTGAGAATCAACAAAATGAAGATGCTGCCTCAATAGAAAAATCAACCAAAATATCCTTAAGGAGATTATAAAAAGTATTTGTTGGACCTCCTTGTTTTGTCAAAAGACAAAAAAAAAATATCCATTTCATTCACAACATGCACTTCCCTGTTTCGTAGGGTTATTCAAACGCATCAAAAATTTTGACTTTCTCATTTTTCAAAAATAACCATATATGACAAAGCAAGGAAACAAATGACCATTGATGCCAAAGCACTTTCAAACCTTACATATCACATTTCATCCTATCTTTCTTGAACATTTAGGCGTTTTTCTGAGCATCCTAGTTCAAGACTTGATAGTGCAGTCGATACACATATCCATGATTCATACAAAACTAGACACTGGGTCAGCTCAAATGTGAAAGTGAAAGTGTTTCTCGCCGGCATAACCCATAAATGGAATCAAAAGTATACAACTCAAGAGAAGGAAGACAGAATAAACGGTCTTCCCTCAAGAAAAGAAGTCGGAAACCTAAGTACCTCTCCTATCCTTAATCACTAAAGTACACATGCCGAGTTAATTCTATATCAGAATACAGATTTAAAAAAAAATTATCGACTTCCTTCCTGTTGCTAAGGTACATCATTACCTCTCAAGGAAAAAATACCTCACCTATTTTATGCTTCTGACCCTTGGTGTACAAAATCTTACTAAAAGATAGAAAGGATTGTGAATAGTTGCAGAGATCATAGGAGGCCAAGGTACATACTTTCCCCCTAGTTCTCCATTCTAAAGTTCAACTGCCTATATAATCAAGCCCTGAACTCGTCCTTGGCTTTCTTAACTTCCCTGTCAGTAAGCTTTTTGTTCTCATCTAACCTTACCAATCCTTTCCCCTCATCAATCTTAAATCTTGAACATTCCTCTCTCAAGTGCATTCCCTTCATACAGTACCAGCACAACGTTTTGTCCTCTTCTCTTATATTTTTGGCAGGAAGAGGTGAAAATGCCATCTCATTTTCACCTCCTACTTCCCCCATCTCAGAACAAGGTCTCTTTTTAGATCCACATTCATGGGATGATTTTGCAACCATTGCAGATGTAATACGCTCATCAGTAGGAGCTGAAATGTTAACAGGTTTATTACTGTTTTCCTCTCTCTGTCCCAACACTTCTATGTCTGTTCCTCCTGAATTCTGCCCTGGTGCTTGAGGTACCCCTGTAACACTCCTAATCTCAAATCTCTGCTCGCCGTTGCACTCAACAATTTTTGTAGGTGCCTCTACTCCTCCTCCTTGACTAACCATTTTGAGACTCTTTATTTTCTTCTCCGTTTCTTTCCACCTCCCCTCCCATTTCTTGCCTTCCTTCCTTCTTCCTTCCTTTCCAGCCTCCACCTCTTTTTCCTGTTCATTGACCTTCCCTTCCAGCTTGCCAACTTCCTTCTTCAATTTTTCTCGCTCAACCCTCTTTTTCTCCACTTCCTTGTCCTTGTTGTTCAGGGCAACGTTCAATGATTTCACTTGCTTCTTCAACCCTTGTTGTTCCTCTCTTACTTTGCTCATTTCAGTCCTTATGTTTTCCACTTCTTTTCCCATCTTCTACACCTGTGCATCCCTGCTTTCCTCCCTCTTTCTCAATCTTCGGATCTCTTTTAAGATTTCAGGGATGTGACTCGCCACTCCTTAATTGAGCAATTTCGTCTTCTCTTTTACCCTATCCTGGAGTTCTATCATTGAAGTTTCCAACTTTCCAGCCTGGTCACTCCTTCTCTGGCTCCTTCCTGCTCCTTCCAATTTCTCAGCCACCTCTGCTTCTCCCTCAAGAAGCCACTCATTGTCATCTCGAAGCAGCTAATGCAACCTTGTTAGCCTATCCATGTCTGATGCTTGCTTGGACCCCCTGATCATCTCAGTCAGCAAGATCCTTTCGATCTTCATGGTCCAAGGGGCATCTGCGGGTAGCTCATCTTCCTTCATTGAAGCGACCATTTTGTTCCTCCATTCCTTATTTTCTTCCTCTTTTTTTTCTCTCTCCTCCTTGGTCATTCTTCTTGATCCAGGTCCTCTAAGAGGGTTTTCATATGCTACCACCCTGGTCTCTTCTTCAATTTGACTTCCCCTTTCTTCCTTCTCCTCATTTTCCTCTGTGTCCCCCTTCTTTTTATCTTCCCCCCTCACGTCCTTCTTCCTTTATTTTTCTTCCTCCTTGTCCTGCTCCCTTTCTTCCTCTTCTTCCTTGTTTTGCTTCTTTTCCTCGCTTCTTTCCTTCTCTTGTACTCTTGTGGTCTTGCTTGACGACCCATTCCCCTTCTGAGCTGTTGTCCTCTTCCTGTCAAGTATTCGTCTGAGGGACACATCATCTTCTTCAATTTTTTGTTGATTCTTCTTCTCCAGTGTTTCTCCTCTCCTTCCTACGCGCAATCCCTGTTCTTGAAGTAACTGCCTCTCTTGTCATCAAATGTTTCATCTTTTCCTCCTCCTTCCACCCTTTCTTTTCTGCACACAGAGCAGTGTTGTCCTCAACATCCTCCACATTAGTCCCATCGAAGATAATATCATCCTCGATTTCGCCTCTCCTCAGGTCCCCATATTCAGCCGACATCTCTGTTTTGAAAGTCATCCACCCCAGACAGTCGGAGGTAATTTCTTCAATCTTCAACTGACATTCCCTCACTCCTGTCACTTTGATCAACATGGTTGGGGTGTCTCACTCCCTCCTGAAGGCATAATCCTCGAACTCCCTCAGGAACAACCTCAAATTGTCCCCCTTCTTGTAGATTGGCATTTGAATCCTTGGTTACCCGCCGTAACCCCTGTCGTCTTTCCCTGCCAGAGGTTGGCCTTGAAGGCCCCGCCACCCCTTCCTTCCGTGTCATCGCCGGTCCTTTTACAAGATTAAGCCTGCACACAGAAAATGACGAAGAAAGTGGCAGATGCAAAAGGGTGTTAGCAGCCGGGTAACAATATTAAGTTCGTAATGATGCAATCACAAGGTGTTTTAAGAGGGGATCGGATTGATTTATCTTAAAGCTACAGACTCACCTCATTTCTCGTTCTGCATTTCTTCAGCCTGGATCCAGAGACCCAGTCTCGCTTTGGCGTTCCATCTATTTCTTCCAGCTCATATGCCCCATGATTCCCTTGACGTTGAACCTCGTACGGCCCCAACCATCTCTTCTCCAACTTCCTTGACCATTGTTTCTCCAGGGATGAGTCATACAACAGTACTACGTCCGCGATTGCCAATGGTTCAGTTCGTACACGAGGAAGCCGGTCTCATCTTTCTTTGTCCTTTCCCAACTGTCAACCACTTTCTCGACTGCTTCCTGAATTCTTTTCTCTGTGACACTGACTTGCGTGGCTCGGATGTCGAGTAATTCATCGAGTGACAGGTTGTTTTCAAGATCCTGTCTCCGCCAAGTCTTTAGGAAACTTTCTATTGGAAAAGTGGCGTGTCTCCCATACCATAAGGTTGCGGGAGCATACCCTGTGGTTCTCCTAACTGTTATATTTTCAACGAAGAACACCGTCCGTAGGAATTTAGGCCACAAATTAGGTTTCCCAGCGGTCCATTTTGCCAGTAAATTCGTGATGGCACGGTGGCTTCTTTCCACCGGTGCGTTAGCCTGAGGATGTGCCCCGGTGGTGTACTTGGCGATAACCCCGAGATCATCCAACAACTCTTTAACCTCCCCACACGTGAATTCCGACTCTCTATCCATCGTGAATTCCACCACAAAAGGATACCGGAGGTAATACTCCTTGATGCACTCGGCCAAGACTGCCCCAGTTTTGGTCCGGATGACCTTTCCATCAACAAATCCCCTGAGATTGTCCTTGGCATCAAAGATGTAATTGTATCCGCCAAGTCCCAGTGGCATTGCTAGCAAATCCAGGTGAACTACCGCCCCCACATTTTTGATATACCTTGGGTGTAGAGGCTCCTTATACCTGATCGGAGATCTGACTTGGCAGGGCACGCATGACTCACAGTACGTTCGAACCATTCCGTGCATTCCTTCCCAAAAGTACAACTCAGACACCTTCTTGAGGGTAGTGGCAAAACTCCTGTGACCACCGACAGGTCCGTCATGGTGGGCGGTTATGACATCAATCTGCCGATTTCTGCCACATATAACCCTTCTAGAAGACCCTCTTTTGTCCCTGATGAAGAGATGGTCACCCCTCACTATGTAATGGTCTCTCATGCGGAGAGCCTTTTCACCAACTTCTCTTTCTCGTTTGTCGTCGGAGAGAAGAAGCCCCATCTCTAAATGAAACCCATCGTAGTCTTCTTCCCGAAAATCTTCCGAGATCTCACTTTGCTCAAACTCTTCTCCTCTCATCTCCTCATCGAACTCAATGTCGTCTCTCAATACTATCTCATCTGCTTTTACCGCACTTCTTTCTCCTTCGGTACGGACTTGCAGGAAAGAGTTCACAAGGTAATGTACTCTCCCTACCGCCAATAAATGTCGATCCATCTGCCATGTTTTTGCCTCAATTGTAACAGGTTCGTCTGTCAACCTGTATCTCTCAGCTAAGGCTAGCTCCACCATACATTCCCCATTCCTTTCTCCCCACGAGTCCTCTTCGACGAAAGACTTTAATACCAACATTTCATCCTTCACAAAAGTCGTTGGTGCGAACCACATAGGTTTTCCCTCTCGCACCTCATTATTATCGATTCTCAACGCCCATGCGTTAACATGGAGCTGCTTGTCATCTTCTTCCAAGAATCCGTCAACTGGCGGTGTCTCTTCTTTAGTTTCTTCAAGTTTCTCCCATTCTATCATACTCAACCCATCCGCTCTGTTCTTATTCCCTAGAATGTGCTCCAACTGAAAATCAAACATCCAGATATAGGTGAGTCACCTGACAATTGTAGGATCAGCTGGAGAGAAGTTTCTAAGGGAATACATGAGGGCGGTCGGATCTACCCTTAGAATGAATCTTCTCCCAAAGAGATAATATCTGAAGATCCATAGGCAGTGTAAAACCGCCAAGGCCTCCTTCTTGAACTGGGAGTAATTCCTTTCAGTTGAATTGAGAGTTCAACTCTCAAAGCGCAACGGTCTTTCCTTACCCTCATAATCTGCTTTTATCAAAACTCCTCCCAAGGCAGTGGGTCCGACATCGGTTTCTATTATAAAGGGGAGCTCTAAGATCGCTTCGTAGTCTGGAACCCCAAGTACCAGACCTCCTTCCTTGAATTCCTTCTTCAAATCTTTCACCACCTGCTCCTGCTTTTCTCCCCATTCTCATTCCTGATTCTTTCTTACCAATTTCCTTACGTGCTCAGTTTTAGCGGCCAACCTTTTGATGAATATTCTTTAGAATCCGCATGTCCCAAGAAAACATCTCACGTCGTCTATATTCTTGAACGGTGTAGGTCATTCAAGAATTTTGTTCATTTTCTTGGTATCCAGACGACGACCCTGCTCATTACATACAAACCCTAGGATGGTCGCCTCTCTCATGCAGTGTCTAGATTTTGCGCCACTTGCCGTGAGGTTATGTTCTTACAGGAGATTAAGCACCTTCCTGAGATCATTAGCATGGTCCCAGACGAACTTTCTAATGCCAGGCGCAACTTCTTGCTCATTTTTTATCATCGGTCATTTTACTGCAAGATCGTCGATATAGGGTTCGGTGACCTGTGGATTAATCGGTTGCATTACTCTGACCATACTCCTTTGAACCATGGCTACCGCATTTGTCCACCCTTGAGGTGCTACGTTCATGTGGATCAGTCCCCTAGGGGTGTGCATTGCAGTTATCGGTCTATCAACCGGATAGACCGGGAATTGATCATAACCAGAGTAGAGGTATATGAGAGAAATAATAGACCTCCCTGCACATGCTTCTAAGAGCTGATCAGCGTTAGGGAGCCCTCCAGGATCCCTAACAGTCACGACATTCACTCTTTGTAAGTCTTGCAACCACCTGAGTACCCCGTTTGACTTAATAAAACGAAACCATGGTGAAACATACGGCTCATTAGAAAATTCTGCCACGTGCGAGTCAATCTTTTCATCGAGGTATTCCGCCACTCTTCTTTGATCATCAGGATTCGGGTACCTGGCTCCTCTACTACTCCAAGGTTAGTGTGGGACTGTATGGGTCCGGATAATTCCTACCTTGTCAACATCTAACCTCCCTCTCTGATCATTATTAAAAGCATAGGCGCAATGTTTCTATTCAATTAAACTTATCACCAACGCTCTTTCCTGCTTGGTGAGAAAACCGGGCTCCCCAATGATCAATTCCTTTTTCGTCTCTCCGTTAATGCGACAGGCTTCTTCTTCCCACTAGTCTCTCATTTGTCTTATCAGTTCTCTCTCCTGCTCATAGTACACACTCTCTTCGTGCGTTACTAATACTAGGACTGGACGACTCTTCTTGTCTACTGTCTTGTATCTCCTTTTGCCTCCTTGCTTAAGCCCACTTCTAAAAAATACTGGCCACTTGATTGGGCATACGGTCCCTGCGTTCTTACATCTCGAGGGGGTGGTCTATATACTAAATTCATTCTCCCTCCTTCCGTATAATCGCCCAATCTATCCGCCAAGGCCAAGATGGCTTCTTGGTCTGCCATCTCATAGGCTGAGACCATGCACACTGCCTGGTCTATGGTAGCCAAATTCAGAACCAAACCTTTATCCTCTTCATCCTCTTCATCCTCACATGATCCCCATTCTAACTTCCTTCTCTTGCCCTCTGATTCCTCAAACGTGTATGACGCCGCGTTGAGGCGATTCTTCGAACAGTGGGGACCTGTATTCTTACACGTAAGTACTTCGAAATTTTCACATGATGGGTCGCACAATATTACAAACATAGTTCCATCATGCCTATTCATGATGAGGGCTTCTGATCTTGACAAAAAAGATCTTCCTAGCAATATGAGAAGATCCAGACTGGGCATGATGTAGAAGCAGGAAGAGACCTTAACCCGCCCCACTTCCACGATGACGTTTGAAGCAACACCTTTGTATGCTGATTTTCCACTAGCTCCATTGAGGAATCCGAAATCGCTCTTATCCACTTCTAATTCCAACCTCTCAGCTGTTTCTGAATTCATAATATTCATTTCAGCCCTGGTATCCACCATCTCAGGGCATCTTCTTCACCTAATATTAACCTCTATGGAACTAGTCCCTACAGACTTCCAATCCATCCTTCTCCCTGCGATAGTCCAGTTTGCCTCCCACATTCTCACCGTCGCCACTCTTTTTCATGTCAGTTTCGCCTTAACTAATTCTCTGAGTTTCGGGGCTGTTGCCAAAATCTTTTTCAGATTTAATAGCTCGTTATGTCCGTCAAGAAGCTTCCTCCTGCTTCCGTTTGATACGTCCCTCGAGATTTACCCTCTCTTCAATAGATGTTTGATACTTCCACTTTTTCTTTGACTTTCCCCCAGCCTTCTCCTTTCCTTCCTTAATTTTCTGCTTCCGTTTTTTGGTCCTCTGCTCAGCGCGCTTATCCTCTTCTTCTCTCAGTTGTTCATCCTGATCCTCTTCCTCTTCGCCTATGTCAATAAAGGGTTCACCAGGAGGCGGTTGTGGAGCCTGCTCCTGTTCCTTAGTTGCATAACCTCCTTTAGTCCGTCGAGCAGTATATGGCACAAAATTCTTAAGAGTCTGGTAAGCAGCCTTGGGTCCTGCAGCCAAAGTTGCCCTTAGTGCCCTCGGATTGGGTCTCCGGGGTTTTTCTTCCCCACTTCCTTGACTCATAGTAAATAGGTGCGGGGCTCTTAACTTCATAATTTTGACTTCTTTACACATGCCCATCATTCGGGTGTTCAGCCTTCCCATCTTATCTATCAGGTCTTTCATTCTCTCTATGGTGTCTTTTGCTGACTCACTAACTGCTTTTTCTTCCCCTGGTTCAAGTTCGATCAACGGGGCCTCCACTTCCTCCTGGTCAATCCTTAGTCCTTTTCTCACCTTTTCGCCTAACTCGGTCACATCTTCTACCTTAATAAAGGGGTCTTCCTTTTCTTGCCAGATTCGGAACATAGCCGGGGCACTGGGTTCTAACCCCGCAACCCTTAGCGCCTCCTTCCTTGTGCATCCTGGGATGTTTGGATCAATAAGAGTACCTCGATTATCGTACACATCTCCATCTATACTAGACGTAATTATCCCATCCTGCTCGTCCATTTTTCTAACATGGCATCTCTTTACGGTATGCCCCTTGATTTGACAGTGGGTACATGTGTATTCACTATAATCTATCCATCCTCGTCCGTATCCCTGACCATTCCACTGTCCATCACTCCTACCAAACCCTCTGCCATAGTTCTGGTTATAGCCTTGACCATAGCCCTGATCATACCCTTGGTTATATCCTTGACCGACTTAGTTAAAGCTCACCTGATTATAATTCCCTGACTGAGGGTCTCCCTGATTGCCCCAGCTCCCTCCTTGTCCACCATGTCCTCTTCCTCCAAATCCTCTACCTCCTTGGTCATTTCTTTTTCCTCCGCTTCTACCTCTACTTTGTCCTTGTCCGTGGCCGTCCTTGGAACTGACTCTGGTTTTAATTACCGCGTGCCTGTTGAGCTTGTTGTGGCAGTTCTCCGCCCGTTCCTCGACCTTGCGTCTGACCTGTGCTTCCTCCTGCTCCTTGCATTTTGGGCAGATTCGGATCCAGGCTCATTTGACCAAACCCCGGCTACTGATTTCCTGTAAATAATCCGTGTCATGCCCCCATAGGAGCCACAACCGGCCACGGGACGAGTTGGGATGTGGGAGGCGGTGCTTCTGTAACGCAGGACACCCCAGTTTGTTGAGAGGCCTGCGCCTTACCAGTTCCTTGTTTTCCCGTCG
The DNA here is from genome assembly GCA_003427395.1 of Chara braunii. Taxonomy (NCBI): domain Eukaryota; kingdom Viridiplantae; phylum Streptophyta; class Charophyceae; order Charales; family Characeae; genus Chara; species Chara braunii. The sequence continues at coordinate 1,446,587 of BFEA01000183.1, forward strand.
GTTAATTCTTGGTCTTCTTCTGGTCTGCTTTTGTCTTGGTTACCTGTTTCAGCTCATCTTCCTCTTCTTCCTTGTCCCCTTCATCTTCTTCCCCATATCTTCTCTTGTTCGTTGTTTGACCAACTGCCATTACCTTCCCCGACGTCATTTGCTCCTTCATTTCCTTAAGTTGAGACGCCATACTGCTCAAGACCCCTCATAAGGTTAAATCCACCCCCTAAATCAGGCTTACTCCCTTCCTTTTCTTCCTTTCTCTTTTCACCTGATGGTGGAACACCTGATCTAAGTCTCTGGAAGCCAAATTTCTTTTTATTGTTTCCCACGACGTCTTTTTACCTGGCGCACCTCCTCGTGTCAGTTCCATCGCCACATATCCTGAGAACTTTCCCAAGAAAATGACACACTGCATTTCCTCGGAAAGTCCCGGGACTCTCTGCCATCTTTTCAAAGGCCGTTGCGAATGCCCCTATTGTAGTAAAGTCATTTCTATTCAAGTTGTGCAAGTGATCGACTGTTAGCAACCCATCTCCCAACTTGTACTTGCGCTGCGTTCCCTTCTTGAACTCGATTCAACTCCCTTGGGCTTCAGTAACAATCTTTTCGACTTTCGGACGGCACTCCCACCATACGTACTCATATAGTTGAGCGAATTTCTCAGCCGATGTTAGCTGATTGAAGACTTGTTCCAGTAGCTCTAACTAGTGGGACACCCGTTCTCTTTGAAAAGGTAATATTTCTATCTTTGGCAGTTGTGACCTTTTGAGTGCTCTACTTTCCAGTAGTCGCACGATCTTTGCGGCTGTAATGGATCCTTGTCCTCCATTGGCGTCTTCCATCTTTCCACAATCCTCAGTCAATCAGTCATACACATGCAGAAACAACGAGTTTTTAGATTACCTTTCAGTTTTCTTACTTTTCTTTTTAGTTTTCGGCCTTACGTGTTTTACCCATCCCAAGGTACCATCTAAACCCTAATAATCCCCTGGTCCTAACTATCTTACATTTTTCCCCTTTTCCTCTCATCTCATCCTCCCCCCTGGCATTAACTGGTATACACTAATTTCCCTATTTTTGCAAACCTCAGTTACTACCCCTATCGTCTAATGAGATGACTAACATGTCAAAAACGGTCTTGATTCTATCTTTCTACTTCTAGATTGCTTACCATCCTACCCTTCCAATTTCTTCCGCAAACAACCAATCCCCCGTCCAGGAATCCTACACCATACCGACTATTACACGGATACCAAAAATGCAAGCCTTGGTCTTCATTTCGGCCTTAAGTTTCCTCCAGTAAGTCTGCCTTGGCTCCATGCGGTGGACACGGACGTACGCATCTACCGTGGACAGGACTTCCTCAAAATTTTTGTTAACCAAATCTGGTCTCATCTCCAAATACAAGCAATAAAGAACCTGGGGCGTAAAAAATTTGTACCCTCCCAGAGGTACGGTTATGGCAGCCAGGGCTTCTTGTTCTACATTAGCCTGACCGTGAAAGACTTCATCCATGATGAAGTTCGGAAGGATAACCTTTACGTAGCGGTTGGGGTAGACAAAATCCGACGTCCATCTTGCTTCTATCATCGGTATAATCAGTCGGAACTCCCCTCATCTTTCCTCTCGAATCTTGTCCTCGAGGATTGCCCCTGTAGTCAGGAGATACCTGGATAGTGGTTGACTATGTCCTACTGCCAAATCCACGCCGTGCATCCTCCATAAGTACGATGAGAGATACAAGGTTGCCCGAATTATTATACTCTCCCTATCTGGAGTGTGCCCAACTTCTACCCATACGAACGCTTCTGGCCCAATCGGGGTTCCCCACCATGCGGTGATTTCTTCCTCTCTCATGCTTAGCCCCTGGGGCGACAACATCCTTAATCCCTGCCTGGTACGGATGGGCAGTTCAACCCCAACTCCCTGAGTAGCGTATGACATCTTGAGTGACTTTCTGGCGACCTGTGTAGTGTAGAAGAAAGAGACAAAAGACACACAATACTTATGGATAAGTCCTACTTAGTGGTGACATACCCCCTTATATCACAATTTAAATTTTCTCCCCTTTTCTTTAATTCTACTCGAGAGATTTTCTTTATCCTCTTGTCACATCCTTTTCCCTTTTTCATCCCACTCATTTCTCCCTTCATCCCTTAGTAATTCAACCAGGCAACGCCCTCCTTCACCTTCTTCCCCTTCTTATTATTCATGCCTCAGCGTCTCACCCCATAATCCTCTAGAATATAAACCCTCTCTCTTCTTCTTCCATTTCATCTTACCGTCACCCAATCCCCAGACCAAAAGTTATAAACCAACCCAAACATGGTGGGAATACCATCCACACAGATCCTAGAGCGTACTTCCTCTTTCAATTTCTCCCAGTACCCAAATCTTTCTTCCATGAAATAAACTCTAGCGTACGTGTTTACGATGGACAATATGTTGCTAAAATCACTCCCGGTTAGTTCGGAACTTATCTCCAGGTATAGGCAGTAAATCATACGAGGGGTGGAAAAGTCATATCCTCTATTAGGTACTCTCAGCGCGGCTTCAGCGGCCAACTCCACTCTGTCTTGACCGAAAAACACCTCATTGACAATGAAATCTTGGAGCGTGGTTCTAACGTAACGGATCGGAAGAGTAAAGTCTTTGGCCGGAAACATTTTCATTTCCTTTATAACTCCTCTTATGTCTCTCCATGGACCTTCCCGGCTCCAGACATTGAGCCTTGCTGTTGCCATCTCTGTGAGTAGTAGCAGATATTCTTTCTCCCCTTGATCGAGGCTCGATTCGTAATCATGCCAGAGACTTGCAGCCAGGTAGATGGTGACCCTCACACTACGTCATCCTTCCATTGTATTCCAACTCATTTCTACCTACATAAGCGCCTCATTTCCTAACGGGCTGCCCCACCATGATTCGCTAAGCTCCGCTTTGCTTCTTCCTTTTGGCAGTGTCATTTTAGCCCATTATCGTTCCTAACTGACGCTTCGACCCTGGCAATTTGCTTTGCGTAAGGCATCTTGATCGAATCCGGACAACCTTGTTAATGACCTGTTTACACAAATGGCAAGACAGGAGCGCCCAATTAACGAACTGTCTTAGTTATTAGCTTCTGGTGCCCTTATTACGGAGTAATCCGTATTTCTCTATTATTAATAAGAAAACCTTTACTGGATTTTCCTCCTATATTTCCCAGGTACATTCCTAGACTCTTTAGCTCATCCTCGTCCGATCTAAGTAACGATCATAAAAGTCCAAATTATATTCCCCCAGTCTACATACCTTTCTATTTTTCCATTTAAATGGATCCCATCGATCATCATCTACAATTAATAATGAGAAAAAATATTGGCCTCGTTGTACCTTTATTCCCTCTTTCGAGGCGGTTCTCAGATAACCCCCTTATATATCAGGTATGAGATCAAACCGCATATCTCAACCTGGCATAGGAAGTACAGCGCTATGGTGACACACAACCGATGGTTTGTTGGCACGCTCTGGGATACCATAGGTGGATCAGGTATATATGGTGGTGGAGGTGGAAGGGCAGGCTGAGGCGGTTGTGGAACTACTGTCAGCTGTTGATGACCGTATGTTAAGGAAGAGGACGGTGAAGGATACATCATGGGATAAGGCCGAGAAGAAGGCGGTTCAAACCGCGGAGGCGGAGCGCCATAATGTTGTTCGTATTTATAAGATTAGTAAGCCATATTTGCAGGGGATGGCGTGCGCTCGCGAAAATCTTTTTGAAGCCGACGTAGACGTGACCCTTTCCATTTTTCCTCCTCCTCCTCTTCTTCCTCTCGCTCTTCTCTTTTTTTTGTCAAATCAATCAATCTCTTCGCCGCTTTCCTTTGTCGTCCACCTCTTCCTCTTCCAACTCCAGACCCGTGAGGCATCGCTAAAAGTTTTACTTAAAAGGAGTATCCCAGATGCTTAGATACCTAGTGATTAGGGTGATACCTACTCTCAGAATATGTATGGATTCGAGGAAAACTTCAAAAGTGATTGTGTAGTATGGACTATCTACGTAATAATCCTTGAGAGTTAAAAGGTATGATCATAAGTAACTCGTCGAGACTTGTTAATGTCTATTATATAATTTGGCTCTTTTGTTATGAAAACTTCTGTATGCTTCCTCTACAAAAAGGAACAGGTATCTTGCCCAACTATCAAAATTACAACTTGTTGTGATGCTATACAGGATACATCAACTTGCACTCGTCTCGTCTCAAGGCACCTTTCTTTGACACAAGACTCTTATCAACAATTAATCATATTCTTACTACCTGTCGAATACTTATACACTACTCTACCCCTTACATTTATTGTTTTACCAGGGCTTCAATTAACCAGACCCAGGTCTGTTCACATAGGACCCCGGCAGGCAACCGAAGGTCCCCGGCAACTGCGCAACCTGTCGCGCGCGGCGGTCCCACACCCTACCAGAAGCGCAGAACCTCACGGTCGTGTCACGCAGGATATATCCTTGAAAAAAAAACAGTCACCACTCCTACCGTGCGTGCGTGCTATAGCTCTCGCGACACCCCACGACAGGTAAGGGAGCCACGAGGTACAACTTACCTCTACCCGAGGGGCTGTCACCACCCTCAGGTAGGTGTATCCCTGCTGAGCGACCGGCCCACGTGCGAAGGCCTTTACATGCCTTTGTAGACGTAGGTCGGTCGAGGGCGTTTGCTCGATCGCTGTAGCATAAAATGGGGAACGCGCGTTAAGACGCCTAAAACTGACCCGTTAGATATTCAGGTCGGACTTTTAAAAGACAGTCTACTTCCGCTACTGCGTAATGTATTATTCTTTTGACAAATATCAATCAAACCATCTTTCTACCAAAAGGCGTTCTATCTTCCTTAACAGATCATGACTTAACTGAACATCAGAATAGTATAGAAGTTCAGTTGGACATATGACGAATATGAAAGCATTACCGCTGAGAACCCTTCCCACTTTCACAAGCGTTGTGAGTCCGAGACTCTTCAACAGACTAGGTCCAATTCAATCCAAAATCATGCACAAAACAGACCTGCATAGAAATAATGCAAAGACAGTTCACATGCCATGCACTAACGGCGTCAACCATCAACCATTGACCTTGTCCCTCACTTCCCAAACCATGCATGACAGCCTTGTCTTTCCTGAGACGTAAGCCCAACAACCCCCTCACAATTCTTTAAAGGACCCTTGAGACTGACTAGGACCATTTAGGCAATGACCATAGGTGACACTTTTACTTACCACAGGGTTTGACTTTAGGGGTGAGTATCAAGTCAAAGGAGAAAAGTTGAATCGGTAACAACCGACCTGTTATCGAAAGATAACAGAAATTTGAGCCCTTTGTGTAGGACTTCTCCTTCAATTGCAGTAGAAGAGACTTGCACACACACAGATCAACAAAGATTTAACACCCCCACTCGATTTTCCACATATTGATATCTACGGGTCAAGCCCTTAGACATGGGTAGTGAGTTCTGGAATCGACATCCCAGGTCTAATCCCTGGTTTTACTCTCACAACCCTACCCTAACCCGTCTGTCACTCTCTCCTTTCACTTAAGGAGTCTCATGCCTGTGTCCTACGTGAAAACTCATATTTCCCCTACTCTCAGCCCTTGCATTTTCTCTCCTGAAAATAAGCGCACCGTTTAGCGCTTATTGTAGATGGGATGTAACTCATTCATCGTTCTGTCCTTCCACCCGAAAGTCATGAAGGGCTACGGACTACGCGGCGGTTCTTAAGCATCTTTCTCCCACGGTCCTAACTCTTTGTTCCTTCTCCAGGATTTTGAGATCTTCCTCCAACAATAGCATTGTTCCTTCCTTTTTCTTTTATTTGCGTTAACATACTCATATAGTAGGCTGATTCAGACATGAATCTCTTGCTACTTGATCAATACGAAGCAATTTGTTAATCAAACAGACAGTCGAGTAAGTCACATACGAGTATTTGATTCCCTGTTAAGTATCACTCAATGTACACGTATGATGTAATCAGAGTAGCAGACTAGCTCACACATGGGCATCCTTCCTTCAATAAATAGTTGAGGCTCCTACAGAAACACCCTACTACTTGCTTTWGGTATCCTTCTGAAAGATCTGGACGTCCCCCCCTTCCCAGAGGTTAATAAGGGTTTGCGTGAATAATAGACGACCCGCACAAGAGCCTCCTATTGTCACGTGACAAACTCCTCTTCATGAGAGCATTAGGATAGTCCTGACAAGGGTATCCTGTTGCCTTTCCGAAGTCGGCCGTCCTGAGACCAGGTCAGTTTTGGACAGAAGACGAGTGTTAGGGTATTCC
>BFEA01000183.1:1455417-1473412 GCA_003427395.1 Chara braunii
CTCAAGCGTATGAGTAGGATGGCCCTCCGTGAAACCTCCTACTACACCTTGAATAAGTGCAAAGACCGAAACTTCCTGAGTCGTTAATAAGAAAGRAAGTTAGTATCAAAAATTCCCCTGAGTTCACTTTTTCACAACAAACAGATCCTAGTTAATCAACTTGAAGGTGGTGAGGTAGCACACACAGGACTACCGCCAGCCTCAAATTGTGTCAATCGTCCCAGTTTCATAAGGCAAGTGTCCGACCCGCATATGGGCTTTCCACCGCCTTGTGAGACTGGTCCGGTGTATTAACAGCGCGACTCGCGCAAGAGTCTCCCTTTATTGTTACTATGTGTCAGACTCTTCTCCCCTTCACGACGACAGTCGATTTGGTTAGGCAACTCAAACATGAGTACCTAAGTTAGTTCATAAGTTATTGGCAGATACCTCTTCCCGTCTCGACGACAGTCGATCCAGCAGATGGTAACGTAACTCACACATGAGTACCTAAGTTAGTTCATAAATTATTGACAGATACCTCTTCCCGTCTCGACGACAGCCGTTACGGTAGAGAGTACCTAATTCAACCCATTAATTATTGTCTGATACCTCTTCCTGTCACAACGACAGTCGTTACGGTAGAGAGTACCTATTTTAGTTTATAAGTTATTGTCAGATACTCTTTTCCCGTCACGACGACTGTCGTTATGGTAGAGAGTAACCAATTTAGCTCGTACGTATTTGTTAGTACTTTTTTCCCATCACGACGCCAGTCGGTCCGGTAAAGAGTACTTAAATTAGTTCCTAAGTAATCGTTAGTACCCTCTTTCCATCACGACGAAAGTCGATCTGGTGGAGAGTACTCAAATTAGTTCATAAATATTTGTAAGTACCATTTTCCCATCATGACGACAGCCGATCCGGTGGAGAGTACTTAAATTAGTTCTCATTATTCGTTAATACCCTCTTCCCATCACGACGACAGTCAATCTGACGACACTCAAATTAGTTCATAAGTATTTTTGTAGTACCCTCTTCCCATCACGACGACAGTCGATCCGATAGAGAGTACTTAAATTAGTACATAAGTTATTATTAGAACCCTCTTCCCATCACGACGACAGTCGATCCGGTAGAGGGTACCTAATTTAGTTCATAAATTAGTATCAGACACATCTGCCCGTCATGGCGACAGTCGATCTGGCAGATAGCAAAGTCTCACACATGAGTACCTAAGCGTCAACCCTTAGTTAAGTCAGCGAATACATAAGTACTACATCTCACACATGACCCTCTATCGCCCTACTTTGTTTTTCAAGCCCAGACAGTCTAGGTTCCTTCTTGGTTACTTTAGATTCCTTTCCTTTCAACAGGCATGATTCTTACTTCAATCATACTTCACTTCCTCTTTTGTTAACCTTAGTCATGAAGAAACATAAACGGTATATCACAAGGTCATACATACATTTTAAAAGTAGGCTGTAAGGGTATATGGGGAAAGGGTTAGGTGTCGCGTACCTCATGATTCCCTGCCTCCAGAGTTCCTCCTGAACTCCGGCAGAGCTCCTGCAATCGCCTTGTTTACTTGGTCTCATCTAGTCATTGTTATTACTTGTCCGACCCTTAGGGTCACCTCAATGAGAATACATCAATCATAGTTGAAGAGATAGGTATTTTGAGGAAACCACATAATGATAAGTAGGGAGGAGGATGGTGGGGGTAGGCACCGTCACATAGAGGCCATGTCTCTGTCCTTCCCGCCGCCTCATATTCTCCGCCTCTCCGGCCGTTTTTGGTAATATGTCAACTAAAAATAATCAATAAATAACAACATTATCTAGGAAATGAAACGTTAATAATAAGGGCTAATTATAATAATAATAATAATAATAATAATAATAATAATAATAATAATAATACATAGCAATTGTAACAATATCAGAAATAATAACATCAATTGTGACTACATTTTGTCAAGGTTTTCAGATGACTCTGCAAAGAGCAAGGGATCAGGAAAAGGAAAACATTTTACTCAATGCTTCTTATGCCAAAACTTCTCCCTACATCTCACTCCCTTTTCTCATTAGATTTCGCCACACAGCTCTGATCTCCGCGTCCCGCTTACTGGTCCACATGCGTGTCTCGGGGACCATTTGTGTGTGATTGATATCTGGCCTGCCTGCAAGATTGTGCAGGAGCATGCTCGCTGATCTGCATGCCTAACCATACTCTGTCAGTGTCCCTCTACCTGGTTGCGACTCACGCCACCCAGTGCATGTGCGCGGATGTGATGTCAACGGCAGATCCGCAGTACATGTATACGTCGGATATGCAAACCATTGTTACAGAGATTGAGTGGTCACGCGAAATCCACACTGGGGACCAGAGATGCAGAGTTCAGATATGTATAGCTTAAAAGACTCAGCAATACTCCAAATTCAAACAGTTTTAGACGTTTGGTTACTAAGCACCTATCAATGCGGAATACGACAACCTGAGACTAGCTCCCTCGTCTAAGGGTAAGTGACTTTCTCCTTCATCTGCATCTGTCTGCCCGTTTATCAATCTGTGTCGGTCTGCCTGATTACCTGTGTCTGTTTTGGTTGAATGTTTGTGTCTATTTGGTTCTCAGTCTGTGTTTGTCTGTTTTGTCTGTGTCTGCCGCCGTCTGAATGTCAGTATATATATACCTGTCTGGCTGCATCGGCCAGTCTGATTGTTTTGTATCTGTCCTTTTGTTTATAGGTCGGCATCTGTTTGTGTCTGCATCTGCTTGTCTGTGCCAGCATCTGTTCGTCCGTGTTTGTCTGACTATCTTGTCGTTGTCCGCATCTGATGGTTCGTCTGTCTGACTACGGCTGTCGGATCGTTAGTCTGACTGTGTCTGTCAGATTGTTTGCCCCACTGGTTCTGTTGGATCATGTGTTTGTGCCTGTATGTCTGTGTCTATCTTTTCTTTTGTCCGTCGGCCTTAGGCAGTAGGTTTGTCTGTCTGTCTTGTGTTTTATCTGTTTGCTCTGTTTTGTTCTTTCGCTTGTGTCTAGCCGTGACTGGCTGAGTTCATATGTGCCAGTTGGCCTGACTGACTAATACGTTTGTGACTGTTTTGTCTGTTCAGTGTATGTTTGTGGGTCTGTCTCTGTCCGTTCCTGTTGGTCTATTGTCGGGCTGTAGTCTGTCTGTTGTTTATCTGTCTGCGCCTTTATGTCTGTTTGCCTCTCCTCCTCAGACTACCTGTCTGTTCTTTGTTTAATATGTAAGTTTGTCTGTGCCTGCCTTTCTGTCTATTTTGTTCCGTGTCTGGTTGTCTATTGGTGCCTGCCACTTAGTCCGATTGTGTTTCTCAGTTTTCGGGTGCTCCGTACTTGGCTTTCCTTTGAGTGCAGAATCCACCATGCCCCGAGAGGCAACTTAACTACTAAGCTATGGCAGTGGTGCTGGCCAGCGTACGGCGGATAACACAACTCGATTCCCCTCCTTTTGAGTATGTTTCCTGTCTGTGGCAAGGTTGTTGTTCACCCGAAAACAACTAGCCAACCATTCGGTATTGCAGGCTGCCGAGACAATTCTGGAAATCCGTTGTCATCTTCTCTGTCCCCTGCTCCTCGTGCTTAACAACATAGTAATAGAATGACGATACTTCTATTTGACGATATATAGTATAATGATAACTATCGCAAAAATAGTGATAATAATAATAATAATAATAATAATAATAATAATAATAATAATAATAATAATAATTCAACAACAGTCATAACCATATGGTCTCGATGCATGGATATAAGTTATCTGTTTTTTTAGTATATAAATTTCTAACAAACATAATAATAATAATATTAATAACATTAATATTAATAACAACATCAACAATGTAGCCATAGCAATTGTAGACAAGCTATCTTCTGGGTCCGATACAATATTTATTGCATAGTATGCATACCGTAATGGTACAGATCAGAATGAGAACCAACCTTTTTCACATAACATAGGGTAGTGCAGTGGAAGGCTAAGAAAACCCAACGATCAGTCCCACCGATACTGCAATGCAGACCAGTCTTACTTCATTATCATCTCTAGGAGTGAAGAGCATGTATCTACCCGGAGTTGAAGCGGGCATAGACATAGTTGTACGAGGTGACAGCGGCCACAACCGTCATGGATACACGTGAGTACAGCGTGTGTGTGCGTGTGCCTACACAGAGTGTCGCGTGTGGGACATCTAGGGTGATCCGGTGTCTGCAAACAAAGAGAGTTGTGTGGGCGCCGAGTTACCACGACCATTGAAGTGAACCCGGGTCTGAACTGTGTTCCCGGTTACCATATCTTTGAGGTCTGAGTGGGCGTCTGTCGACAGTTTGCTGTGCAACCTGTTTACATGTGTGTGAAGTGCAAAGGAAAATTAAACTGTCTATAAAATAATAATAATAGTAATAATAATAATAATAATAATAATAATAATAATAATAAAAAAATAAAATCAATCTTCAAATAAAATGACAGCAACCAGTATCATATAAATGCGACCAGATTCTTGTAACCTCAAATCAATAGCAGAGCTGCATCACGAGTTTCACCAAATAAGAAGACACCAAGAGCTCGTAATTGACATTACTCATAAAGTCTCAACATCATCATCAATGAAGGACCAATGTTGATATCCTGTCTGACGCTCGTCATCCAGACTACAGTTGGCAGATCCTATCTAGCCTATACTACAACGCCGAATGATGACGCCAACAACTTTCCCGAAGTACGAGCATACAACGACCAATCCCGTACGCTTCCAGCACCAGGTATGTCTCTCACCTCACTCACAACCTCGTTCCCCAATAGACAGATTCCACTTGCACCCAAGGATCACCATGCGTCACACCCAGCTTACTGCAGCGCAGCTCGGCTATGGCTGCCTGCTCCTTTCACTACTTCTTCTTCTTCTTCTTCTTCTTCTTCTTCTTCTTCTTTCTCCTCCGTCCTTCTTTCATCTTCTTCTTCCCTCAGCATGACCCTGTTTTTCCTTCCTTCTACCCGCATTACTAACCGATGCACCTGCAACATCGAAGTCGGCTCATGCCTTTGTAATCACAGAGACCGACTCCGAAAGAAAAGAAAGCCACGATCAAGATGACTGTCATGGAAAGCAAGATCTCGACCAGCGATCATCATAATAAGATCAGTTAAAATAATACTAATAATAATAAAATTAATAAAATAATAATAATAACAATAATATAACTATTAACATGATAATTTATTTGTAATACTAATAATAAATAATTAATAAAATAACTATATTTATTATAATAGGATAGTGACAGATGTACATTGGGTATCTCTCCGGTACAATACACCTACGTCGGGATTTCCTTCGGAAAAAAAAGGATACGTGACAACAACATCATCGAATAGCAGGTACGACTTTCTCTCTTTCAGACACACACACACACACACACACACACACACACACACACACACACACACACACACATGCACACACACACATTCCCACGTATTCAGTCGTAATGCATACTTCCCGAATGTATCGTTAGATTCGTTCAATTTAGCTCGCCCTATCAACGGAAGTAGCGCGAAACCGTCGGCGACGCACACACATACACGACTGTAGTAGTGTTTATTACCATGCTTTAGCAATTGATTCATTCATTTTTGTGTATCCTATCGATGGATGTATTTGAGAGATTTGCTCTACGATTGACGATTTACCTGTTCTCTCTCTCGTCCCCGTTGTCAACCTTGTCGTCATCGACCTACCACGCAATGCAATTCGTTACGAAAAGCTTCATATCGATGACACAACCCGCGGGGATGACGATTGGCACGAGTGCGTATTTCACCAGTTAAGTCGGCTCTTCCTCTTCTCTCTTTCTCCTCCTCCTCCTCTTCTTCTTCTTCTTCTTCGCTCGTCTCCCTCTTTCGTGCGACCGCCTTCGTGCGCTATCTTTCCTGCTTCCACGATACCCTCCTCTCTCCTCTTCTCCTTCCTCCCCTTCTCCTTCTTCTTCTTCTTCTCCTTCCTCTTCTTCCTCCTTCCTTTTCCCCTCCTTTCTTCTTCTTCTTCTTCTTCTTCTTCTTCTTCTTCTCCTCCTTCCATTCACTGTCCGCCACTCACCTTATAGATCTTTTCTCTTCCCCCCGTCATGGCTGCCAACTTCTTGCACGATCAGCTCCTTTCATCCAGCGTGCCCTCCTTTCCTCTTCCCGTGTTCACTACCATCTACCCACGCGCTTACTTTGATCACACGCTCAACTCACACCTCCTATTCTCGGTATATCCCCTGCTTAGCTCGTTATCATCCTTTCCTTATTGAATTCTTAATTTAAGACGGACTTGATAATACTACTACTACTACTAATAATAATAAAAATAATAATAATAATAATAATAATAATAATAATAATAATAATAACAATAAAATAATAACAACAATAATAAATCAATAATAATACTTATTACTAGTAATAAAAGATAATAATAATAATAACAGTAAGTGTATTCAAGCCATATTTCCAGTCCGGTACATACAGTGTAAGGGCACATCGTCCTTGGGGAATCAGTCGCTCATCTGCCCCGGCACCGATCCATGAGCCGTCTCAATAAACTCTCTCTCCTTCTCTCTCTCTCACACACACACATATGCTCATACACGTACGTACACACACTCACAGGCGATCGGGTTGAAGGCGCAATCAGCGGTGTATCCCTCCCGAAGTAGCGGAAGGTTCATTCGATTTTTGCCCCTCTTTTATCAGTGGAAGCTCCTACTGAGGCTATCCGTGAAAACGGAAGCTTACCTCCGCGTGCTAGCTTGCGCTCCTTTCGCCAGAGAGAGGTCGTGAATCCGCCTTTTGCCCGTTCGTAAGGTGATATTCGCACAAAGGTGAGCCTTCGCTTCGTACACCTTTCTCCTCCTTCTTCTTCTCGCCCTCTCTTCGACACTTCCCCCTCTCTCCCTTTTCACACCCCTTTCTTCTTCCTCCCCTTTTTCTCACAGTCAACCGCCTTTCTCCCCCCAGCTCACACTCCGTTTGTTTTTGCTCACCGAATTCACGCATATACACCCCGCATGCCCGCGTTTTGCTAGTCGGTTCTATGTTCGCTGGCTTATGGCTCGCATGCCGCTATGTAGATCCGACGGCGTTCGTCTTCTTGCTTATGACTGTGCTCGCACGCTGGCCTGCTTGCTCGATTTTTGCATCTGCTTATCAGTCTTTCTACCTACGTTTGCTTTTGCCCGAGCCGCTGTGCTTTATTTCTGAGCCCGTGCACGCAGTTCTCTCTGGCTCAGCCCATGCGAATACCGGCATACCTTAATCTGCCTCTCTAATCTAGGCAGATTCATTCCTGGTATTATTAACAATTTAGGATAAAATAACTACAACAATAATAACAATAATAATAATATCTAACATCAGCAAAGATTTTCACCTATGTCTTCCTGGTCTAACATACATTCTGCATGTACTCGTGAAAGGTGAATCTGACTGTGGTAGTGGGCAGGATACGGGCTGTCTCTTATACACATCTAGATGTGTATAAGAGACAGACCTTAATCTGCCTCTCTAATCTAGGCAGATTCATTCCTGGTATTATTAACAATTTAGGATAAAATAACTACAACAATAATAACAATAATAATAATATCTAACATCAGCAAAGATTTTCACCTATGTCTTCCTGGTCTAACATACATTCTGCATGTACTCGTGAAAGGTGAATCTGACTGTGGTAGTGGGCAGGATACGGGTGCATGGTGGAGTGTTCGTTCGAGGTTTATCGTTTGCTTGCACTCTCAAGTCGTTGGAGATTGTTCCCTCGTACAGCGCGCCATCACAATGTTCGATGAGTGTCTGCCTCGCTTCCTTTTCCCAACCACCCATGAACCTTTTCGCATAACTCAGGCAATGTAGAGAATGAACCCCCATAGAAAAATAACAAATTTTGATAAAAACACAAAAGAGAAAAATAAAGAAATTTTAACTGAACTCCTTTCGTTGCGTCCCGTACTGACATTCGTCGGCTCCTGAGACACAGGGAAGCCCAAATTCGGCAGTCTTTCCTCAGTGGTCACGAGTTCGAGCCCTGCCGTATTAAGGCGGTTCGAAGTGGTGGTCGGGCGTGCTGCAAAAAGAGATAGCCAAAAGAAAGATGGGCTTGAACCCCAAATCTCTAGCATATCATTTCACACCTATACCTATTGGGCTAGCTCCTAATTCACTTAAAAAAAGAGCATCCCTGCCATAAGTAGTAGCTTTTTGTTGTTAACTTTGATTTTTCTTCTGATAGAAACACGACAGTTTATCCTATCTTTTTATAGTTATTCAATCAAAAACCGGTTGAGTCATTGTTCAAGCGATTAATTTGAAATTGAAATTAAATGTACTAAGGACATGTATGTTGAAATAGGTCATTATTTTTTCATTCTTAGCATTTTTGTTGCATTTGATGAAACAAACAAAATACGAACAGTTAACAAAATATAATCATAAATCTTCGGTTGTAACTGAATGTGTAGTAAATTCGTAGATGTTGTATTTAAGGTTCAACAACAAGTTCCAAATAATGGGAACTACCCAATAATAAATAAGAAAAAAAACCAACAAGAAAGAAATTACACTCAAATAAAACAATTTTGTCCATTGGACCCTTTGTGTTTTGTAACAACTAGGAATAACAAAACACCAAATTTGATAACTGAAAAAAGGAAAACAAAAAAAAAGGGCGAAGCTTAGGGAAATTTGCATATATGTTTTCAAAGCTTCAGTCATTTGTGTGCAAATAAATGATGGTTTTTCTAGTACCTGCCTAACTCGAAAGAGACCTGGTAACAGGAAAGCACTGGCTACTTCGCCAGTAGGGAAGGGGTCTAGGTATCTGCTTAGCCTAAGCAGGTTTTACTCTACACAGCCTGAAGGAACAACTCCCTTGGATCCCGGAGTGGATGTGACCGAGACTTATTTATGCCATATAAAGCACCTCTGGATGC
Source organism: Chara braunii (assembly GCA_003427395.1). Classification (NCBI taxonomy): domain Eukaryota; kingdom Viridiplantae; phylum Streptophyta; class Charophyceae; order Charales; family Characeae; genus Chara; species Chara braunii. The sequence continues at coordinate 1,464,405 of BFEA01000183.1, forward strand.
TAATTCACGGAAAACTATACGAGAAACACGAAATAATTTATATACGGAACGAGATCATCCTGTCAAAATACATCGATTTCTCACTCGTGTCTTGGAACTATTTCTTGGTAATTTGGCTAATTTGAGAGTATATGGCCGACTTCTATTGATATAACAAGACCACAGTCTGCTATCTAAAACTAGTTTAGGCCTTTTACTAGCCATTGCTTCCTGTTAAGATAGGCATCATGCCCTTCTCGGTCACCCTGGCCATAAGGCTGGGGCTTACATTAATTATACCCGGGCGAGGGTGGAATATATTGCCTCTTTCCTACTCTCTGCCGTATTTTATGCCTATGACTAACTTCTCTCATTACTATAGTCGGACTCTACTAACCAATCGGTGTGTTGTCGTCGCGTCCTACGCGACTCCCTATTTGCCCTTGCGGCAGAAGGCCGTTAACTTTTACTAACCAATTTTGTTTTCGCCGCGCGTGCCGTATTAATTATCGTGGTTACTTAACGACCTCGGCCTTGGGGGTCAAAGATTTCGTCTTACGGTACTGACCCCGAGCCCGCTTCCCGACACTCAGGATAGATAAAATGCAACTCCTTATCAGATATGCTCGCTTGACAGAATTGTTATGTGGGGTGCACCAACAGGGACATTCATTTTAGGTGCGGAGAACATGTTTACCCTGCTTCTAGCAGTTCTTTGATTGGTAAAGAACTTCAGAACGAGAGGTTGTATGGGTTGTTACGAAGGTGTGGAGTTGCTAGCTACGTTGCCATGCCCCTTTGTCGTTGCTCTGCTGAGGATCTTAATACTGCTGAGAGGTTTTTTATTCGTTTTTTTTCTCCTGCTTTGAATGCGAGAAAACGCCCTCAAAGATGTCGACGGAGGCGCGCTGGTAAGACGGAGAGGGGTAGGGTTGCGTTCTCGGGTGTTGTCGTTGACCGCTTCTCAGACTTGTTCTTCACCTAGCAATGACAATCCTTTGTTTTTTACCTCGTCGGTGGGGATTTCTTCGTTCAGTCTGTTACACAGTCTCAAGTATTGCATCAACTCTCACATTGACAAGATTATTGATGTAAAGGTGGCAGACAGTTGGTCGATCGATGAAAAATCGTCAGAAGGATGTATGGGTCTTCCATGGTTTGCGGTGCTTTTGGGAAGGATCTGCTTCGGGCGTCGGAAGGATGGTTGGTAGATGGGGCTGTTATTTCTTTCTCGTCTATTGTACCGTTTTGCTGTTGCCTATTTTGACTCCTTTCTTAGCAATCCGTCCAGTAGACGTTATCTGATTTCTTGGGATTTGTCTTCGCTTATCTCAACTTTTTCTGCTATTTATTGTTTTTCGGAGAAGAAGTCACGTTTTCGACTTCGTTTGATTTTGTCTAAGCAGATTTCTCTGCGTTTTAGACTACCGGTGAGGAAGAAACTGATTGTGTGTATTACATATAATGACGTTTTTCGTAAAGCCGAAATCCGACGTCTATGCGCATTGGTTATTAGGAATCTTGATGTAGACGAGTCTTGCAAGTCGTTGCTGGTTCGATGTATGCAGGTAGTATGGAAGAGGAACCGCTCAGTCGGGATTTTTTCACAATTTTAGGTATTTCTCCCGTTTGCCCTCCCTTGAGTGTACCCGTTCTGATGTTGACGCAGTACTGACTGGAGTTGAAGGGCATGTCTTGTTCCGGATGAGTCTTGAGTCGTCCTTTCCCAGATGGATGAGTAATTTCAAGAACATTCTATGTCCCCCAATACCCTCACACTAACACACACACACTCATATCCCATCACACCAGACAAAACCAGCATATATATTATAAAAATATATACCATAACTACCTATCCAACCGAATTCCACAAAATAAAAAAATCTATATCAACAAACCAATCCCATACCCAGAACCTCATGACCAACATGACATAGCCCTCCCCAAAACTGATTTGAGATATCATCAAGCAGCAACAACCCATCCCACAAAACCAGATCAAAAATGCAAGCCAACACTTGCAACGCATCCTCAACAGTGTCTTTCACAGATTTCCAAGTACCAACCCTATAGACACACATAAACATGCAATCAGAAAAGAGGTTGGCTTCCTAACACAAGACTTTTACACATCTGGCGCAGACAAAGCCTGTGTAACCGTATGAACGTCGTGAACGCGCGTTCACGTTCAAACGCGCGCGTTCATACCCCCCTGCCTCGCGTTCAATCGCGTTAAAACGCGCTACGCGCGTGCGCGTGCGAAAAAATTGAACGCGGTCCCGCGGGGTGTGCGCGCGTGACGGGGGCTACGGGGTGGTGGTTCGAGTTCAACAGACCCCCAGAGTGCGAAAACCGTCCCCCGGGGACCACCCGATAGCCCCCCCGCCCCACGGCCCCCACCCCCAAAACCGCCACCTGCCAAGCCCCGACACCCCTATCCCCACCCAACGGAGGGCCACCCACTCCCGCCACCTCCCCTCCGACCGTGCCTCTGCGCCACCCGAGGACCTTTTTTTTTGTTTTCCCCGCCCACAATTACAACCCCCCAAACCACGCCACCCATTTACACACACACACAAATTCACACACGCACATGCACACACAAATTCACACCGTCGCATACACACGGGCACTTTTTTTTTTTTTCGCCAACACGTACAACCCCCCAAACTGCGCCACCCATTTACACACACACATAATCACATTCACACAGACACACAAACTGCGACCTTTCGTTTATTTTTTCCCCCAAAATATCTGTTTTCTTTATTTATTTTTTAAGCGCAAAACAAGCGGTTAGAGCAATTTTGAAAAAGGGTTGCAAGCCAAAAAAAAAAAAAAAGGTGGTTTGGGGGGTTCGGGGCCAGGGGGGGGGGGGGGGGGCCAGGGGGGGCTACGGTATGGTTTGGGTTATGAGGAGCCTGGAAGCACTTCAGGGGAAGAGAGATTTCAGAGAAACCAAGGGCAGACTCAAAGCACACAAAACACTCGTCGTCTAAAAGCAGAAACATCGCAAATGACAAGATGTAATGATCGAAGCAAAACGCAAACCACTATAGCATTGATAATAGCAAAAATCTGACACATCGTGTCGAAGCCCCGCCAGTCTGTGGAAAAAAGTACCAACCCAAAAATGCCGACGAAAAGTACACTAAAATACACTGGAAAGCTATAATCTCCGAAGTAGCAAACTGCGCAGAAAAGTGCCTACTGGAAAGTACACTATAATACAACATCACGAATCACTACGTCTGTCATGGATAACAAAAAACTAAACTCGAACGAAATGGCCATGTACTCCTACGAAAGTAGACTAGAATACAACATCACGAAATACTACGTCTGGGCAGAAAAGTACCCACTGGAAAGTAGACTATAATACAACCTCACGAGACACTACGTCTGTCATGGATAACAAAAAACAAAAGTACACTCAGAATATCATGAAAACGCAAGTCCGTGATCCGTCAACGATCGTTGTGCGCACGCGGATCTCGCTCGGACCGATGAGAACCGCCACCTCCCCTCCGACCACTGCCACGCCCTCGATCTCTCTGACGCTGGCCGCCTCGTCTGCCAGCGGAAGGCTCAGGAGCGACGGGACACTCGTCGGGGTCGTCGTCCATAATGAGTCTCCTGCCTCTCAACGTCCTGCCTACACCTGCTTCTGCTAGGTCATCACGTCGGCGTGACTCGCGTGCCATAGGTAGACCGTCTGTCCCTGAAGTCTCCCCCTCCTGGCGTCGATCTAAGGGCACGTGTCTCTCCTGCCTCTGTCGTGTAACAACGTCAGGCTCCTGCAAAATAATCGACGCCTCTCTCAAACCGTACGTCAAGGGCGGATCCATTGCGCTCGCTGCGGCACCGCCTGCACCCTCAAGTATGTCGTCGCCCTGGCCACCGCTGCCACCGCCGCCACCGCCTCTACCACCAAACCCTGAAGCTACAACATTTCGACGTCTCATGGCCGTGGAAGCCCCTCTCAAACATGGCTGACGACCGACACTCGCCATCGTCACCCGTCTCATCTCGCTCCATGGTCGATCTGTGCGACCGAAGAACATGGTGTCCAGCAACTCCCGCGCACGCTAGGTAGTGTCTCTCCGTCTACGGGCAATCGACCTTGGGGTGAGACTGTCGCCCTCCCTCGGAGCTGCGGTCAAGGGTGACGAAGGGCCTGCGGCACCTCAAAATGGCGCTGCGACCGAACCTCCAGAAGGTAAGTCCCCTGCAGCCCCGCCAGATGCCGCTGTGACGGAACCTCCAGAAGGTAAGCCCCCTGCAGCCCCGCCAGATGGCGCTGCGATGGAACACCCAGAAGGTAAGCTCGGGCTGGCTGGCCCCCAAGATAAGTCTTGCACATGAGGCAGCTTCCCCTCCTCCAGGACTGACCTCAAAACGCGCTGGTGGATCTCCGTCAAATCCCTCCTGCCGTGGTCCTCCAACTCCTCAGCGGCCATAAAACCAAAAGGGAGGCTGCCCCGAGGCGTAGCCACATGCCTAATCTCCGGCCTCGTCCGTGACGGCGCAAAAGTAGGGACCGAGGGTATGCACGCGCCCCTGCCTACACGTCGCTCCTCGACCGGGTCCCTGCCATGTGCACGACGCCTATAACCCTCCAAAAACGGTGCCTGATGCAGCACCATTGGCCCCACAGCAGTGCGAACCACCAAAGTCTGTGGCATCTCCTGTCTGTCCGCGTCACGTCTGTCCACCTGTGCGGGGTCCCCCCCGCCAGACGTGGACATTGGATCGGCCGTGGACGGCACCCCCGACCCGCCAACACCAACGGCCCCCGCTACGGCCCCGTCCCCCCCGGTGGTCGGCGCTATCCCCTCCGCCTGTGCCGATGGGCGAATATCATCAACGCCCGCTGACTGCCCCATCTGTATGTCCTCCAGACCCGGGGACATCTGCACGACACCCTCAACTGAACCCGCGGTCAGAGGCACGCCCGCGACCTCCTGCAATGTCTTCTCGGGCCTCAGTTGGACGGCAGGAGGCTGCGCCGGCTCCGAACGTGGCTCCTCTGTCGGTGCCAACCCGCTCTCGTGCATCCCTGCTGAACATCTACTCCCGTACTCGATACCTCTGCTGAAGCTGCCTCCCGCTGCGTGGTGTCGTGAACCTCTGCCGGAGGATCCGTGTGGGCAGCTGGCCCCACGTCAACGGACGCCGGCGTAAATGTCCCCAACTGTCTCCGTCGGTCCTCGGCTGCAAGACGGGCGAGTTCCTGCGTCCTGGGGTCCCTCTGTGCCATGAGGGCAGCTCGACGGCTATCAAGCCTATCCAACCTCTCCTCAGATGTCTCTCCAGGGGGTGTCCGGTCCTCATCCCCTCTGCCCCCAACATCACCTCTGCGCGCATGGCAGGGGAGAAACTACTCGGGTCCGCGAAGCTGATCTGTCCCAGTAAGTCCTGCATACCCACACTGATGTCCCCACGGGACTCTCTCTCTCCTCGGGCCAGACCCACACTCTCTCCCGGGGGCATACCCATGTCACCAAACTCACTAAAACCGCCTCCGCCGCCCATCGGTATCCCCTCAAACGCTGCAGCAACCTCGGCACCGCCTCCACCTCCGGCCAACGCACCACCATCTCCACCAACCAACCCCTGTCTATCTCCGTCGTCCCCCTTCACCGGTGAAGGACCGCCCTCTAATCTGTCCTCCAATTGCTGTCTCGGGCCCCTCACCAATCTATGCAATCGATCTGCACCGGCTGGCTGTCGATGAAGCTCCTCCGTCGAAGTGGGAAGAGTGGTGGATGATGCCGTGCTAGAGCGACCCAGAGGACGATGGCCAATCCCCGACTCTGCCCCCTCGAAGGTGCAGACCCAGGATCTCTCTCCCGCTCAGCGGGAAGCGGGCTAGTGGACGTAGGCCTCGGACGCTCTACATGGCTCCCATGACGACCCCCAGACTCCTCCAAATCAACTGGAACGAACAGGTCATCTCTACCACTCCGTCTACGGACGTCCTCTAGGTCGCTCCACTCATCACGCTCATCCGCCGCAGGAGTGGCGGTAGCAGGGCCCGCCGGCTCGTCCTCGTCCTCGTCACCCTCAGAATCACTGTCGTCTCGAGGGTACGGGTGCAATGTGGCGGCTCGAGTCCCAAAAACATCGCCCACATCACCCGAAGGAGCTCTGGACCCACATGGGTCTCGCTGCCATGAACGTCTCTGATCCTCGAGCTCCTCCCGCGTCCTGCTCTCGTCCGTCCCCTTCCACGAGGGGCGAATCCCGATACCTCCCTCCACGTCCAACAATGACTCATCTAGAGTCCACGGCAGCGCGAACCCGCGGCCTGCCCGGTGATGAGAGAGAAGGCGGACGTTGGCTGAGATTTCAACCAACTTCGCGACCTTCTCGAACTCAAGCCGGTTACGTTTCTTCGTCTGTACACCCTCGTGGACGACCCAATTCCTCTCCGCAGAAGAGGAGCACGTCCACATGTACATCACACGAAGAGCGATAACCTGCAACTGCGGAGCGCACTGCCCGTACCTCGACCACCAACACCTGGACTCGTACGTCTCCGCATTGCCCGTGCACCTCTGTGCATCTCTCTCTCCGTCTCCCCCCCCCCCAAGCAATCGTCCCCCTCCATGTGTGGAAGTCACGCAACTGCGCACATGCGGTCTCGTAGTCGTGGCTCGCCACACTGAACCCTGTCTGCGACAAGATGTAAGTCTCCACCTCCCTCACCAAGCTCGCGTCGTAGTCGCTGACCACGCCCTCGAAGTACTGTAAGTCCCTCCGGTTGGGACAGAGAAGGTGAGCAGCGGCGTGCGCCGGCTCCAGCATGTGAGCGCATCGAGCCTGCACCCTCTGCACAATGTAGTGTGCAAGATCTGCCGGAAGTGCGTCCTCTGGTACACGGCGGGCCAGATCCTGTGTCCACTCAACCACCCGCGACATATGCAGCCCTCCGCGGTCCAACCTGCGCAGCAGGTCGTACACAGGCTCCATGATACGGAACAAGATGCCCATGGAATCCCACCAACTGCCATGTCGCACCTGCCACCTGACCCACCTAGCCAAGCGACGAACGGAATGGTCCCAAGGGACCATACCCCAAGTATCGCGATCCACCATCCTCTCCAAAGTTGACCTCACTACCAGCAAACGCTCCACCATCGCGAACACGGATGCGAAACGTGTCTCGCAAGGATAGATGAGGCCCATCTGACTGCTCTCCCCCCGGAAAATATGGAGAGCGGCGTCGTGCTCCTTAATGAAGCACACCACCGCTCTCCCCCTCATGATGATGTCCTTGGACCACGAGCCCGAACAGCCAATGTCTGACAACATCTTGTTGCAGACATGCACTGCGCATGGGAGCCACGTGATCCGTTGATGCTCTGGCCTCTGCTGGGGCCCCTGGAGCATGTTCCCCGCGGTGACGTACGCCGAGGTGAAGTCGGTGCAGATGGCGTTCACCCACTTAGGGGGAAAGTCATCGAACACCTTGATCCAGTGCGCCAACACATCAGGCGCCCGATCCCGCTCACCCTCCCTATTCATCGTCCTGACGAGCATCACACCACACGACCCGCCGGCAAGGAAGTTAACGATGGGTCTAGCATCGCGTGACTTCCTTCCGTCTGACATAATGGTGGCCCCCGTGACATAGAAAGGAGCCCTAACCTCCGCGAGATCAGCTCCCACATCGCCCGCCGTGTGGACAATGGTCTCTATGTCCACAATCTCGTTCTTTGAAGGCCACAACACCTTCACTGGCCCCGACAAATCCCTGAAGTGTCGGACGACGTCCAACCACGGCTCGCTCCGGAAGACGTTGAACGCCAGGCGCTGAATGTACACAAACCGCAGCCACCTCTTCTTGAACTCCATCTACCACTTTGAAGAGAATGACTCCGTGATCGTGTTCTGCCTCAGCCTCTGCTGTGCTGCGGCTGCTGCCGTCGGTCGCGCCCCCTCCTCTCTCTCCTTCCTCTTCCCCGCAGACGGACCCACCTCAGCCGTATCCGCACCTGCCCGTGTACGAACCGACACGTGCGCCGATGCAAAGTACTGGCCCTGCTGCCCCCCCGGCTCGCTGACAACGCCCTTCCCTCGCTCCCTCCCTGATGACCCCGCCCGCGCAACCTCCTCGACGTCGTCGTGCACGTCGATCGGCTCCTCCGCGTCCCTCATCTCTCCTCCCCCCCCTCGTCCCGTCGCGGATCCATCGCAGACGACGGACCGTGAAGCTCCTCAAACTGCTGGATCCGCTGTAGGAACTTGTCGGACATCTTGTACTCACTGTTGTAGTGGATGTGGACAAGTGCCTCGTCGGTCACTTCCGGACATCCCTTGCCTTGGCGGAGATGGCGCGCTGCCACGAACTGGTTGCCCTGGAACTCGTGGCCGCAGAAAACGCACTTCAACATGTGATTGTCGTGGAATCTCTCGCCGAGACTCTGTCCCACGCGGATGTACTTGTACACGCAACATTTCTTCTGCGCCTTCCGATTCTCGTCCTCCCCGCCATCCTCAAACACGCGAGCCTGACTTCGCGGCATCGTGCCCGCTCGCCGATGGGTTCACCGAAGCGGTCCGCCCTCAGCCACTCCCACGAAGGTCCAACTCCCGTCGGCGTCCCTCCCCGCACAAGGCCTCGTCGGGCCACCCCCATCCTGCCCCTGTTGTGTCGGCCACGCACCCCCCACTGTGCCGACAACGCGGCGCCACGCTCAGAGCTGATAGAACCCGCACCCCCCCCCCCCAGACGCCGTTCAATTCTTTGAACGCGCGTTCATAGAATTGAACGCGCGTTCAAAATAATTGAACGCGCGTTTATAGAATTGAACGCACGTTCAAAATTTAGTCCCGCTGCGCGCCGTCGTGGTCTTCGTCGCCGCTCCGCGTTGTTGAAGCCTCCGCCCGCTGCCGCGCTGCGCCGTCGATGTCCCCGCGCGCCTCCACGTGGTCGAGTTTGCCCTTTTTCTCTCTCTCTCTCTCTCTCTCTCTCTCTCTCTCTCTCTCTCTCTCTCTCTCTTTCTCTCTTGCGCGCGCGC
>BFEA01000183.1:1478994-1492758 GCA_003427395.1 Chara braunii
AACTACCAACCAAAAATGCGCCCCCCCCCAAAAAAAGTTTTTTTTTAAATTTGTTTTTAAAATTTTCTTCTCCACCTTTTCTGTTTTTTATTTTTTATAGTTCTAAAAACTTGTCTGTTTCCAAAAAAAAAAAGGGGTTGTAGGGATTAAAAATCCTTACAAATCCTTACAACCCCATATGTTTTTTTTTTTTTTTTCACCCATTATTTTWTTCAGGAAAATTAGGCAAAATCACGTTCGCGGCGTGGACGAGGTCGGCCGCGGACGTGGCCGTATATACGGCCGCCCTCCGAGGTCGACCCCGCGGACGCGTCCGCGGGTATTTTGTGGCGGATGGAAGTTCGTGTTGCGGGTTGATCCAACGACAGTAGCTGCTGTATTGCAAAAAGACTTCTATTTGACAGACCCTACGATTACTAGTTGGCTCATGCATATAAGGATGTTCAATTATGTCGTTGAGCGGATATCTGGGGCTAAGAACTCGGTTGCGGATGGGTTATTGCGGATTCCGCTGGAAGAAGGAAACTTGGGATCGCCTGGAGGGATTGATAAGTTTCTGCAGATGGATAAGTTTGTTGAAGATGAAGCCTGGTACTAGTGGCGCTTCTCTGTTCCTAGAAAACCTATACACCGGTAAATACTACCAAATAGGGAAGTATCTCCTAGGGGAGACTGAGGTCGATGATAAGCTTAGGAAGAAAGCTCAACAGTATTGTCTTAAGGCAGACCATCTTTTTAAGAGGCCTCCTAAGAGCGGGATGCCGATGAGAGTAGTCTGGGATGAGGGAGAACAGAAAGAAATAATAGCGGAGCTTCACGATAGATCGTCGGAGGGCATAGAGGAGTAAAAGGGACCGTTGAAAAGGTCAGGAACCTTTACTGGTGGGATGGCTTATATAGGGATGTAGAGTCCTACTGCGGGACGTGCGTGGAATGTCAGAAAAGAGCCGTAGTTAAATACAAGGAACCGTTGTTCCCTTCCTATCCGACCGCGATAGGGCAGAAATTTCATGTGGACTTAGTCAAGATGCCCAAAGGTAAAGAAATAATGAATTATATCATGGATATCAGCAACAATCTTACTGGATTCGTAGAAGCGCGAGCCCTGCGTCAGAAAACAGGAAGAGCGGTCAGTGAGTGTCTGACAGAATATATCACTTGATACCGATGTGTTGGGAAGATCGTCATGCACAGGGGGTCATAGTTCATGGCTGGGGAAGTCCAGGGCTTGCTCCAAAGGGCAGGAATCGGAGTGTCACTGTCCACGACATACCACCCTCAGACTAACGCCCCTGTTGAAAGAGGGCACAAATTTTTAGTGAATGTTCTCGCCAAATGGTGCGAGGGAAAAGAAAAGAAGCGACTGAAGTATCTGAGATTTGTAATCTGGGCTGATAATGTTACAGTTCGATCCACCACCGGATATCCGCCCTACACCTTATGGTTCGGGAGACATTGCCCTTTACCCATAGAATTCCATATGGACTCGTGGACGAAAATTGACTGGGAAGAGGTATCGACTAGGGAGCAGTTACTAAATGCTAAGATTAGGCAGATAACTGAGATACTCAAGGATAGCACCCTGGACACTATAGAAAAATTGAAAGTCCAAAGGGCAAAGGAAAAGGAAAGGTGGGATAAAACCTCCGAGTTAGGCAGGAACAAATACTCATTGCGAGTTTAGTCTTACTCCGTGATTCTGCTTTGGAGAGGACGTGGATGGGGAAACTGGCCAACAGGTGGATGGGACCATATCGTGTAACTAAAAGGTTAGAGGGTGATGCTTACCTGCTTGAGGAGTTGGATAGAGCTCGATGGAAGGAAACGGTATCCGGTGCACGTCTAAAAGTATTTAAAGAGCGAGGGAAGGTTCGTCCGAATACAGAGAAGGACAAGGGAAAGGAGAAGGTTGAGGAGAAAACGGTAGAACCTCCAGAAGAGCCCCCGACAAGGTCCATGAAGGAGTTTAAGTCGTCCACTTATGAGAAAGGAGAATTTTTTTAAAGACCCACAAAAAGGGGGCAGGACAAAGTCCTAGGTGTAAGAAATAGCCAGATAAAAAACAAAAAGAAAACGAAAAGAACGGTCTTAGAGTCAGCCACACTAAGGCAAAAAAGGAAATGCAAGGTTAAGAAGGTTGTTAAAGGCAGGGTAGTCATAGCCAGAGATGGAGATGGGCGACACTGCAGGAAGAAACGACGCAAGGGAAAGAAACGATTAGGGGTTAAAGCCTCAGTACCGGGGCGCTGCAAAAAGCCCGGTACCCGACAAAAAAAACCGCTTTGCTAAAAACCCTTAGGGGGTCTAAATAGGCCCAGGTATAGGATCGGGGAAGCCACTGTACCGGGGCGCCGCAAAGTTCTCGACTCCAGCGACACATCGGATTGCTGGAGCCTCGTGGAGGTGGGCCCAACAAACTTTATAAGGCCAACTGGGCCCAAGGACGAGGACATTTCCCAGATGCGCACTTACAGGCGCACGACAGACTGAGGAGAGGCGCACTCACGGCCACACGAGGAGAGAAACACTTTCGAGGGAGAGACGAATTAGGAGGCGCACGACAATTGGGTTGGCGATTGTTCAGGCGCTCGGGAGACAACGGGAGCACGCTCGTCGTCGCAGTTGTCCGGAACCTTTGATCACGCGCCTCTTTCGGCGGGCCTGCTCGGGTTACGGCGTATCCTGGGCGCCAACAGGGTTCTTCTATCCTACACGCGTTGAACACAGATCGAAGGGATCAACGTGCATGAGTATGGCGGGGATCGTTGCGATGTAGAGGCCACCGCCCACCATATGCTGTGAGAGGGGTGTGTGTGAGCCTGCCGTTGGGACCAGGGAGATGATGGACTATGCCTGAGCAGGGGAACCAGGGCAGTGACCACAGTGCCCAGACCGCTGTTTAATGTGAAAACCCTTCTCCACCTCAGTGTTCAAAGCCGTCCTCTCGATTTTTACTACTACCTCTAAGATCTGTACAGGGGCCGCCCCCTCCCCCCCCTAGGCCCATGCTTAGCCCTTGCAGCGGGGCCACGCCCTCGACTCCGCAGTCGGCTGTCTGTCGGGGGCCCGAAAGGAAGTGGATTGTCCCTAAGCACAGTCGGACGGACAGGCCAGGGCACTAAACTGCGGCGGGCAGATGCATGAAAACCCACCCATACCTAAGTTTTTGAAGGTTCGTTTGGGTACCTACTGCAACCACGGGGTCTACACCAGGACCCGTTCTTTCCAGACTAAAGCAAGCAACCTCCATAGTAGGTCGCGTTCCCCTGATCGCCATAGTGTCGAGCTGGCCCGAATAGCCAAAATGTGGGCCGCACGCCTCAGTACCCTATGCTGTTTGGCAACTCGACTCGAAGGTGAGTTGATACTCACTCCTTAGCAGAACGCGACTTTTTGGATTGCCATCTCACTGTCTGTATTGGTTGTACCCGTTGTGGTGCCTGCATTGGAGTATAGCTTAGCGCACAGCTAGGCACAAGCGCGGAGTAAGGTGGTAGGAGATACTGTGAGCCAAAGGCTATGAATGGAGGAAAGTGAATGTGGACGGGACGCCGTGCAGGTGCATTCGAAGGAGGGAAAGGCGGAGTGGAGAGTCACGACGAACAGAGCGGTGTTGAGCGAGGCGCCATAGAGTAAGGGAGAGCAGAGCGCCACAAAGCGGTGTTGAGCGAGGCGCCATAGAGTAAGGGAGAAGCGACGAGCGTTAAAACTGGGAAGCGGGGCAACAAAGGGGAAGAATTAACCAAGATAAGGGGATGTGCTAGGTGCGGGTAAACGGAGACTACGATAGCGTAGGCGGAGAGAAGATTGTGCGCAATGGGAAGAACTTGTCTCGTTCGATTCTTATCGGAATCGAGCGAGGAAAAGTGCGATCTCGGGGTTCTTGCCACGGGCGAGTTCGGTGGTAGAGTTGGTTTTAGTAGTAGATTAGTACAATAGAAGTTAGTACAGAAAAGTAGGTGCGGGGAGATGGTGGAAGTCGACTATGGCAAAAAGGAGAAGAAATGGTTTCACGCTCGTTTCTCGATAGGAACGGGCAAATAAAGATTCATATCTAGTGTTTCAGGGCTGGCGACCCCAATTCTGAAGTCAAAATTAGTAAAAGATTAGTAGAAGAAAACTTAATAGAGAAAAGTATTGTGTGAGAGAGATGGCGGGCTAAAAGTTAGTCGGTTCGTCAGTCTTTCCAGTGGGATCAAGCGTGAGGAGGGAGTACAACGAGAGAAGGCAGAGTGAGGGATGAGTGACACAACCAAACTTACCTTCTGTTCAAATCCGTGGACGTGCACGGTCTTCAGGGTCTTTTTTCCTCATAGTCGGGCTTCTGTACAATAGGTCCGAACCTAGCCACAATCACAGCCAGATGCATTCCCAATGAAGGATACAATGAGGGAGTGAATACGGAGGACAACGTATGTATCCAGCCGTATCTCAGCAGGAAGTTTGTTCCCTATGCGCTCACTGTATCACCCCCCCCTGAAATCTGACGAAAGATTCACTCTCATTTGCGCATTTGGGGAGAGAGGGCACACTGCTCGGCTGGTTCGGTGGAGGTGATTGGGCTCGTCGTTGTGCCCGGGAACCTTACTTCCTATAGAGAGTCCGCGTGCAAACAACACTCATTGTCGTGATCGGAGTGCTGCTGTTTGGTCCCACTGCTAATCGATATCAAGGTCAGCCACTGAGAATCGTATCGCCCCTTGAGGCTGGGGTCATGGTCGTCATGCCGCTCGGTTCTGTTTGTTATGCTCGTTACTATAGTCATAGTGACCATGCTTGTCCCAGCGGTCCCAACAGTGTCTGTCATCGTGGTCTTCACACTCAATAATATGAGCTTGGCTTGAGGAGCGGTGAATGCTTTTGTGTTCTAGTAGAAGATTCATTGAACTTGCTCATCCTAACGATGAAATGGGCGTGAGGCCAGCTGCGAGGTTGGAGACTTACCTGTTAGCTGGTGCATTGCTCGCTCTGAGGGATGCATCCGGCTGCTCTCTCTCTCTTTCTCTCTCTCTCTCTCTCTCTCTCTCTCTCTCTCTCTCTCTACCACACACGCACGCAGATCGATCCATTTTGAAGAAACTGTGGTTGTTGTGCCATCAGGATGTATACGAACGTAGTCGTCGTGATGACCACGTACGTTCGTGACTAAGGGGTGAAGAGATGTTGGAAGGAAGGGAAAGGGTGTGCAGAGTAGGTAGAAAGGGGGAGATCGAGACAGGGAAGAAAACGGGAAGATGTGCTGGAGGCAACGGGCGATGAGAGGGAAAAGGCTTTGATACGAGAGGGAGAAAGTTTACTTGGAAAATTGAGCCAACAATACGAAACTGATAGAGAATCGGGTTACGGTGCCAAACAGCAGAAGGTAAGCGGAGAGCTAACCGTGCGTGTAGCTGTCTGTGCTTCAAGCAAAGGATTCACTTTCGTTTTCACGGTTGGCCCGACGCGGCTTGAATAGTAAGGGTGAGGCAGCCACGGAAAGGGAAGTGAGAATCGAACTTGTCTTTGTTGTTGATTGTGACCATCTGCAGTAAGTCTCGACTACTTGTGAAGACAGCTACGACAGTCTGCGTCAGACCTTGCGGTCAATCCACACTCAACCGTTCACTTGGTCGTTCAAACTGGTCCGCGGAGGGTAGGTTTGCCGGAAAAGGAACTGATCAGTGAAGACAGGCAGGGGCTACTGCTATTCCGCCAAGCAACTGGTTATTGAGTTATTTGCCCACCAAGAAGTCGCAAAGAGTTGCCGCCTTAGGCTTCTGTTGTGCCTATGTTTTGCTGCAGTATACTGTTGATGTGCCTTTCTATGAGGTGGTTGCGGGTCTTCCCTACCTCATTGAGCTGTTATAGCCATACTCGAATAGAGCACAGGGAAGTGCTCAGTTCGGGAGCAACCTTTTCTTGGCTGTATAACTGCGGCTTGGACGGGAGAGACGGCATCACGACTGGTGGTAGTGATCACGTGTTTGCGTGAGAGTTTATTATTGCAAATCGATAGTATTACTGTGAATTGGACGGAAGCAAAGGATCAACAATCGACAGTTGACCTCAGTTGGACCAGCTACGGTGCATTCAAGCCGTAATTGCGGGGCCCTCAAGCGCATGAAGGTAGCAAGGCCCTCTCTTGCGAGTTGAGTCTGTCACTCTGCTGTATCTCGAGAGTATGAAACCCCTCATTCTATCTTTCTAACTCTCAGTCTAATCCTGTTCTGAGGGTCCCGCCCTGTTTTGTGCGGTGCCGGACTGATGCGCTCGACAGGTGGCGTCGTTGCAGGGGATAACGGTTGTATGTCGTTGTCCCTGGTGGAACGTCATCTGAGGAAGGCGGCAGGCGGGATTGCAACCCGTAAGACCGCAGCAAAACTCTATGGGGAGTCAACCCACCGATTGCGGGAGCCCTGGCGGAACTTAGGAGGAGTTCAGGAGGCAGGGAAATGAGAGGTAAAGGTTTCACTTTCCTTCTATAAACCCCGTTATAACCCATTATTTGTATTCCTGACTATGTTTTGACTGAGTATACTGAGTGCATCCCTACTTTGACTTTCAGTTTGACATTCAGGATATGATCCAGATTTAAGTAAAAGAATGTATGCACAATGTAAGTTTTAGTTTTGTTTATCTGACTGAAACCAGATTGTGGGGTTGCATCTGGGGGAAGGATGAGAGGAAGGTAGTATTGCTTGGTTGACTGGGTCAATCAGAGGTTGGGAAAGTCTCCATAAGTTTGGGGAGACCCAGTGCTATGTTTATTTTTTGATTGCCTGAAGGACCAGACAGGTTCCCATAAGATTGGGTGGTCTGGTTGCTTTTACTTGCGAGGGCTGTCTGTGGTTGACTTTTTAAGAACTAGGCATTGTCCCATAAGTTTGAGTGACTTGGTTGCCTTGTTTATTTTGAGTTTTTCTCAGTTTCTCTTGGTTCTGAACGAGGGGGTCTGAGCATGTTCCATAAGATTGGGTGACTCAACCCCTTCCTGTTTTATTTAAGGGAACGAATTAGGCAGAGGACCAGACATGTTCCATAAGTTTGGGTGGTCTTGGTCCAATGTTACGCACATACTGAAACGAAAAGGATATAACTTGGCTATATTTTATTATTACTTTATCTATGAACAGGTTAATCATATAGGGTTCCATAAGTTTGGGTGGTCTGACTATAATTTATCACCAACTGAAGAGAGTATCAACTAAGAATAAATTTGTGGTACGAAGGGGCAGACTGAATCTTCAGCTAAACATGATCGATTCAGTTATATGCTACCTCAAAAGACTAAGTGAAGATAATTATATAAAACTTGGATACTTAAACAGTTAAGGGCGACTAGGATTGCCTAGTCATATGCCCAAAGAAGAGAAAAGTTGTTGTATCATGTGTTTGTGTATAGCACTGTATACTACATGACTGAGTTAGACATGTTCCATAAGTTTGGGTGGTCTAGCTTTATGCCCTATGTAAGATGGGTATAAAGGGATAAATCGTTAAGAGACTATGAACTATTGTTTGATAAATTGACTTGGGGATGGTGAGACTACTTACCTTTGTGGTTTGACCTGCATGTGGCTGAGTGAAATTACTACTTAGTTTGAGTTTCAGTTGATGGTTAGTTGCTTTAGTTGCTTGGCACGTGCTAGAGTCATATGAGTTAGTTTCAATTCATGCATTTTTTGAGCTAAGTTGTTTTTACTTAGGTCAATTTCTGCATTTTCTAGGATCTTTTATTATACTTGGTCTTGTATAAATCTTGGTAAGTCACTTTCTTTACGGGAAGCGCTACCGAAATTTCTACAAAACCAAGGAGTTAGTCAGATTTTGTTTTTTCAAGGTTTAGTTTGTCTGACTTTTTGGCTTAGTAAAAATTTGGGAAGCCCCCTTTTTTAAAGGGAGTGCTGCCAATTTTTTTGCTGCTTCAGAGAATTAGATAAAATTGGACCTTGAGAAGTCAAAGTCATTTTAAAGTCTAAACTTAGTTTTGTATAAATTTTTGTAAGGTATTTTCTCTACATGAAGCGCTGCCGAAATTTCTGCAAATCTAAGGAGTTAGTCAAAATTCAACTTTTCAAAAGTTCAACTTGTCTGATTTTCTTATATATGGCTGAGTAAAAAATTGAGAAGTCTTCTTTTCTAAAGGGAGTGCTGCCCAAAGTTTTGTTAATTTAGGGAGTTCGACAAAAATTGACTTTGGAAGGTTAAATATTATTTATGTTTTCATATTTAGGCTGATATAAATTCTAGAAAGACACTATTTCTACGGGAAGCGCTGCCAAAATTTTCTTAGATTAGAGGAGATAAATTATATTATGATAGGTGGCGATTCTAGTGATCCATTTTGTATGGGGGAGATACTGTCAAAAGTCAACGTTTCTTTGGGTATTGGCTTAGAGGTAGACCTAGGCTTGGCTGTCAGGACAATCTTGACTAAGAACGTGTCATGGGGATTTGATCTCCATACATTGACGATTTAGCTTTGACATTGACCTGTGGTATGATACAAGTCTTTTTTGAACATTCGATCCAGGATTTGAACTAGATTCGACTTGATCATACGAGGATCAATTTATGTTATCTCTAATAACATGTCGGTTGGTTGATCGCCAACTTATCGGCTCACGACACGACTTTGGTTACACCTGTACCTCAACTTGATTGCCTTAGCCCTGAGATTTGATACGTTTCTTTGAGGGTTTTAACCAGACTTCTTTTAATGGTCATTATAAAGAAATTATGAGATTTATGGAAAGTTGGATTATGACTGAGGCTTGAGTATGAAGCGTGGTGTGAGTTACAAAGAACAGTAAAGTTGACCACATTGGTGTATTGCAATGTGACGTTCTTCTGTGTTTGCGTTTTTATACAGGTTAGTGTCTTGGAGCCTGTGTACGATCCTCACTTTGGAGGCAGTGAGAATGACAACCATGAGTCGTACGATCTGCATACCTGATGGGTCATGTTTCTTTTTCTTTATTTTTATCTGGAGTTCTGATTTGATATATGAGGATCGAGATGATTGATTATTTGTTTTTGATTGAATTTGTTTGTTAATTTTTTATAGTTGGACGTTGTAGTCCGGGGTAGTCGTCAAAGTCAAACCCCTTGACTTCGCTCCAGGCCTTGGATGATGTAGATAGTCTCCAGGGCAATAAGAGACGATTGCCACCACATGTACGAACGTGTGTACCACCCACTCTCCACAGGGTGCAGACGAGGGTGTGGTTTTCAACCGCACTTGGCGGTTGTCCATCGTCGAGAGATTAATCCCTCTAGGCGCGTGTCAGCCGACACTTGAGTGTCGAATGCGACCCTTGAGATTAACGAGGACCGCATGAGTATGGGTATTACATAGTACGCCATCATTGCGACTGCTTGTGTATGCTTGCATTGCAAGTCGATATGAGTTAGCCCTGCGTCAGCGCGGTTTTATACTAAGTCTAGTACGCGACACCTATCCGATTTCCGCATCGGAGAGTTATGGGATGACTACTAAGGGACTAGGAGTGTTGTCGCGTTGTCTGTCTTGTGGTGTTCTGTATATGTACGTATGTGTGCGTGTTTCAATTTTTATGTTCTTATAATGGTGTACGCGTGGTGGGTGGGATGCGTCCTAGTCGACTGACGACGGGTCGCGCTTGGGACTTCGGCCCCCCAAGACATCGGTTCGCGTGCTGGTCCGATAGAGGCGTAAAACCGCGCGCATCCCCTATGCTACAACGAACGAGAAACACCCACGGCTGGTCCACCTCTGCGATTGCAGCTCATTAACTTTCGTACTGTGGACTGGTAGCTCGGCGAGGATACGCCCACCGAAGGGAGATGACAACTTCTGTAAGGTGGAGGTAAGTGGTGCCTCGAGTATGCCATATCCTGTCGTAGGGGTTTGCGAGAGGTATGGCTGGCGCACTCGGCCGAAGCGGCTTGCGGAAGCTCCATATGTATTCGAGGCGAGGATCAAACCGAGTCTTGCGTGACGCGGCCGAGAGGGTCCCGCCCTGTTTTGTGCGGTGTCGGACCGATGCGCTCGACAGGTGGCGCCGTTGCAGGGGATAACGGTTGTCTATCGTTGTCCGTGGTGGAACGACATCCGGGTATGGGAAAGTGAGAACTAGGCAAAAGAAAAAGTTTATTTTGACGTATATGGTCGATTGCTTGATACCTTGACTATTGTGGGAGATGTTTTAAGATTGTGGCCTAAGTGTGAAGTGCTGATAATAAGTGTATGTGCGATTTATTTGAGGGAGGAACGGTTGGGCTATACACTTACGTACCTTAAAGCATGTAATAGTTGTCTGAGCGAGCACCTTGTTATCCTAAGCATTTTTAGGTGATTGGGTGATACGTGGCTTGTCTGATGCGACCTAGGTTGAGCTGAGGCGGAGTCAACATTGTTGGGTGTGTCCATTAGTGAGGCAAGCCGTGTTAATAAGTGTCAAAGCTACGAGGCTAGTTATGCCAAACCTGCTTTGGGAGATAATCAAATTAAACTAGGGCATCTCCCCTTGGTCAATAGAGCGTCGCTTTAGAGAAGGTTGTTGATACATGAGCGACATGAATGAGGGGGTGACTGGAGAGAAGGTTAACAACAGCCGTATTTTTCATCACCACTTCAGAACACCCTTCACCACTTTAGGACACCCTTCACCACTTCAGGATGCAGTCTGCCTAAACAGGTGGTTTTCAGGGTCTTCGGGACTTTCACCACTTTAAGACTATTCAAGATTTTCATACTGTTTTGGACAGTTTGAAAATCCTGAATGGTCTTGAAGTGATGAAAGTCACGAAGACCCTGAAAACCACCTGTTTAGGCAGGCTGCATCTTGAAACCACTTCATGACACTCTTCACCACTTCGGGATGCAGCCTGCCTAAACATGTGGTTTTCAGGGTCTTCGGACATTTCACCACTTCAGGACCATTCAGGATTTTCAGACTGCCCAAGACTCTCACTTCATAATTTTCATTCCTGAATTTTCAGCTACCCGTTAACCGCATGTGGGTGACTGATAAGTGCGAAGTGGAGGGGTGTGATGACAATGTTTTTTTCTTAAGCTCATGTTGAGTTGTGGTATGATAAATAATGTAACGAGTACTAAGCCTTGACCCTCAGATAGTATATTAGTTGGTGGTGAATTAAGTTACCCAAGGGATTGTCTAGCTATAACTACCAATAAAGCTGAAGAAGTAGCATTTACTTAGCTAGTGGTTACACTAGCCTGAAGAGAGGCTTATGTCTTCAGTGTGTGTAATATATATATTTTTGTGACGATTTTTAACTGGTTGTTGCCATGTATGCGTTCTCTGTATGTTGTTTGATGTCTGATGGACGACGTATGTAGGGATTGTCTTCCAAGAGGACATAGATTTTGCATGAAACCCACATCTAGCATGAGACAAGAGGTGAATGGGGTGACTTATTTCTAGGGAAGGTGATTCTTCAAGAAGGGAGTCAGTCGGCGTGTATAATATGTCATCAGTGGAAGTGCATTCTTGAATTGTTATCCTCTCGTTGAGACTTAAGGAAGCAGTTATCAGTCTCAAGAATGATAATGAAACTCACGTCGGAATTATATTCCTGGTCCATTAGTGGGGTGTTGTTATCTTTCCTATGATAGGAGAGTAACTACATTATCTGTTGAGAAAGGAGGAAGGAGCTTGTTACCTTGCCGAAACTGTAATAACAAAGTGGAACAACTACTGCATAGTGCGAGCGGTTCTGGAGTTGTGACCTAAGCCCGTCTCGCATTAAGCAGGGCCACCATATTTGTAAGGGCGGAAATTCGATGTTCGTTGCCTTGATAGGTATGAATGGGGTTGTCCATCTGACCATGATTAGGTTCGGTGAGGTGCACGCGCTGGAATCAGAGAGGGTTGCGGCGAGGCTTGATATTTAGAGCGGGGCTCAAGAGTCAAGATGTTATCTCGTGAGGATTACACCGCCCCTCTGTAATAAATGCTCAGCTTAAGAGTTGAAGGGGTAACAATTGCATCATGTTATTTACTCATTGATAGTCTTTTTTTTGCCTTATATGTTGAGGTTTATCTTGTTATATGGCTGACAGTTGAGTTGGGTTCATACTGTTGTTTATAAAGCATATTTCGCTCTTCAACTACAACCCTTGCAAATAATTTGTATTTATCATGTCGAGATTTATTATTATTAATATATGTTATTTATCATGGGTTGTACTGCGTTTTTTATTCATGTTTGGAGCATCTACCTATGTGGCATATGTATATTGTGCCCTTCCTTGATAATAGAAACCATAAGTGATTAATGTCTGAGTTATGATTTGAGGGATTTATCAATGAATATTTATGTTTTATTTTAGGTGGATATTTATTTAAAGACTCTCTTCGGTAACGCCGATGGTCCGAATAAAATTCTTATGTGTGCTTTCATGATTAGAACGGGATAATTTTAGTGGGACATATTCTGCACTAGATTTAGATGCGTGACTTCCTTCGAGCCTCGACCCTAACGCCGTTCGTTGTTGTTCAACAGGTGATGGGGTAGAGGGAGCTCGAGATGGAAGGCTCTCAAGGGAAGATTAGTGTCGAGGAGCTCCCTCTCTACTGGGTCTGCGAGATTGGGAGCGAGACAACCTACCCAAGGTTGAGATCGACTTGATTCAAGGGCTATCACGTCTCCGACTTTCTGGATAAGTTTGAACAGATAGCATCCCACTGCAAATGGAATGAGGAGCATATGCTAAAGGAGGTTATAAAGTATATCCATATAGGCTTGAAGGAGAAAATCAGTGGGTTGATTAGAAGAGCGGGGTCATCATGGAGGAAGTTCTATGATGACAAGTGAAATAAGTACCGGCTAGGTGAGGAACAACTGACCAAAAACGATCTTGAGACGATAGATCGGTATAATTATGTGTCAGTAGGGCCCTCCCCGCAAGGTTTGGGCGTTGTCTGAATATGATAAGTGTTTTGTCTTCCTTACGAGCTTTACGGACGCAGAGCAGCGAGATTTGATCCGTGGGACAAAAGGGAGACTTATATGGGACAAAATACGAGAGAATTTTGTAGAAGGCGATTTTGATCAACACCTCTGTCATACTCTGCGGGAAATGAGGAAAAAAAAGGAGGCGCTAGATAATGAGAAGAGTGGACTTGGTAAAAGACCTAACGACCTTGCAGCATGCACCTCTGACAGTATGAGAGGTGGATTTCAGAAGGACACTAAGGTCGTCAAACGAAATCATAGATGGAGCAAAGAGAAGAAAAAAAGAGTGATGTATTGAGAGAAAAGAGGTGCAGGCTAAAGTGAGGAATGCAACAACTTATACCTGTGAGAGGACGTTTGACGCTTCAAACAAGAAGGGAATAGAGGAGAGAAGGGTTCAAGAAGAAGTTAGTATAGGTCTACCACCCACTGCGTCTGATTCTAAAAAGGAGTGTGATGACAAGGGAACATCGTCAGCTGTAAGTCGGACAGGGCGAAGGAATATTAGGGGGCGAGAACGGTGGGCAAAAATAGTATGTGCTTGTTGTGGAAAGACTGACCATACCCCTCGTAGATGTAAGATGATAAAGGAGGGAGATAAGGGATGAGACCGTTCGCCTGAGTTTATAAGTTTTATGAGACATAAATTTTAGTTTGTATATAGTTCTGATTTCGGAAGAGAATCCTTATCTTTTTGGGATTGTACGTACGCTGTGGGTCTGACTATTCAGGTACCCCCACTTTTCACCCCTAGGGTAACCTTCACCACCCTGAAAAATGCAGTGGGGATCATGTTTTTTTTTTTTTTTTTTTTTTTTTTTT
>BFEA01000183.1:1495750-1507692 GCA_003427395.1 Chara braunii
AAAAAAAAAAAAAAAAAAAAAAAAAAAACAGGAGGTCCACGATTTTGTTCTCCCCCCTCTAAAACCCCCCTATTTGGACCCCCCCCAGTTTTTCAAGTTTTTCATTTTTTTTCTTTATGGGTGGGTGGGGCCTGGGTCGTGCCCCAGGAATTCCGACCCCAACTTTGGCCACCCCTCCCACCCTGCCCGCAGCGGGCTTTCCCCGACTGCGGCCCCGCGGCCCCGACCGAGGGCCGCGGTCATGCCCGCGGTGACCGCGGCCGCTGGGGATACATAGCCCATAAGGTCCAATTGTGGCATGTGTGATGGGGTCAAACACCCTAATCTTTTAGTTAGCTGAAAAATTGAGGTGTCTAATTAAACCACCGGTCCCCCTGCCATTTTAACCCCCTAGTCCCTATGAGTTAGGGCCGGGTTGTACGGAGGCCGACGGGTCCAATCCCGCCATTTCGCAAGCGGCAATTTTGCCGATTTTTTTTGCTCAGAAGAAATCATGAAAATGTCTAAAAATTTGAGGGTCCGTAGATTAGGTCGTGATCTTTCAGGGAAAAATATCAGAAAAAAAAAATATCATTTTGACGGTGAAATATTCGACGCGCCGATTCGGTTTATAGGAAATTACGGAGGCCGACGGGTCCAATCATGCCATTTTGCAAGCGACAACTTTGCCGATTTTTTGTGCTAAGAAGAAATCATGAAAATGACTGAAAATTTGAGGATCCGTAGATTAGGTCGTGATATTTCAGGAAAAAATATCAGAAAAAAATATATATAAAATATTTTGACGGTGAAATATTTACCGCGCCGATTAAGTTTATTTCCAATTTTTGTCGCAAAATTCCGTACGGAGGCCCGCCCGGTTTTCCACGCTGGAGTCTAAATAAAGATTGAGATCCTGAATTTTGACCCACCACTGAGTCTGAGTCTTAGCTAGTGGTAGGGTGATCAGGGTGCCCGGTGCAATAAAATATCGTTCAAAGGGACCGGGGGTTGTGTAATCCTAAGTTTGATAATTGGAGAACTCCCTGTCTATGGTTGTAGCGGGTGGAAAGTGGTTTTATCCACTTTGTTAAATTAGAGGTTGAAGCGTGTTTATGCTTAGCCGACTATTCGGCTATTGTAGATCTTTATTTTGATTAGGAATTAAAGGATATTTTTGACCGATGATTTTGTCCACTTCTTTTGAGGAATCGAGGCTTGGAGTGGATACAACTAGATGACCATTTCAGTCGAAATTAAGAACTCGAGCAGGTTATTATATACTTTTTATAAAAACTATGTTTTAATGGTATTTGGTTTAAGCACCCGTTATGACGGTGACGTCGCTTAATAGGGTCCGGGCAGGTTGTCGTACCAAATACCCTTACAAGGTTATTTGGTGTGTTTTCTGCGAGTCGTACTAGTGCAGCCTCGTCCGCCCGAAGGCGCGCGCGAGGTATTGAAGGCGAGGCTCAACCATGCGCAACCGGAGTGTGCGTGGCGTCACGGGCCAGATGGACGCACGGCGTCATATTGCGTTTATTCTTATTTTTTTTATTATCCTCTCTACTTTTACTTTTACTAAACGTCCTTGGCTCATGCGACCGGCTCCGAGACCAGCGTCGGGACCCACGAGCCTAGTGCATTGTCGGGCACAAGTGATAGTCGCTGCGGTCGGGGACCTTTGATCATGCGCCTCTTTCCGCGGGCCCGCTCTGGTGGACAGCATATCCTAGGCGTCGGCAGGATTCTTCTATCCTACACGTGTTGAAACATAGATCGAAGGGGTCAACGTGCATCAGTATGGCGAGCATTGTTGGGATGTATAGGTCGTCGCCCACCAGCTACTGCGAGAGGGTTGTGTGTGAGAATGTCGTTGGGACCAAGGAGACAGTGGACTATGCCTGAGCAGGGGAACCAGGGCAGTGACCGCAGTGCCCAGGCCGCTGTTTAACGTAAAAACCCTTGTCCACCTCGGTTTTCAAAGCCGTCCTCTCGATTTTTACTACTACCTCTAAGATCTATACAGGGGCCGCCCCCCCCCCCCCCTAGGCCCATGCTTAGCCCTTGCAGCGGCGCCGCGCCCTCGACTCCGCAGTCGACTGTTTATCGGGGGCCCGAAAGGTAATGGGTTGTCCCTAAGCACAGTCGGACGGACAGGCCAGGGCACTAAACTGCGGCGGGCAGATGAATGAAAATCCAACCACACCTAAGTCTTTGAAGGTTCGTTTGGGTACCTACTGCAACCACGGGGTCTACACCAGGACCCGTTCTTTCCAGGCTAAAGCAAGCAACTTCCATAGTAGGTCGCGTTGTCGCACTTTTTCCAGTCGGGTCTTTTCAAGCGACCGGAAAGTCAACAGGCTGTTACGCATGGTTTTGGATGTTGATTGCAATAAATAAAATAAATTAAATAACGCAAATCCCTTCCTGTTGTGTGCGTCAAGCTTCGAGCGAGACCCTTCAATTGCGGTCTTCACTGGTCCCCGGTCTTAGGAATCTTTTATTTTGATTCGGAACAGGAGAGAATCATGCAATTAGTAATCATAAAATTGTAGGGCACAATGCACGCACCAATCACAACAATCTGATTTAGAGAACTGTGACAGAATCATCCACGAAAGCATTCATCAAGCAAGAACAATGCAAGAAGCAAGACCAGCTGACTCGAGCAGTGACAGAGTCAAATAAATGAGGAAAGAATAAGAACTCATAATAGTCTCAGGGAGTAAATATGGAAAAGAGCATGACCAACACTAATTAAGAGTTGTCACTCATCCCTCTGAACTTTACACTCATTCTTCTCACTTTGTTGTCTGGCGTTTGGGCTTCCTGCCATGTCTTCGTACTCTATGAGGTTGTGGCTTTTGAATGTAAAGTCACTTGAAGCCTGCTAGTTCCAAACACTTCCGGCCAAGTCCCATGATGCGGAAGTCGACCATAGCACAAAATTCCTCTCATAGAGTGGGGAGATATGGCTGAGAGAAAATCCCCCTCCTGAGATGTAAAAACTCTGAGGGCTCGGTCACTGCCTCGTAGTCGATCTCTGCGGGCGATATGTATCTCTTGGCCAAGTCCACCAATCCACCCCAATAAGAGCCGTCAGTAAGATAGTAGGGGACCGAAGGCTTGGGATGGTCGGTGAAAAGCTTAGGACCAAAGTTATAGACTATCTTTGTGCTCCCCTGGAGCCTCTCGATTTTTCATTGCACGAACCCGGCTGCCGCGGCCCAAACTGCATCGAAATGAGGGTGTGTCTCATTCCCCTTTTTCAGGAAGATCCGCAGATCGTTGACTGTACCCTCAACGAACTCAATGAGAACAACGAAGATAGACAAATCTTCGCGCTTGAACCCATCAATCCTGATATACTTGTAGGGGAAGCTCTCCCTGGCAGCAATCAGGTTGAGGCTGTCAAGGACTGACTGATCAACTGTGATGGGGTTGATCTCTCTCATGTGTTCGGATAAGTTGTTACTCCATGATAGAGAAAAGTGACTGTGCTTGATTGACAGACGTCCGATGCTTGAGTGCCTTTTGAATACTGTTCTGAATGGTGTTTCTGGTTGCTGCTTCTGCCTGCCGTTTCTGATTGTCGTTTCTTATTGTTGTTTTTGATTGATGTTTTTGATTGCTGTTTCTAATTGTTGTTTCTGATTGCTGTCTCTGATTGCTGTTTCTGATTGTTGTTTCTGATTGTTGTTTCTGATTGTTGTTTTCTAATTGTTGTCTGTGATTGCTGTTTCTGATACACTAAGCCACCAGGACGTGGAATCACATGGTATTACACTGTAGTCAGGTTGCAAACTTTTAATGAGTGCTAGCTGGCTCGAATGCTGGCGGAGCTTCAGAGCGGGTAATTAAGGCGCTGCCAAGCTCACGCAAGCTTTCCCCTGGCCTGTTCCACAGTCTCTAGTGAGGAACTGGAGCTATGCAATTTGCCATTAATGTCGTAGAAGTAGATTATGTATTCGATATATTTTCTCTCGCCTGCTATTCTGACCGCAAACTCTCTCTGGTTTTGCCTGTGTTTTTCCATGTCCTGATGTGCCTCATTCTCCCATCCTTCCTTCTTGTCCCTAGCAGCATTACACTTCACCATTAACACTTCACCTTCCCTCATGATTCCCAATGATCCAGATCATTAGGATTGGTTAGCGTACCTTGCTTGCACTTCTTAGACAAGAGGTTGATATCAAACTCAGGGTTTGATCTGCAAAGTGGTCACTGGCACCACCCATCCGACATTTCTGTAACGGTGTTGACGTTACTCTGATCACATTCTGAGCACCTGCTGCAGTTTTCTCGATCAGATGAGGAGCGCAGGTACTCAAACACCAACCCCAGCGGGATCAAGGCGCGGAGTTCTCTGTGCGGGATTGAGCCTTGAATAATACAACATAACACTATGCTGGAGGGCTTCAACCACGAGCTCTCTAAGGGAGTGGATGACACTGGATGTTCTTAGAGAGTTCTCTGTACGACTCGAGAAAATAAGAGTTCGACTGTCTTCAGCCCTACTCTCACGAGTGGATATTCTGATGTATTTGAGAACTCTCTACGAACATCCACTCGTTACATGTATCTGTCTCCACACGACCCTCTCCAGCATTTCTCACATAAAAAAATCACAAGTACACTGTCCCGAAAGCTCGCCTTGTTTATAATATACGTAACCCATTCCTCGATCATCAATTCGTCACGACGACTTTACTAGTCATCTTAAGAGCACCGACAAGAATCCATTGAGTCAACACAGCGATGATCATTAATGACTCTCTTTGAGCAGTTACCCACTAGTCAATAAAGAATCAGGCTCTCATCACCAGCAGCAGAGTCACTGACTACAGTAAGCAGGCAAAGGGAAGCAGAGGTCACAAACACCTGATAGTGATGAGCACGAGCTCAAAGAACATCCATTAGTCATGTGTGATGACAAAACATGCTCGTTCAGAAAGCTTTCCCAASAAACTACTCATCACACGCGAACGCCGTCCGCACCCAATGTGATAAAACCCCAAAAGTTACCCCATGCAAGAGGCAAGCAGAGTGGTCATCAGCGAAGAATAAGCCCTCCCCCTCGTTGAACCACCTCGTGTGCAACGTCAGAGTCCACTAATTCAAATGATCGCTTTCCCCGTATACGTTTCCCAGAGCGTATCCCACACTACACAGGTAACCTCACCGAGTAAGTCAACCTAGATCCGTAAGAAAAACATAGGGAGCCCAGAGAAAGTGACGCTCGGTGACGAAGTCAATCATACGCTCTCGAAGGTCTCTCCTTCTTTCTTTTTCTTTCGTCCACCCTGTCTCGCGACCGTACTTGCATCATTCAAATAGGCGCATGGGCTCATTCAAAATAGCTAACATCAATCAACGAAGCCACTCGAGAACCTCCTCTTCTCTCCCCTTTTTCTCAAAGACTCATTCGTGCTCTAGATGTAGCCCTCCTTCGCCACTTCATTCATCCCCTATGTTGGAGGGCTTCAACCACGAGTTCTCTGTTACAGACCATCTACTCGTGAGAGTAGGGCTGAAGACTGTCGAACTCTTGTTTTGATTATATCAAAGACAACATAACACTATGCTAGAGGGTTTCAACCACGAGCTCTCTAAGGGAGTTTTCAGTTGTCTTCGATCCTACCAAGCGTTTTCTTTGTAAGTCTCTCGGTTCACTCGTTATCGGACGAGACTTTGCAAAAAAAACTCAAAAGAAAATAAGCTACCGGTTGAGTGCAAGCACTACTCTCAGATCAAAAAATGACATGTACACTGTCCCGAAAGCTCGCCTTGTTTATAATATACGTAACCCATTCTCCGATCATCAACTCGTCACGACGGCTTTACTAGTCATCTCATGAGCACCGACACGAACCCATTGAGTCAGCACATCGACGATCATTAATGACTCTCTAATGAGCAGTTACCCACTAGTCAATCAAGAATCAGGCTCTCATCACCAGCAGCAGGGTCACTGACTACAGTAAGCAGGCACAGGGAAGCAGAGGTCACAAACACCCGATAGTGATGAATACGAGCTCAAAGAACATCCATTCGTCATGTGTGATGACAAAACATGCTCGTTCAGAAAGCTTTCCCAAGAAACTACTCACCACACGCAAACGCCGTCCGCACCCAATGTGATCAAAACCCAAAAGTTACCCCATGCAAGAGGCAAGCAGAATGGTCATCAGCGAAGGATAAGCCCTTCCCCTCGTTGAACCACCTCGTGTGCAACGTCAGAGTCCACTAATTCAAATGATCGCTTTCCCCGTATACTTTTCCCAGAGCGTATCCCACACTACTCGGGTAACCTCGCCGAGTAANGTGCAACGTCAGAGTCCACTAATTCAAATGATCGCTTTCCCCGTATACTTTTCCCAGAGCGTATCCCACACTACTCGGGTAACCTCGCCGAGTAAGTCAACCTAGRTCCGTAAGAAAAAYAYAGGSAGCCCAKAGAAAGTGYCGCTCGGTGACGAAGTCAATCATAYGCTCTCGAAGGYCTCTCCTTCTTCCTTTTTCTTTCGTCCACCCTGTCTCRCGAGCGTACTTGCATCACTGTTGTAATCTTCAACAAATAGGCRYACGGGCTCATTCAAAATAGCTAACATCAATCAACGAAGCCACTCRAGAACCTCCTCTTCTCTCCCCCTTTTCTCAAAGACTCATTCRTGCTCTAGAYGTAGCCCTCCTTCGCCACTTCATTCATSCCCTGTGCGTTCGSTCTMAGTCGACCGCACAGCTAGGAAYGGTTAATGTTGACCCCRCATAGACCTGTGAGYAGATCCTGAGAAGTYRRTGACCTTTGCTCTCTTGCTGGGCAATGTTGACGTYAGCTCCTACAATGCGTGCGTACTGACTTTCTCCTTTGTCCCCGTGACARTGCCGAAAACTCATAGTCGCTCAGCCAGKTGCGAATCTCAYGTGAGAGYGTGGARAYTGCARTTGAYGTCAACTGCGCTAGCTAAAAAMTCACGMRSRCGTCACACRGACCTACTGGTTTGTCTCCCGAGCAGCAYCACRGTGCCGATCGCACACGTGTAACCGCCTCGCRTGTCCTGTCCTCTACAGGTCYCGTGCTCTCRATGGCCCAGTCCCTGTCTCAGCCCCCTCATGGCCCAGTCCCTGTCTCAGCCCCCTCACGGTCGTGAGCTCGCTTCAGGTCCGCGCTCCACTGGGCCTGCTAGCGGGTGGTTTCGGCGGATCTGGTCAAGTCCATGCCAGGACTGGACATTCTCCTCTCTTTCACTCATCTCGGACTCTCTCTTAGAGTCCCGCTCCCCATGCTGTACCTCCCTGGTCGTGGTCMSARTTGAYGAGTCRTCCTCGTGGTAGGTGACCGTTACCCGCAWACYCGCAGTCASCCYATCTCGCCTGCACCTCYGTTCRGCCCTGTTGCGAGCTTCGGTAATCGYGGCCTGCAGTCCTTCGTCCCTCCTCATCTCCTGCTCCCTACGGCCGCACACGTTAATTTTTAACCTCACCTCCCCATCAGGCTTACYGTAGGTCAGTATAGTCTCCACTACAKTGCCCTTCTCGTCTTCTCTCTCCCACATCCARGAATATTTCATATACCTCGGYCTGTAACCGCGCAGGSCATTTCGGTCAGCCATAGCCACTCGGAATAGCCAAGGACTTAGTATCCAGGCACCTGCACACAGATAGCCCTTACTGGCCCCGACGCTCCWCCCCTTTTAGTCTCAGACCCGTGGCGCTAGCGCAGCGGAATATTCCACGAGCACACACAGACTAGTGACTGGATAGCCAGTCTCTTTTCCTTTTTATAGCCTCTCTCCATATCGTGACCCCCRTGTTCTGAACACGAGTCTCATGTATTTTCCTTTCAGACTTCTGCACTTTGATATTCTATAACTCTTATTAATAATTTAAAGCAAACTACACAAGAAGGGGAAAATGAAATGCGAGGCGCCAACGGTTAAGGCTCATTACCGCAGACCGGACACTGTGGTCCCATAACGAAATACTGACGGCGGGCCTTTCACTTCGAAAACAGACCGTCGATCTACCCCTATCGGGTGCCCGTGTCCGATGGTAAGGAGGGGGCTTATGACCCTCTTCAGGGGTGATAGGCTCCCTACCGATGCGGCCGCGGGTCGCCCCTCGTTTGGGGTCCTACTGAGCGTCGCTTGATCGAGCCTCCCAACCTACCGGTACAAGAAAAACAGGACAAATCAGTCTGGGCCACAGATTGTAGCCACGCTTCGAAATTCAAACCGTTGGCCTTCCCGCGAAGTGATAGACCAAAGAAAAACTGGGAAAATTTAATAATGATTGTAATGATAAAAATAATAATAGTAATAATAATAAAAAAAATAAAAAAAATGAGAACGAAAACGGAAACGACGGAGTGACTAGAGGTGTCTGATTTCTCCCGAACTAAGGCTGATTGTTCAGTTGTACAGATTAGACCCCTAGCTTTATTTTCATTCTCCCCGTCGACCTGTTTTCATGCACCCAACCCATAACCTGGTTGAGGGGCGCTTGACGCGCAGTTGAAAAGACCCATGAAGTCTTTTCACCTCTGCGTCCCAGGGCGAGCCCGCCAGCTACCACGGCCACAGGCCGGTAGTGCTTTGCTGTACAACAGAGCGCCGAGCCTGCATTGACCAATGGAAAGCCCTGTGGCGCACCCTTTTGTTGAGGCGGGCACCATCAGGACAGGTCCACGTCAAGGTACAACCCAGGCACTAGAAATTTTAACGGTTCGGAACTTGGGTACTGACCGCAATATTGGAGCAAGAGGTTTATACCAGGCAGGGACTCGGTACGCAGAGGAGGGCCGGGACACCGCGCCCTCCGACATGATACCAAACCCCCACCCAGCGTCCCCGCTGGGTCTATACACTTGCGCAACAGGTATAAATTAACTTGCTCCGACAATGCTCTCATCCCTTTTGTTGCAGCTCGTGGTGCAGTTCACATCATAGCTTCTGCGCTAGTCGTCTCTCGCACTCTTACGTCGTTCGCACTCCTCCTCACTGCTCGCAGTCGGCGCGATTTCACGTAGTTGATCTTCTTCTCCCCTTTTGCAATTCGCAATTCTTGCATAGCAGTGCTCTCTTCCCTACCAATAGTAGCTCTCCCTTACACTCATAATATTTTTCCCAAGAGTCATCGTTAGCGCCACTTCCCTTGTTCCTTCTCATTCTCGCCATGCCGGAAGCACGTAGGGGGCAGGGTAGAGGAAGGGGTGGAAGAACAGGGAAGGCTCGTGAGGAGCCGCTGCCTCGTGCAAGGCACGAGTATAGTTCAAAGGAGGAGGAGGAGGAAAGGGGCTATGGCACCTACACGAAGCCTTACTTCCGTCATCCCCTGCCGAGTTGGTATGAAAAAACCCCATCTCCCGAGAAGATGAGGTACCTTCAAAAGAAGTTTGAGGCGCAGTACGGCGCGCCATCCACTTTTTATCCTCCATACTCACCCAGAGTTCTCGATTCGCCCACGGCAAGTAGAGCTTTAGTGTCCGTTGCTCCACCCACCAATCCCTGTGGAGTCTCTCCCCTTTCTCATCCCAAGGGCTGCATTTTTTTCAGTATTTTTTTTCTTCTCTCTCAACTTCAGACAGAACTCATGGCGATTCTTTATACACTATACAAGCGTGATTTTTTCTCATCTTTCTGAATTCCCAGCTCATGCATCAC
Organism: Chara braunii; assembly: GCA_003427395.1. Classification (NCBI taxonomy): domain Eukaryota; kingdom Viridiplantae; phylum Streptophyta; class Charophyceae; order Charales; family Characeae; genus Chara; species Chara braunii. The sequence continues at coordinate 1,505,395 of BFEA01000183.1, forward strand.
TCATAGTGTCCCTGGGTCGAGAGTTTGAACACCTTGAGGTCGGGGATGCAAGTTCCTCGTGAACCAGACCGCTTGTCGGCCACCAAATTTTTTTTAAGAAGGATTATGTTTCTGTTTTCTCGTTTACTGCTAGTTCTGACCTTTTTGTTATTCTGAAAATTGTTCTCGATCTGAGCTTTATGACAGGGAAAGGTTACATCAACCTTCACCTTGGCTGTAAGATCAAAACATTTTCAATCTGATACCAATGCTTGGGACACTTGTCCAATCTGCCATGCTGGGAGTAGGGCATACCAAACCCCGTTTTCTTTCTCTGGTCTTAGTGAGGCGTCTCCTCAACTTCTCAAGGAAGGGGAAGGGGATGCCAAACCCCTTTTCTTTTCTCTGGTCTGGGGAAACTTCAAATAAATCTTAATATACCTACAAAACAGCGAGTTCCACAGACAACAAACTATGTCCCAGCAAGCAGATCCCTCAATAAATATCCGCCAAGAAACAAATAAACAAAATAAAACCCATAAAAAAATAATAAAATAATAAATATAGCAAAACAAATCTTCACGCCCAAGAGTTATTGATTGCCTTGGTTTCGGCCCACCACTGGCCAGGAATGACAGACGTCCCGTCAGTCAGACATACCTCATTCGGCACGCCTCAGACCAGGACTAGTCAGACCATTTGTCTTGACAGCCCCTTTGACCTGCCTCCGGGTCAGGACCAACATACCCACTACTCGAGTATGACAACCCTTTGGTACTCTCGCCAGGACACCCAGACTATAGCGGGTCTGGTCACCCTATGACAGTAGACGTCCCCGTCAGTCAAACTGTCCCGAACCCAGATTTGACCACTGCGATCGGGGACCGGCTCACCCACCAGTTTTTGGCATAGGGCGCTGGCTGCCCCGCCGAGATTATTGAACGTAGGACCCGGTCTAACTACGATTCAAGGCTCTGGCTAACCTTACTGGATTCCATCCTCTAACTGCGGTAGGGTTCCAGCTGACCCCTTTCGACCTCACAGGCCAGACCCCCGGAGTCTTAGCCTCAATCGACTACAGAATTCGAAACTTGCGTCGGGGACCTGCTGACCCCACCAGATTGCAACCTACTGCGGTAAGACTCTGGCTGGCCCCGACAATCAATGCATCCTTAGGTTAGAGAAGAAGATCCCAGACACAGACAATCAGGGAAGCATATCATAACCCACAAGCAGACTGTCCATGCCCCATAACAGGACAAACATTTCTCAAGAGACGTCCCTTCAGTCTCAAGAGGCACTGAACAGCAACATGATAATCGACACCAAGTCCTTACAGAAGACCTGCCTTCAGCCTCCAGAAAGATGCTTAGTGCTGGCCCCAGAGAGGTCCCTTCCCTCAGCTGGGAATTTTTTTTCCAAGAGACGTCCCGTCAGTCTCAAGGAAATACTGAAATGCTGGTCTCAGAGAGGTCCCTTTCCTCATCTGAGTGAAAACAAGCAACTTAATCAAAAGACACGAAGCCCCTCCACTGACAACTCTCAGTCAGGTAAAGCTGGACCTCTTTATGCCTGTCCTCATCTGAATTTCTTGGATGGACAGCTTAGTAAGAGACATGAAGTTCTTCTGCTGACAACTCTCGATTAGACAGAACTGAATTTCTTTATGCTCATCATGCTTTTCTCTTTATTATAAGAATATTACTGATTATGTCTCTTGATGTACCACAACCATGAGTTCTCTGATCTTGATACTGCGTCAATGCTCACGGAACTGTATCTCACAGTTATTTCCCCACTCTCAGGGACTTAAGACTCATGGATCGACTACAGCATTGCATCAAAGATATAGTCTCACTAGCTCTGTCGCTTGCTGAAACAGAAATTAACTGACATGCTGAAAAATTGAAATGCTGAATTGACCATGCAAGAATGATCACAGTCTGCTGAATAGTCAAAAGGAGACTGACCCCTTTTCCCAGTCTGCTCAGTTGATAGGACTTGTATCAGACCAACTGCACTTCGTATTTTACACAGGGCGCTGTCGACTGGCTTTCAGTAGAAAATGCCATCAGAGGTCAGTATAGGACACATGTTCAGCTTCATTGGCTCGCTTGCTAAATACATGGTCTGAGAGACTTTGCTTAGGGCAAATCCGAACTCTGATCGTGCGTGTAGGGAAGGGTTGTCGAGCCCCGGCCCCGGGGCCCCGGCGGGGTTCCGGGGTTCCGGGGGTGGGCACCCCCAACCCCCGCTCCAGACCTCCCTGCAGAAAAAAAAAATTCAAAAAAAAAAAAAATTCAAAAAAAAAAAAAAAAA
>BFEA01000183.1:1510779-1529164 GCA_003427395.1 Chara braunii
CCCCTTTTAGTCTCAGACCCGTGGCGCTAGCGCAGCGGAATATTCCACGAGCACACACAGACTAGTGACTGGATAGCCAGTCTCTTTTCCTTTTTATAGCCTCTCTCCATATCGTGACCCCCATGTTCTGAACACGAGTCTCATGTATTTTCCTTTCAGACTTCTGCACTTTGATATTCTATAACTCTTATTAATAATTTAAAGCAAACTACACAAGAAGGGGAAAATGAAATGTGAGGCGCCAACGGTTAAGGCTCATTACCGCAGACCGGACACTGTGGTCCCATAACGAAATACTAACGGCGCGCCTTTCACTTCGAAAACAGACCGTCGATCTACCCCTATCGGGTGCCCGTGTCCGATGGTAAGGAGGGGGCTTATGACCCTCTTCAGGGGTGATGGGCTCCCTACCGATGAGGTCGCGGGTCGCCCCTCTTTTGGGGTCCTACCAAGCGTCGCTTGATCGAGCCTCCCAACCTACCGGTACAAGAAAAACAGGACAAATCAGTCTGGGCCACAGACTGTAGCCGCGCTTCGAAATTCGAACCGTTGGCCTTCGTGCGAAGTGATAGACCAAAGGAAAACTGGGAAAATTTAATAATGATTGTAATGATAAAAATGATAATAATAATAATAACCTGATAGTTCAGGTGCACAGATTAGACCCCTAGCTTTCTTTTCATTCTCCCCGTCGACCCGTTTTCATGCACCCAACCCATAACCTGGTTGAGGGGCGTTTGGCGCGCAGTTGAAAAGACTGACCCAGTCTTTTCACCTCCGCATCCCAGGGCGAGCCCGATGGCTACCACGGCCACAGGCCGGTAGTGCTCTGCTGCATAGCAGGGCGCCGAGCCTGCGTGGACCAATGGAAAGCCCTGTGGCGCACCCTTTTGTTGAGGCGGGCACCATCAGGACCGGTCCACGTCAAGGTACAACCCAGGCACTAGAAATCTTAAAGGTTCGGAACTTGGGTATTGGCCGCAACATCGGAGCAAGAGGTTTATACCAGGCAGGGACTCGGTACGCAAAGGAGGGCCGGGACACCGCGCCCTCCGACAGCGTTCCCCTGATCGCCATAGTGTCGAGCTGGCCCGAACAGCCAAAATGTGGGCCGCACGCCTCAGTACCCTATGTTGTCGGGCAACTCGACTCGGAGGTGAGTTGATACTCACTCCTTAGCGGAACGCGACTTTTTGGATTGCCATCTCACTGTGTGTATCGGTTGCACCCGTTGCCGTGCCTGCATTGGAGTATAGCTTAGCGCATGGCTAGGCACGAGCGTGGAGTAAGGTGGCAGGAGATACAGTGAGCCAAAGGCTATGAATGGAGGAAAGTGAATGTGGACGGGACGCCACACAGGTGCATTTGAAGGAAGGAAAGGCTGAGTGGAGAGTCACGACGAACAGAGCGGTGTTGAGCGAGGCGCCATAGAGTAAGGGAGAGAAAAGCACTACAGAGCGGTGTCGAGCGAGACGCCATAGAGTAAGGGAGAAGCGACGAGCGTTAAAGCTGGGAAGCGAGGCAGCAAAGCGGAAGAATGAACCAAGACAAGGGGGTGTGCCAGATGCGGGTAAACAAAGACTAAGATAGCGTAGGCGGAGAGAAGACAGTGCGCAATGGGAAGAACTTGTCTCGTTCGATTCTTATCGGAATCGAGCGAGGAAAAGTGCGATTTTGGGGTTCTTGCCACGGGCGAGTTCGGTGGTAGAGTTAGTTTTAGTATTAGATTAGTACAATAGAAGTTAGTACAAAAAAGTAGGTGTGGGGAGATGGTGGAAGTCGGCTATGGAAAAAAGGAGAAGAAATGGTTTCACGCTCGTTTCTCGATAGGAACGGGCAAATATAAAGATTCATATCTAGTGTTTTCGGTGCTGGCGACCCCGATTCTGAAGTCAGAATTAGTAAAAGGTTAGTAGAAGAAAACTTAGTGGAGAAAAGTATTGCGTCAGAGAGATGGAGGGCTAGAAGTTAGTCGGTTCGTCAGTCTTTTCAGTGGGATCAAGCATGAGGAGGGAGTACAACGAGAGAGACCAGAGTGAGGGATGAGTGACACAACCAAACTTACCTTCTGTTCTGATCCGTGGACGCGCGCGGTCTTCAGGGTCTTCTTTCCTCATAGTTGGGCTTCTGTACAATAGGTCTGAACCTAGCCGCAATCACAGCCAAGTATATTCCGAATGAAGGATACAATGAGGGAGTGAATACGGAGGACAATGTGTGTATCCAGCCGTATCTCAGCAGGAAGTTTGTTCCTATGCGCCCGCAGTATCAACCCCCCCCCCCCAGATCTGACGAAAATTCACTCTCATTTGCGCATTTGGGGAGAGAAGGCGCACTGCTCGGCTAGTTCGGCGGAGGTGATTGGGCTCGTCGTTGTGCCCGGGAACCGTGCGTCCCGTAGAGAGTCTGTGGTGCAAACAACACTCGTTGTCGTGATCACAGTGCTGCTGTTTGGTCCCACTGCTAATCGATATCAAGGTCGGCCACTGAGAATCGTATTGCCCATTGAGGCTGGGGTCATGGTCGTCATGCCGCTTGGTTCAGTTTGTCATGCTCGTTACTATAGTCATAGTGACCATGCTTGTCCCAGCGGTCCCAACATTGTCTGTCATCGTGGTCTTCGCACTCAATAATATGAGCTTGGCTTGAGGAGCGATGAATGGTTCTGTGTTCTAGTAGAAGATTTATTCCACTTGCTCATTCTAACGATGAAATGGGCGTGAGGCCAACTGCGAGTTTGGAGGCTTACTTGTTAGCTGGCGCGTTGCTCGCTCTTAGGGATGCATCTGGCTGCTCCTCTCTCTCTCTCTCTCTCCCCCTCTACCACACACACACGCTGGCCAATCCATCTTGAAGAAACTGTGGTTGTCGTGCCATCAGGATGTGTACGAACGTAGTTGTCGTGATGACCACGTACGTTCGTGACTAAGGGGTGAAGAGATGTTGGAAGGAAGGGAAAGGGTGTGCAGAGTAGGTAAAAAGGGGGAGATAGAGACAGGGAAGAAAACGGGGAGATGTGCTGGAAGCAACGGGCGAAGAGTGGGAAGTGGCTTTGATACGAGAGGGAGAAAGTTTACCTGGAAAGTTGAGCCAGCAATACGGAACTGACAGAGAATCGGGTGACGGTTCCAAACAGCAGAAGGCAAGCAGAGGGCTAACAGTGGGTGTAGCCTGCGTGTGCTTCAAGCAAAGGATTCATTTTCGTTTTTCCGGTAGGCCCGGCGCAGCTTGAACAGTGAGGGTGAGGTAGCCACGGAAAGGGAAGTGAGAATTGAACTTGTATTTGCTGTTGATTGTGACCATCTGCAATAAGTCTCGACTACTTGTGAAGACAGCTACGACAGTCTGCGTCAGATCTTGCGGTCAATCCACACTCTACCGTTCACTTGGTCGTTCAAACTGGTCCGCGAAGGGGAGGTTTGACGGAAAAGGAACTGATCAGTGAAGACAGGCGGGGGTTACTTCTATTCCGCCAAACAACTGGTTATTGAGCTATTTGCCCACCAAGCGGTCGCAAAAGAGTTGTCGCCTTAGGCTTCTGTTGTGCCTATGTTTTGCTGCAGTATACTGCTGACGTGCCTTTCTATGAGGTGGTTGCAGGTCTTCCCTACCTCATTGAGCTGTTATAGCCATACAGAAATAGAGCACAGGGAAGTGCTCAGTTCGGGAGCAACCTTTTCTTGGCTGTATAACTGCGGCTTGGACGGGAGAGATCACGGCTGGTGGTAGTGATCACGTGTTTGCGTGAGAGTTTATTATTGCAAATCAATAGTATTACTATGAATTGGACGGAAGCAAAAGATCAACAATCGACAGTTGACCTCAGTTGGACCAGCTACGGTGCATTCAGGCCGTCATTGTGGGGCCCTCAAGCGCATGAAGGTAGCAAGGCCCTCTCCTGCGAGTTGAGTCTGTCACTCCCCTGGATCTCGAGAGTATGAAACCCCTCATTCTATCTTTCTAACTCTCAGTCTAATCCTGTTCTGAAAGGAAGGCGGCAGGCGGGATTGCAACCCGTAAGACCGCAGCAAGACTCTATGGGGAGTCAACCCACCGATTGCGGGAGCCCTGACGAAACTTAGGAGGAGTTCTGGAGGCAGGGAACTGAGAGGTAAAGTTTTCGCTTTCCTTCTATAAACCCTGTTATAACCCATTATTTGTATTCCTGACTATGTTTTGACTGAGTATACTAAGTGCATCCCTACTTTGACTTTCAGTTTGACATTCAGGATATGATCTACAGTAAGTAAAGGAATGTATGCGCAATGTCAGTTTCAATTTTGTTTGTCTGACTGAAAGCAGATTGTGGGGTTGCATCTGGGGAAGGATGGGAGGAAGGTAGTATTGCTTGGTTGACTGGGTCAATCAAAGGTTGGGCAAGTCTCCATAAGTTTGGGGAGACTAAGTGCTATGTTTATTTTGTGATTGATTGAAGGACCAGACATGTTCCCATAAGATTGGGTGGTCTGGTTGATTTGACTTGCGAGGGCTGTATGTGGTTGATTTTTTAGGAACCAAGCATTGTCCCATAAGTTTGGGTGGCTTGGTTGCCTGTTTTATTTTGGGTTTTCTCAGTTTCTCTTGGTTCTGGACGAGGGGGTCTGAGGATATTCCATAAGTTTGGGTGACTCAGCCCCTTCCTGTTTTATTTTAGGGAACGAATGAAGCAGATGACCAGACATGTTGAATAAGTTTGGGTGGTCTTGGTCCAATGCCACGCACATGCTGGAACCAAAAGGATATAACATGCCTATATTGTATTATTACTTTATCTTTGAACAGGCTAGTCAGACATGATGCTAAAAGTTTGGGTGGTCTGAGTATAGCTTATCAACTGAAGAGAGTATCAACTAAGAATAAATTTGTGGTACGAAGGGGCAGACTGAATCTTCAGCTAAAGATGATCGATTCAATTATATGCTACCTCAAAAGACTAAGTGAAGATAATTATATCAAAATTGGATACTTAAACAGTTTAGAGCGACTAGGATGACCTAGTCATATGCCCAAAGAAGAGAAAAGTTGTTGTGCCATGTGTTTGTGTATACTCCATGACTGAGCTAGACATGTTCCATAAGTTTGGGTGGTCTAGCTTTATGCCCCCTATGTAAGATGGGTATAAAGAGATAAATCATTGAGAGACTATGAACTATTGTTTTATAAATTGACTTGGGGATTGTGAGAGTACTTACATTTGTGGTTTTGCCCGCATGTGGCTGAGTGAAATTACTACTTAGTCTGAGTTTCAGTTGATAGGTAGTTGCTTTAGTTGCTCGCCACGTGCTAGAGTCGTATGAGTTGGTTTCAATTCCTGTATTTTCTGAGCTAAGGTTTTTTTACTTAGGTCAATTTCTGCATTTTCTGGGATATTTAATTATACTTGGTCTTGTATAAATCTTGGTAAGTCACTATCTTTACGGGAAGCGCTATCGAAATTTCTACAAAACTAAAGAGTTAGTCAGATTTTGTCTTTTCAAGGTTCAGTTTGTCTGACTTTTTGGCTTAGTAAAAATTTGGGAAGCCTCTTTTTCTAAAGGGAGTGCTGTCCAAATTTTTGCTGCTTCAGGGAATTATTTAAAATTGGACCTTGAGAAGTCAAAGTCATTTTAAAGTTTGAATGTAGCTTTGTATAAATCTTTGTGAGGTACTTTCTCTATGGGAAGAGATGCCGAAATTTCTGCAAATCCAAGGAGTTAGTCAAAATTTGGTTTTTCAAAAGTTCAACATGTCTGATTTTTGTATATATGGCTTAGTAAAAAATCTGGGAAGTCTCCTTTTCTAAACGGAGTTCTGCCCAAATTTTTGCTAATTTAGGGAGTAAGACAAAATTTGACTTCGGAAGGTTAAAGATTATTTCTGTTTTCATATTTAGGTTGATATATATTCTGGAAAAATAGTTTTCCTACAGGAAGCACTGCCGAAATTTTCTTAGATTATAGGAGATAGATTTTATTATGACAGGTGACGATTTCAGTGATTCATTCTGTGTGGGAGAGATACTGTCAAAAGTCTACGTTTCTTTGGGCACTAGCTTAGAGGTAGACCTAAGCATGGCTATCAGGAGAGTCTTGACTGAGAACGTGTCATGGGGATTTGATCTCCATACATTGACGATTTAACTTCAACATTGACTTATCGTATGATACAGGGCTTCTTTGGACATTCAATCCAGGATTTGGACTAGCTTCAGCTTGATCCTACGAGGATCAATTGATGTTATCACTGATAACAGGTTGGTTGGTTGATCGCCGACTTGTCGGCTCACGAGACAACTTTGCTTACACCTGTACCTCAACTTGGTTGCCTTAGCCCTAAGATTTGATATGTTTCTTTGAGGGTTTTAACCGGACTTCTTTTAATGACCATTATAAAGAATTTATGATATTTATGGAAAGTTGGATTATGACTGAGGCTTCAGTGTGAAGCGTGGTGTGAGTTCCACGGAGCAGTAAAGTTGACCACATTGGTGTATGACAATGTGACATTCGTCTGTTTCTGTGTTTTTATACAGGCTGATGTCTTGGAGTCTGTGTACGATCCTTACTTTGGAGGCAGTGAGAATGACCGCCATGAGTCGCACGATCTTCATATCTGATGGGTCATGTTTCTTTTTCTTTATTTTTATCTGGAGTTCTGATTTGATATATGAGGCTCGAGATAATTGATTATTTGTTTTTGATTGAATTTTTTGTTAATTTTTTATAGTTGGACGTTGTAGTCCGGGGCAGTCGTCAAAGCCAAACCCCTTGACTTCTCTCCAGGCTTTGGATGATGGAGCTGGTTACCAGGGCAATAAGTGACGATTGCGACCACAAGTATGAACCTGTGAACCACCCACTCTCCGCACGTTGCAGAAGAGGGTGTGGTTTTCAACCGCACTTAGCAGTTGTCCAACGTCGAGAGCTTAATCCCTCAAGGCGCGTGTCAGCCGACACTTCGCCCCCCAAGACGTCGGTTCGCGTGTGGCTCCGATAGAGGTCGGTTCGCGTGTGGCTCCGATAGAGGTCGGTTCGCGTGTGGCTCCGATAGAGGTGTAAAACCGCGCGTATCCACCATGCTACAACGAACGAGAAACGCCCTCGGCTGGTCCACCTCCGCGACTGCAGCTGATTAGCTTTGGTACTGTGGACTGGTGGCTCGGCGGGGATACGCCCACCGAAGGCAGGTGACAACTCCTGTAAGGTGGAGGTAAGTGGTGCCTTGCGTAGGCCCTATCCAATCGTAGGGGCTCGCGACAGGTATGGCTGGCGCATTCGGGTGGAGCGGCTTGCGGAAGTTCCATATGTATTCGTGGCGAGGATGAGACCGACTTCTGCGTGATGCGGCCAGGAGGGTCCCGCCCCGTTTTGTGTGGTGCCGGACCGATGCGCTCTACAGCGCGCACGCGCTCACCCGCGCGCAGGTAAGATTGCGCGCGCACAGCCACACGCAGCGCAAACCAGCGGATAGTCGGGACGGGCGCGCGCAGCCGCACGCACACGCGCTCATCCGCGCGCAGTTCGGATCACGCGCGCACAAGCGCTCATCTGCGCACTAGCGGGGAAGCACGGGCGCATATGAGCGTGGTCACACGAAACCACGAGCATGTTGGCGCTAACCCACGAGGGAACGCGCGCGCATGCGCAAGGTGGAGATCAGAACGTGTGCTGTCGCGCGTAGACTCGCACAAACAGGCACGATCAGGAAAAAAAGGGGAGCAGCCGCGTGCACTCGCACACGCACAATCGAAAAAAAGGGTGAGCAGCCGTGCGTACACGCGCGCACACACGAACAGTCAGGGAAGGAGAGCTCGCAGCCGCGCGCATCTGCTCGCGCGCGTGTGAGAAAGGGAACAGAGGCGAGAAGTCGAGCCACCTGCGCCAGCACACGCACAAAACGAGACATGGGGCAGGGAGTCCCACACGTCAGCGGGCGCGTGCGCACAGAACGACAGCGGGCGAGTAGCCGCGCTCATCAACGCACTTCCGTGCGAGATTGGGATCCGAGCGTGAGAAAAGCTACGCGCGTCAACGCGTTCCTACGCACCATCATATCGGAACCTAGGAGTCGCGGACATCATCGTGCACACATGCACGATAGGGATCGGGGTTGTGACAGTCGGGCGCATCATCGCAGGCGCACAGGTGATCGGGATCGGAGAGTGAGGGAGTCGTGCGAGCCATCGTGCTCTCACACGTGATCGGGTCCGGATACACGTGCACGCACAGGCGCACGGTGTCGCACGCCGCCAGAGGAGCTTGCGCTCGAGCGTGCGACCCCGCTCACGTCAGCACAGGAACGGGACCGGGGCAACGCAGGCACGCACGCACGAACACAGGGTCCGGATCGGGGAAGCGCGGGACAGCAAGGGGGGCAGCTCACGCACACGCGCACGGACACAGAGCCCGGATCAGGGAAGCGCGGGTCTGCACGTGTCAGCACACGAACCTGCACGAGACTGAGAACGGGGCGTGGGAGTGACCTGGGGTTCGCTCGTGCACTGCGATAGGGCACAACCGTGCAGCTCTCGAGGGGGCATGATCAGGACAACTCAACGAAAGGGGCCTACATGATTGGGACAGCCCGGCGGAACGGAACCTTTGGGGCACGGACGGACATTCAAGGAATCAAAACTTTTAGCGAAACCCGGGCTCCGGGTGTGGGCCAGAATTTAAGTTGGGGCTTTTCGATTTAGACCAAGACCTCGAGCCGGATTGGAACTACGGGGCGGACCGCCAAGGCCAAATTTTGAGAACTTCAAACGAGGACTGGGGCTTTGACAAGACCGTGGCCTTGAGTGGGACCGAGATTCCGGCCGGGGCTGTGACGTTGGACATGACCTGGACTTTGGACGGGACCGAGACTTTGGACATGATCTGAGCGTTGGGCTGTGACTTTGGAAGAGTCTGGGACTTGGGACGGAATTGTGTTTTTTTTGGGCGAACTGAACTTTGGACGGACCGTGAGTTTAGACCAGGCCCGAGCTACGGAACCCGACAGACCAAGACATCGGGACACCGGGCTCTTGACCCACGTTCAGGGCATCTGGGGAAGTGGGCTTTTTTTTGGGTGCGTTGAGGTTGGGAACAGGCTTTGCACAGACTGGGATTTGAGCGAGTTTGGGAGCTTGTGTTTGGGGCGAGCTACTTGAACTCACCAAACATTCGAAGACAGGCAAGGACAATCGGAATTCGGGGTGAAACTTCGGACTTTTACAGTTGTCTGAAGACCTCTGGAGTTTGGCTGGGATACCGGGTTCAGACAAGGGGTGTGGGGAGTGGTGTCCATGGTCAAGCTTGATCTGGAACTGTGGCCCCAGTGAGCCCGATAATCTACCTCGGACACAGAAAGCTCCAGTGCAGTTCCATGGGATCGACGGGCCAGCTATCGAAGATACTCTATCAAGCTAAGGATTCGCCCTAGGTTGTCAGTGAGATCAGTTGGGACTCAAACAGATTTCCCTGACCTAGGGGAGGGACTTATCTCAGGGCTTGGGAATAGTGCCGCAGACCCCATTATTTTGGAAAAAATGAAATTACACTGTTTGTTTCTCCCAAACAGTGGTCTCCGAGCTTCTTGTTTGATGGACCCTCAGTCTACGTCAATCTATGTTGTGTGATTTGAGCTGACCGTTTTCTTGCGGGTTACAGGAGCCCGGACTCGACCCTCGCGCGGGTGACAGACGCAGGCAAGATACAGGGTCGGATCGGTAGGTCGGCATATCCGTTCCACCGGTCGACAACGGGTGGCGTTCGACATTCACACAAGGACATAAATGAGAGAGAGAGAGGGAGAGAGAGACAGAGAGAGAAAGAAACGGCGACTTGCACCTTTTCGACACGGCTTAAACTTCGGTCGTAGCAGATAACGTTCCCACCACGTCAGTCGTCCGAGATAGGGTTGCCACATCGAAAAAGTGCAACGGGAGGGGGGGTCGTGATGGGTGGTCGGCTGTATGGTTTCGTCCACGAGGATACGGCGCCAGGTGGGAAAGTTACATGTGGACGAAGACCAGCCACCCATCGGTGGCTTTTCGCTAGGGGATGGCGACAGGAACACCTCGTCAGGTGCCAAGCCTGAAATAATGGTGAAAAAAATTACGAAACAATAAATAAATAAAAACTACTCAACATTTCGTAATTTTGAAAAATGAGAAAAACGGTCGGGGCGGTCACTTTGATGTCCGGAAGCAACACCTCGGACATTGGCCTACGGCCTACCGGGTCCCACATCTCCAACGACAAATCGGACTAGGACCTGGTAGGCCACGAATAACAGGTTGCGTAACAGAAAAATGCCGATTTTGGCCTACTGGTATTTCGAGCGTTTTGAGTGGCAGAGGGACAGGTGGTTTAATCTTTTTACGCTAGATAATCACAAGTGCGATTGCGAGACCCACACTCTTCCGCACCTTGCGTGAAAGAGCAGTAGGTGGACTTCGACCCTTTGTGGTAGCAAAACGCCTCTAACTTTGGAAACGGGGCTCAATCATTGAAGACTTGGAACAAGGTCAAGGGGTTCAACCATAAAAAAATTAACAAGCAAAAATAAATAAGTCTTTCTTTTTTGCTCACTCCAAATCAACTCATCACTTGCGCATAGTCAAAGTAGACTGTGCGAATACATCATATATAAATATAAAGGAAAATCAGGCATGAGGCGATCAGTGTCACAATCATAGTGTGACTTCAAGTTCCTTCCATATATACAAATGATCAGACAAAGTCAAGTTCGGACTTCAACTTACAAGACATACATGCAATCACATGCAGATTCAACATCGACAGACCATGCACTACACGGGGTTAACTTCAACCACTCTCTGCACTTACATCCCTTGCCTTATTCACACAAGCCCCAAACTTTGTCCAACCTTTTAAAAAGAAACCACCCAGTCCGTTTTCAATGATTAACTAATAAAAGTTCAGGCAAGAACAAAAAAAATCAGTTGAACTCACAGGGGCCAAGGCTTTATGTTGAGTGACGAGAATGAGTTAGGGTTGAGTCAGAAACCGACCTATTATCAAGAGATAACAAAAAATTATCCATGTAGGATCAGGCTGAACCTTAGTCGAGCCTTAAATGCAATTGAATGACGGGGACCTGTCACACGGCACAAACCAGTGTCTAAACTATGCTTAAGTAAATAAACAATAAACCCAAATCCACATCTCACCTAACTTCTCACACGACTAAGTATAATTTATCCCTAAATGGTATCAAATATTAGAGAAAATTTCGGCAGCATCTCCCCTGTACATGGTGGATCGCTAAAGTTTCTCTTGCCAAATACAATCTAACTCCTTAAAACTAGAAAACGTTCCGCATTGCTCCCTTTAGAGAAGGTACCTTTTCATAATTTATACTATGCGCTAAATATAAATCTCGAATAAAATTTTAACTTTGCAGAGTCAAAATTTTGTCAAAGTTTCTAAATTACTAAGAATTTGGACAACACTTCTCCTAAGAAGTAAGTTTCCTAAATTTATACTACGTCAGATGTAATATAAAAACAAATGTTTGAGTTTTACAAAGGTTACTTTTAATTAACTTTTTACATTTGTGGAAAAATTTGTTAACACTTCCCGTTGTGAATGTATATTTCCGAAATGTAAAAAAAACTCAATATGAATCATAAAAATAATTTTGACTTCAAAAGTCAAAGTTTTTCCAACTCCCTTTGGACAACACTTCCCCTAACGTAGGTTTTCAAGATTTTTACTAAGTAAGATATGTAACTAGACAAAAGTTAAAGTTTTACAAAGATAAAATTTGACTAACTTCTTGAATTGATATAATTTTGGCAACAATTCCCTTAGCAACAGTGACTTTTCAAAATTTATACAAAGACATATATGAACTTATAACAACTTAGCTTTTAAAAAAACAAAAATTAAACTAACAAGTTAACTTTCAAAAAGACAAAAATTAAACTAACTCCGATAGCTCTAGTCTACGGTGAGCATCCAAAGCCACTGTCTATTAGAAGATAACTCAAGCTCGACTCAAGTTAGACTCACAGTCTAGGAAATGCATTTAAAAAAAATAAAAATTAAACTAACTACTTAACTTTCAAAAAGACAAAAATTAAACTAACCCCGATAGCTCTAGTACATAGCGAGCATCTAAAGTCACTGTATATTAAAAAACTCAAGCTAGACTCATGTTAGACTCACAGTCTAGGAAATGCATGAAATCAAGTTAAGTCTCTCACCAAAATCATAAATTATTTTCATATAAGAGAGTTCGTTGATCCTGCAAATGATTAATCATTTACCGATCTTACATATGGTATTACGTTGGACCATTCTGCTTAGAAATAATTTCCAACATGTCTTAGGTTATTCACGAACATGTTGCACAATTACTTATTTCTTATTTGTACATGTGACTAAGTCATTCTGCTGAGAAACAATGCCTAATACTTAGCCGTTAAATATCCAAAGTATAATTTAACCGTTTAAATATCAAATGTTTTGATATGGGCAGGAGACTGAACCATCCTGTTTAGAAACAATGCTCAACTTTACTTCTCTTCTTAGTCATGTGACTTAAGCTACACCATTCTGCTTAAAACCAATGTCCACCTGCATGTTCTCATGCAAATATAAACAGATACTTCTAATATATACTCACTTGTACTTAGTTTGTGTGACTTCAGGCTAAACCAGTATGCTTAGAAACAATGCTTAGCCTTCCACAAAAATCCTCCCCATAAATTAAACAAGAGACTGTACCATTCTGCTTAGAAACAATGTTTAGTTTATCTCAAGATACACAAAAGCATGAAGATAAATCATTCTGCTTGGAAACAATATCCAACTTCAGTCAGAAACGGCAAAAGAAACAAGGAGACTATATCATTCTGATTAGAAATAATGTTTGGTCTCACAAATCAAACAGGCAAAGCCTCAAAAGTAAACACAACAACCGGACCGTTCTACTTATAAACTGTGTCTGGTTTATCAAAAAACAGACAAAAATCATGGTACTGGGTTATTGTGTTTAGAAACAATGCCCAGCCTTTGGTCAACCCGGTCAGACACACACAATACCGCCTTCCTTCCACCTTCCCCTAGTTCATCATTTAGTCTGATTTCAAACCACAAAACAAAATTGAGATTCATGCATGCATTCCTTTCACTTAGTTTGATTGGATTATGGAAAGGAAATCAACTGTAAGAGTGCACTCACACATAACATTAAGGCTAAATAGATGTACACATGACGAATTATATGGCACAAACAGAGATAACACTTGTTACCTGACAGTTTTCTGCCTCCAGAACGTCACCTCGGTCCTGACAGAGCTCCCGCAATTGGTGGGGCAAACCTCCCACAATCGGGTTTCCAATCCCACGTGCCGCCTTCCTATCCGAACTAATAGACCAGACAGAGAGTAAAAAAGGGAAAATAGATAAAAAAAAAGTTGAGCTCAAACTCGAGTGAGAGGATGTTGTTGCCTTGATATGCCTGAGGGTCCCGCAATGGCGAGAAAAATGCAGTAAAGATGACTAAATCCTACTTCAAAGGAAGAGTAACATCGTTTGGCAACCTCCGAGTAGTAATGATATCCCCTTGCAAAGCCTAACCACCACTCTGAATTGCAGTAGGATGGTTAGATGCCGTTCTCCCTGACCAAACCGCTGTTGTACAACCTAGAATATCTGCTTCCAAATAGAGCGCACCTCTTGTGCTCTATTTGAAACGCACACAAGACGCAACAAAAACCGACTGAAATACTGTGTTTACAACAACCGTGCGGAACAATAAGGTACCGTGTGAATGCACTGTACGAAGCACAAATCCCACAATGCCCCACTCAGCGATTCACTGTACGACACATAGCGCTGCGCAGCGACACATAAGAATGTTCGCCGCAAAAAACGCAGCGATGACACAATTTCAACAAGGGTTTAGGGAAAAAAAACATAGTCAAAAGTTCGAAATACACAGGCAGGGAGCGATGAAATGTGGCAGTAATGAACATTAACCATGGCGACCTTGGTTTGGCAACATCGGTCATCCGCAGTTACCTCGATCTGAAACACAACAATCTTGATTTGACATGTAGTGGTAGTAGCTGAACTCCAACCCGACCGTACCCGTAGATCCAACGGCTTCAAAATCAGTCTTTGAAACTCGATCGACCGTTTTGCTCAGAAAGGTCGTGATCTCCCAAATTTCTCAGATGGGTCACCAGTGACCTCAATTTTTCCTCCAATTATTTTATCTTTTCAAACGTTGTCGTTGCTTCGGTGTCACCATCCCCATCTTCACTATAAGCTATAGCCGTTATCACCGGTAACAACGCCACTTGTCGAGCGCATAGTCTTCCGCCTTTTTCGTATAGTGAGGGAGCTCTCCCGGCCATGTCACGCATGAGTTAAACAAGAGGCAACTTGGGAACGGGGCAAAATAACCCCCCGAACTGCCGAGACGGGCGTGGTCGCGTCGTCCCCTTGTCGCCTAGCCAGGTGCGCTAACTGTACTTCCCCCAGTCCCCTACGGCAGAATAGGTCCCCGTAGGGCACAACTTACCTTCCCTAAGGGGCTATCATCACCCTTAGGGGTGTATCCCTACCGAGCTACTGACCCATATGCGGAAGTTCTTAAAAGCAATTGCAGAGGTAGGTCATCCGCGGACATTTGTTCGTTTGCTGCAGTATAGGTACACTTGGTTGAAGCCCAGTAGGCCCGACCGTCGTTCGTTCCTTAGGGCGTTGATCTCTTAAGTGCGAATCGAACACCGATCGACTAGGACAGTCACAACCAAGCGTGAAACCCAAAATTAATCCTAGTCCATTAAACACACAGTCAAAACAAAGTTATAACAACCATACATAATTACGTCAAAAGGAATCGACCGTTGTTGATAGGAAGACATATCCAATCTAAAATGATAATTGAAAAAATTCAAATCATCATATGATACGTTCAACAACACAAGAATGAAATACAATCCGACGACCTGAGGTCCAACTTCATAAATTAAAACTATAATAAACCGCCATCGAGAAAATTGACTTCGATAATAACCTCGATGCAACCGGCAAGGTAGTGAGACTGCCTCAATTTTGACTTGATGAGACGCGCCCCCAAAGTTATTCATTCCACCCTACCGCCGATCTAAGATTAGACACGCATATATCTGTCTTCATACATTTCTAATATTCTTGGATGATAGGTTGCTTTGCGGATGATTCTCAACCATGCGCATTGCTCGAAGTGTTGCATGCCTCTCCATCTCGGAAGTGGTTTGGGGTGTTCCTCCTCCTCCCCCGAGCACAAAACCCGGATTTCAGAAGTCAGACCGTCTCCACCGAATCGGCAGAGTATCCCCCCGTAGAACGGCCCACTCTGGGTCAATAACAGGGTCGGATCCTAAAGTGACGAACCCCCGCCCCATATGCTTTTTAGAGAGAGAACATATTCACATAAAGGTATCAATTATTTTTATTTCTCCTAAGTTCAGGGTAACTTTGATGAAAAGAGTTAGAGGTGATAGAGAATGATAATCATTTGGATAGGTATAGGTAGATAAGGCCATTCACGATAGAACGGGTAAACATAAGAAAAATGCTAAATCGGTTTAACTTTGTCTTCATTATTTGAAATTATTTTTACGGCATACACTAGATTAACCATTTTAAAAATGACAAAGTTTTTTTTACAAACAGGCACGTAACAAGTAAAAGGAAGACGATCCTTTGAATCTGCCTCAAATAGGTATAATCAATCTCATTTGCAAACATCATTCTACTACCTACCTGCAAAATATGCAAAAAAACATGTTCAAAAGAAAACAGTACAATCCCATACTCAAGTCAAACCTCTTCATTCACATGCATGACTCGCACAACTTTCCCCTACCTCTTCTTTCGAACATTCAAAAACAACAGGGTCGAGCAAAATGTGGGCTTACACAGGTGTTAAGAGAAATCTGAGTCAAGCAACTGACCTTGAGTGAAGTTTGATTCGACTAACTCAAGAAAGCTGAGTAATAATACAATCAAATAGAAGATTAACCACTATTGAAGTTGAAAATATGTGGCTCACAACTCCATAAGTTGTGGCCTTTCTCCTGATCCAAGATCTACGTCCTCCCCCAAGTGCTCAAATTGACAATAGTTGAGCCATCAAAAAAACTCAGTTGAAATAACCCTCTAAGAGAGTGCCCCCTAAAATAAAGTCTTTGTGATCCAACGTCCCGAACAACCCCAATTGCACTACAACTTTCATGGGTTGTCCCAAATTAACTTTAGTCCAAACCTCTTTCAATTGCCACGTTCGCATAAGATAGCCTCAACAACCACCCGCATCGCAACTTCAAGTTGGTCCCAATGGTCCTAAGTGGTTCCAACCATCGCCCGTACCACCAGATGGTCCAAAACTCAAAACCGCTTGCACCACGCCCCCCCTAAGAAATAAAGGTGGCTCCGACTGAAAACCATAAGTGCCACGAGCCCCAACGATCACCGTGTGCACTCCCCTCCATGTTGTGATGCTGGACCACACACCAATACCGCACAGTCCCAAATGTGCACCTTTGCCATAAAAAACACAACAACGAACCACCACCCATCGCGCCATCAACCGGTACCATGGCTACCCTGCAACATCACCGCCAAATCACACATAAAAAAAAACGGCTCCACTCCGACTAAGAAGATCCGCAACATTTTTCCTCATAATAGTGTCGCCAACGTGCCTCCAACTGGGCAACATAACCCCAACAAACATAAGGTTGTTGCTACCAAGCAACACCTCCTCCCAAAAATTAGTGTCGAGACCACGCTGCCCCACTGAATACGTCGTCGTTGTCATACCGCCGAACGGGCAGCACTTCCCCTTATGGAGGCCTTGATGAAGTTGATGTCACCGCGCTGCCAGTCCAGCAACATTTCCCCCCTAAAAAAATATTGATGTCGCCGCCGAAATTTTTGCAGCATGGTCCCACAGGACGCATCGCTGTTGTCGTACCACTGATTGAGCAGCACCTTCCCACACTCACACGAAACAAGACTTCAGCGCCGCGTGACAAATTTGGCAGCATCTCCATTGAAAACGATTATGGTTTTTGTGTCGGCAATCCGACAGCATAACCCCTCTAAAACGGGTGTCGTTCGCCGCACCGACCGGACCCAGACGCAACCTACGAACCGCAGCACCAGCGCAGGGTTGGGGCAGTGAGCTCCAAGCATCTGGCTATGGCTGTATTTTCGCACTCTTCTACTTCTCGCAGACCTCCACTCTCTCCTCCAACAGTACCTTCGCCGGCAACACCGCCCCTCACAATGTGATAGAGCTCATCTGCACTTGAAATGCAAGTGAGCAGCATCACAACCTAAACCACTGTGAGGCAATGTGGGTGGGTGCTGCTGGATTTTATAGTCAGTAAAAGACTGTGGGCAGCAACTTGACCCACAGTTAAAAAATTGAAACTCATTTGGGCCCTTGATCTGTGTCGACGATCAAGGATCAGAAACCTTCGTGTTTCCCCTAGGGAAACAACGTCAATTAATCCTTGAAGCATTGGGCCTTCCGTTCAGGCCACATGCTTCAGGAGATGGTTGTACCCAATCATTACTGTAGCCTATTCAAAAAACGAACGTGCACATTTATTCCCACATTCATACATACACACTCACCTACCCATTACCACGGCCACGTATGTGGCCATTTCCTTTTTTTATTTCCTTCCCCTTTCTTTTTCTTATTTTTTCCCCTTTTTCTAACTCCTTTATTTTCCAGTGAGGGGCAGCTCGTCGTTTGAGACGAACGGCCACCCCGCCAAACTCAGTCGTTTCACAAAGTTGAACCAGAGTCAAGCTCAACCAGGTCGTCTTTGCTTTTTGCCCCAAAGCACGCCCGCACCTGGCTGCCAACAGCGCCAGGTTTAGGCTTGCCGTTGATTGCTGTTGCCGCTCCTCTTAAGAACAAACGGGCGCAACTAAAACAACAACATGATAAAAAATAAAAAACCTAAAAACCTATATAAAAAAAAAAAAAAAAAAAAGCTTCAGAAAATGAACAGGCTGCCCGTTGGACGGGCGTCTTCTACTTACCCGAGGGTCTTCAAGTCCCAGTTACTTCCCTACCCGCAACCTACGACCTGCTCTTCAAAAACAGACGGGTGCTTATGCGGTTCGTAGGAAAAGAGTGGTGGGCGCATATTTTCGTGTTCTGGCTGAAAATTCATTCCGATGCTTTTCACTGTCTTGATGAGAGTACCAAGACGTCAGCCATGGGTTGGAGACTTACCTGTTGGTCGATGTGTTGCTCACCCTATCGATGAAAGCAGGGTGAGGCCAACCACCAGGTAGGACCCCTTTCTCTCTCTCTCTCTCTCTCTCTCTCTCTCTCTCTCTCTCTCTCTCTCTCTCTCTCTCTCTCTCTCTCTCTC
>BFEA01000183.1:1542822-1554516 GCA_003427395.1 Chara braunii
TGTGTGTGTGTGTGTGTGTGTGTGTGTGTGATTATGTGTTTTTGAGAGGATTTGGCTCCGCGGCAGGCCTAAGGGGCCCCTTATACAAGTGCGCCCGCCCTAAGTGAAGGCGGGCCTAACAAATCACGAGAGGCCCAATGCTGTCAATTTCATATTTGGGGTTCAGGCAGTTGTGTTGTGTCAGTTGGTTGAGGGAACCCAGGTCACAAGCAGCAAATACTTTCCACGGCCTTCTAGGCCACATCTGCAGCAATATACACAGACAGTTGGGAGGCCTCACTGTAGAACGAGGCCCAGCAGCAGCAGCAGAGGCCAAGCTACCTGGGGCCTACCGAAAGCCTCTGGGCGCAGGCCCAGCCCAGCCAGGCCGCAGGCCAGGCCAAACTCTTTCCATGTAGGAAAGAGTTTGCTGCCTGGTGGGGGATTCGGGCACTTGCTAGTTTGCGGCAGCACTGCTGGAGCGGACACTCGCGGGCTGCTGCTGGCGCTAAGGCAAGGTGCACGCATGTGCGGTTGTGTGGGAGGAAAGGCGCTGCTGAGGGCAGCGCCATAGCCCAGCTTCCATAGTTGGCTGGGGCTCGGACGTACAGCAAGTGGTAGTGGTTGGGGCTTGGGCATATACCTTGTATTGGCGATAGTCTGCATTGGGCGCCATCTTCATGTACTACGGTGGCTGTTGACGTCAGCAGTTGTATTGTCAATTCGTAGGCAGACAGTAGCTGTGTGGGGGTAGTCTGGGCGTCGAGTGCCAAGTAGGGGGGAATGGCCTCAACTCTTATGTTGGTGATGATGAGAGTAAGCTCTCATTGACCTTCGATTTGAGTATTTCGATTCTCCATTGGTGTATTATTGGCGCAACGCTGCTTTCTGGACACTGTGGAACTTTCTGGCTTTCAATGTGATTGTGCAATCAGGATTCTGTCATCTCGTTGTTGCTCATTTTCCTTGCATTTGTGTGCACTGTGCAGCAAATGCAGTTCCTACATCAGCTGCATCAGCTACTACTGTAGCAGCTGTTGTATGTGCTGCATCAACTGCTTCAACAGGTGTGTGTGTCCGTGTGCGTGGGTGTGGGTGTGTGTTTTGTATGCATGTGTAGATCTTCAGGAGTGATGGGCAATGCCCCCACGGGGTCACCGAGCCCGAGCGCGATGCTATGCAGGACACGCATACACCTACCTGCCTCATACGTTTATAATATTTTTGGATGACAGACTACTTTGCAGATGGTTCTCAATCAGGCGTATTGCTTGAAGTGTTGCATGTCTGTCCCTCTAGGAAGTGGTTTGGGGTACTCCTCGCCCGAGCATAAAACTCGGATCTCACCGTCTCCACCGAATCGGCATAGGACCCCCCAGTAGAACAACCCACTCTGGGTCGATAACAGGGTCGACTCCTAAAGCAACAAACCCCCGCCCCAGATACTTCTTAGAGAGCGAACATATCCACATAAAGATCTCAATTATTTTCATTTCTCCTAAGTTTAAGGTAACTCGGACGAAAAGAGTTAAGAGGTCACAGAGAATGAGAATCATTTGGAAAAGTATAGGTAGATAAGGTCATTCGGGATAGTACGGGTAAACCTCGGAAAAAATGCTTAATCAGTTTAACTTCGTCCTCCTTATTTGAAATTATTTTTATGACACACACTGGATTAACCATTTTCAAAATTACAAAGATTTTTTTACAAACAGTAAGTAGAAGGAAGCCGATCCTTTTCATCTGCCCCAAATAGGCATAATCAATCTCCTTTGCAAACATCCTTCTACCTACCTGCACAAATTGAGGAAAACATGTTAAATTGAAAACAGTACAATCCGATACCCACATACCTTTCCATTCACAGACATGACTCGCACAACTTTCCTCTACCTTTTTTTTCGAACATGCAAAACAACAGGGTGAAGCAAAGTGTGGGTTCACACAGGTGTGAAGAGAAATCTGAGTCAATCAACTGACCTTAAGTGAAGTTTGATTTGGCTCACTTAAGAAAACCGAGTAATATTATAATCGAATGGAAGATTAATCACTATTGAAGCTGAAATATGTGGCTCAAAACTCCACGAGTTGTGTCATTTCTCAAGGTCCATGTCCTCCCCCAAGTGTCCAAATAGGCAACAGTTGAGCCCTCAAAAGGACTCAGTTGAGATAACCCTCTACGAGAGTGCGCCCCCAAACAAACCCTTGTGATCTAACGTCCCGAACAACCCCAACTGCACTACAACTTGAAGGGTTTGTCCAAACCTCCTTCAATTAACTTTAGTCCAAACCTCCTTCAATTGCCACGTCCGCATAAGATAGCCTCAACAACCAGCAGCATCACAACTTCAAGTTGGTCCCAATGGTCCCAGGTGGTCCGAACCATCACCCGCAACACCAGATGGTCCATAACTCAAAACCGCTTGCACCACGCCCCTCCGAAAAAATAAAGGTGGCATCCCCGGTTGAAAACCGTATGTTCCGTGAGCCCCAACGATCATCGTGTGCACTCCCTCCATGTTGTGATGTCGGTCCACACTCCAATACAGCACAGTCCCAAATGTGCAGCAGTGCCACAAACAACACAACGGCGGACCGCCACCCGTCGCGCCATCAACCGGTATTATGGCTGCCCCACATCACCACCGCCAGATCACACACAAAAAAAAAACGGCGCTACTGCAACGCAAAAGATTCGCATCATTTTCCTTCACAATAGTGCCTCGGACATGCCACCAACCGGACAGCATAACCCCAACAAACATAACGTTGTTGTTGTCGAGCAGCACCTCCTCCTGGACATTAGTGTCGAGGCCACACCATAATTTTTTGACATCATAACCGCTCCACTTAATACGTCATCGTTGCCACACCGTCGAATGGGCAGCACTTCCCCTTAGGGAGTCCTTGATGTTGCCGCGCTGCCAGTCCGACAACATTTCCCCCCTTAAAAAAATGTTGATTCCGCCGCCAAAATTTTTGCAGCATGGTGCCACCGAACGCACCGTTGTTGTCGTGCCACTGATTGAGCAGCACCCTCCCACACTCACATGAAAGAAGACTTCGGCGCCTTGCGGCAAATCTGACAACATCTTCCTTGAAAACGATATGGTTGTTGTGCCGACAATCCGGCAGCACAACCCCTCTAATACGGTGCCGCTCGCCGCACTGTCCGGACCCGGACGCAGCCTACCAACCGGAGCACCAGCGCCCTGTCGGGGAAGTGAGCTCCCAGCCTCTGGCTATGGCTGAGCTTCCTCACTCTTCTACTTCGTCGGCAGCACCGCCCCTCACAATGTGATGGAGCTAATTTGCACTTTGAAATGCAAGTGAGCAGGCTCACAACCTCAACAACTGTGAGGCAAGTGTGGGTGTTGCTAGCTTTTAAAGGCAGCAGAAGGCTGTGGGCAGCAACTTGGCCCACCGTCATTTGGACCCTTGATTTGTGGCCACGATCAAGGGCCACAAACCTTGATGTTCCCCTAGGGGAACCAAGGTCATTCAAACCCTGAAGCATCTGGCCTTCCCTTCAGGCCACATGCTTCTGGGAATGGTTGTACCCAACCATTACTGCAGCCTGTTCAAAAAATGAATAGGCACAGTTATTCCCACATTCACACATACATACACGCACCTACCCATTACCACGGTCACATACATGGCCGTTTCCTGTTTTTATTTCCCTCCCCTTTCTTTTTCTTATTTTTTTTTCTTTTTCTAACCCCTTTACTTTTCTGTGAGGGGCAACTCGTGCGAGGATTTAGATTCTCGACAGTGTCTGAAAGATGTTGTACCCGCCCTAAGTGAAGGCGGGCCTGCAAATATGTGTCAATGCTTGTTTATAGGGCTATGAGACCAGGCTGAGGGGCCCAAGCAGAGCTTGTTGTAAGCCCCATGTGGGAAAGGATCTTCGACGAGGCCTTGTTACGAGTTGGCTCCTTGGCATGCCATGTAGGGCCCTATCAGCAAGCATGAACCCGCCCTAAGTGAAGGCGGGCCCCCTGAATTTCAATATGGACGGAGTTCGTCAAATTTGGCCAAGGTTGGTGGGCGCCAGACAGTTGCCATGCGCCAGTTGGTTACATCCTCCATACTCGTGAGAAACATAAATAATCCCTGAGCCTTCTAGGCTCTTCCAGCACCACAGCTGAAGCAGGGAAAACCTCACGTTTACTCCTGTGTGGTTGGGCAGGCTCAACCAATTCGGTCTCAAGCCGCTGTCTGAATGAGCCCAGGCGCAGACACTTTGTCCCGATTAGAAGCTACTGGAAATACACAAGGCCCAGCTAGGAAGCAGACTGGGCGAGCACTTTCCATAAAGGAAAGAGCTCGCCACTGGTGGAGGCATTCGGGCACTAGGCAGTGCATGTGGCAACGCTGCTAGAGCATGCGCTTGCGGGCTGTGCGCTGGGCACTAGCGCTAGTTGCCAGGCAGTGCGCACGGGCGCTGGAAGAAGGCAGGGCGCTGCTGAGGGCAGCACCATAGCCAGCCCTACATAGCCAGGGCTTGGCGTGGACAGTCAGTGGAGGTGGTGGTGGTCTTCGTGCATGAGGGAGAAGACGTGGGAGGAAGCCAAGGACAGGGAGAGACAGGGGGAGATGAGGATGATGATGTGAGGGCTCATACCTGGTATTGGTCTGCATCTTCAAGTACTTCGGTGGCTGCTGCCGTCAACAGTTGCATTGTCAATTCGTAGGTAGGAACTAGCTGTGTAGGGAGTAGCCTGGGCGCTGAGTGCCAAGTAGGGAGAGAGGGCCTGGATACGTATGTTGGTGGGGACGAGAGTAAGCTCTCATTGACATTCGGTTTCAGTGTTTCGATTCTCCATTGATCTTGCTTTCAATGTGATTGTGCTATCTGGATTCTGTCATCTCGCTATATCTAATTTTCCTTGCAATTTGGTATCAGAGCAGGTTCGAACCACTCCGCTGGTTCCTTCGCAATAGCTGTTTGGTGCTTCGCTGGGAAATGGCGGGGCAGTGATAATGCTTGTGCGTTGGAGTATAGGCGTCTCTAAGTTGGGAGGGCACGCCTGGAAGGCTATGTGGTGACATAGGGGTGCACGTTGGATGATGAGAGCTTGCTGACGTGGCAATTTAAGCCGAGGTGGAACTTCATTGCATTGTGGGTTGTGCCGAGGCATCGACTGGTCATCATAAATGCACGACAGGTTACTGGTGAGAAATTTGTGGTTGGGGCAGCACTATGAGGTACGTTGCTCCTTACCTTATCTACCCTCTTCGTTGCTTCTTACTGTGAGGAAGTGAGTGTTGTCTTGAGAGTCGTCTCGATGTGAGGTGTCGCGAGCGCTCAACCTTGAGAGTCGGCATTCTTCCTGGGCAGCAAGCTGGTGGGAGACGGGCGAAGCCTCTGAAGGGCCCTGGACGAAGCACTCGGGTCACGGTCACCATGCCAAGCCGCTGGGACTAGTACACACATGCTTTGCCGCAAGTCCTTGGTTCTGCTGCTGCGCAATAGAGGTCATGTCGGGCGCCCCAGCCCTTTGAGATGCTCGTTGCATCCAAGGGTAAACAACGTGCAGGGACTGGCAGGTTTGACAAAGACTTGGGGCACAGGAGTGGGCCAGATTGCACACCTTTAGATACGCCATCTGAACCAGAGCTACAGGACGTCGACTTAATGACTACTCAAGAGGGATATAGGGGGAGGGAAGACTCCAGTAATTGCTCAAATGTTTAATATTGTAATATTTCCATTCAGCATGCATCTCAACAAACGGTTTTATTTTTATTTTTGATTGGTTAGCTGTGACGGACTGCTAACAGCTAACAGACAGTTGCAGATAGAGTGGTCATATATTCTTGCTGCAAACATCTGTTTCAGACTAATCAAAAGTAGGAATAGAATTGTTTGTAGGGGTCTGAAACTATCTGTTGTTACCGCTTGACTACTTCCTGGTAAATCTGGACCGTATATTTAATTTTATTTATTAAGCGGTTGGGTGCCACGCTGCGGTAGGTCCCAGCGAGGACACTAGTTCAGATTGCATGCCACGTGTAGCTTTGGGGTGAAGATGACATTGAGGTTGAAACATATAGACTAGGATGAGGGGAGGATTGCCAGAGGACAAGCACTTTGTTGGCTGAGCACTTGCTTGGTGTCAAAGACCGGGCGAGGAAAGGAGACAGCGGAGAGCAGCTATGGAGAGTTGGGTCTCGCAGAAGGCAAAGGTTGCAGCAGCCAACGCAGTGATGGCACTAGCAGCTGTAGCAGTAGCACACGATAGAGCCAAGGCCGAGGCAGCAAAGGGTATCGTTTCTGCAATGTCCCATGTCTCTTTCCAGGCCTCTTCAATAGGTGTTAGTCGGGGCATATCAGGGTCTTACACTAGTTAGTCTGTTGGTGTGCAGGACCGCCAACAACAACCCTTGTCAATGGAGGACGTTGAGATTAGAGAAACGGATGCCCTTCACACAGAGTTACAACGCCAGGTACAGGAGGTAGAGGATAAACGAAATAGAGCTAGAAGAAGAAAGCTTAGACTAAAGGCGAGGGAGGTGGAACTAAACATGTTAGAAGCTTCGGATGTGGAAGCTCCTAATAAGCAGACACTTCGGTCTAGTCAGTGTGGCAGAAATACAGGTCGTGTTTTAGGAAATGCTAGCCACATTGATAGCCGGTCAGAATTAGATTCGGGCTGCGCAGAGAGGCCGCAAGCCTACGGTGAGGCATGTGCAACCTGTTGTAGTTCCCCTGTGGTGGCCGGTGCGTCCGTGTCATTGTTGTCTATGAGCGGTCTCTCGGTACCTCAGTTCGGCATATTTCCGGCAGGCGGCTCATCAGTAGATAGTGGTGGCAGACTCAGGATCCGCTTCATCTGTCCCCATATCAACTGCTGCAACTACAGTGCGGCAGCCGGGCCAGCGGCTTGTGCAACAGGTTAGGCGATCTGTTCCAGGCACAAGTGGTTGGTCCTTAGCCAGAGACACGCGTCTAGAGAAGGGAGAAAACGTTGTTGGAGCAAGGTAGTTGGATGGGTAGGCATAAGGCGATGTACACAACCGTGATCTTGATTCTTGGGATAGGGCTAGGTCTCTTGATCAGTTTTTGTTGACAGGGAAAGAGACGAGACAAGAATGCTTGCAACTCGTAAGTTCTCCGACAGGACAGAGGAAACTAGTTGTGTTGCTGGGTCGTTGTGTTACATCCTTGTTCGCTTCGCTACTCACACTCTATTAGGAGTAGGAAGTGATTCCAATTAGGCTAAAGGCGATTCTTCTTTTTTTAAAAAGGTTTGGACTATGAGGCCGAGCTAAGTAACGTGTGTGAGGGCTTGGAGGATAGGAGGAAGAAGAAGCGAGCCCGGGATCGACGGAAGGACGATCTTGGGTTATAGACAAAGCAAGTAGACGACCATGAAACCAGAGGGAGGAGTGTTGGTCGTTTGTAGTTAGGCTGAGGCGACTGGTATGCGGAAGGGCAACCGGTCTAGGAGTCAAGGGGAAGGTCCTACTCTGTCTATAAGGATGAGAGAGGGTCTGGGATGTACGGATAGATCGGCTTGAAAGGGGCACCAGCAAAGTGTATGGCGGGAATGGTCAAACTAAGGCGAGGGGTCCAGTTCAGTTGGTTACCACGGGGATGCAGCCCAAAGAGGGGTAAGGCACCTTCAACCTAGGGAAGCATTGCATCCGTCCTGTAGAAGTAGTAGCCGCTTCTGCTCTTGTTGAGGTGGTGGAATCCCTTACCATCTCAAAAGACGGCGAAGGTTACTGACTCCTTAGTCACCCCGCAGGCATATCTGGACCACATGAAGCTCTGTTCATGAGGTGTGTCTGAGTCCTTAGAGGAGCTAGATGGTGAGACATACTAGCTGTCTGCGTGACCAAGTGAAAGGTTCTGAGGATTTGGTAGGCAACAATGTAGGTGGTCGTGGGACTCGCAAACATTGTTCTACCTAAGACTACACTAGATGCATTTGTATGGTGAGTCTGCGCATTGGGACCGTGTGCAGCGGCTAAGGCGATCTGTAGTATCTAGCTTAGCCAATACGAAAGCATTAATGTGTCCAGACTACATAACAGATGTAGTCAGTGCTTCCTCCTATGGGGGAAGGCAGCTAAAAGATAACACGCTTGCTGCCGGAAAGTCATAACCTCCGTGTTATGTACCACTTCACGGTTGCAAAGTTCCTAGTTGGACAAAGGCGATCACAGTGGGAAATATACTCAGTCTTTAATCCTTGGAGGGGAAGGCCCTCCAAATCATCTGTAAGGTAAGAAAATAAGTGTTATGGAAAGTCCAAACCTTCTTACTTACCGTCAGGAGTTGAGCCCAGAGAGGCTGTTCAAGATATAGGACCTACTGTGAGATAGACCTATAAAATACTGCCTAAGAAGCTGGACAACGACTGTCAAAGCTAGGGAAGAAGGAATGGATAGGGCCATATGCGTCTTCCGATAAATCGTCAAATGCATAAATTGATAAGAGATAAACAGGGACGTAGAGGCCAAGGATCCAAAGAATAAAAGGATATAAAAAAAATAATAACATGAATTTTTAGGAATATCCTATAATAAATAATTGAGAATAACTTATTTTTAGAAAGATAACATGATGTGGCAGCATATGTCAGGAACGAGGGATTTTCAGCGACCCTACTCTAGCAATTTCAAATATCTGCTATATCAGTCC
Organism: Chara braunii; assembly: GCA_003427395.1. Classification (NCBI taxonomy): domain Eukaryota; kingdom Viridiplantae; phylum Streptophyta; class Charophyceae; order Charales; family Characeae; genus Chara; species Chara braunii. The sequence goes on from BFEA01000183.1 coordinate 1,551,458, forward strand.
AAATCCTTTCTTGTTTACTCTGGCCTCTGTATCATAAATTATCTGAAACCAGACAGGTGACAAGAACCGGATGGTAACATATAAAACTTGTTATGAAAGAATGACAACTTAGTCGATATCCCTTAGATTGCGAGGACCTAGTCATTAATGGACACATGTAAACATATTGCTAGACCTCCTGAAAACCGTTAGTACTAGAGATGATCCTCTCTCTAACGAAGGTGGAAAAGAATGAGTGGACATATATATATATACAGCCCCTCGTTTGTTGTCCTCTTCTCCCTCTCTGCCTACGGTTTACCGGGCAGTTCTATTTGATGATATATATATATATATATATATATATATATATTCAACTGCAAATGATCTTCAGGAAATCATCCCGACGACAAGCAGGTCGAAAGTTGAGTCTGAAACATAGACCAACGACAGACTCTTTCATAATAGAAAACCGATTAACAGCTGAGTCTGTCATTCTAGAGGGAGCTGACAAGCGACTACACTAGGATTTCGATTTGCATATGAGATCATAACACCGTTCACACTTCATGCAGGAGAATGAATCTGAGTGTTGTAATTTGCACTTGGAAGGAAAACTAACATCTCTAATAATATTATATTCAAATTATTCGGGTGTCCTAGCGGTCCTTTAACAGAGTGCATTGTAAACGGCAGGACAATGACCTGCATACATGGAGTCGCCAAACGATTCATCCTCTTTCCTGTGATGTCCAGATCATTAATAACCCAATCATCTATCTTACCATCCCTGTCTTACAATTGTCCCTGACTCATGGTGATTTTTCTATGTACATTCTTACCACCAACGATAATCAGAAAAGCTACGATTTGATTCAGCTAATTTATGAAGATCATCTCTTTTTTTTCTAGCAAATCCTTGTTTTTTCGAAGCATCCTGTATTTGGTGTCTCCTACAACAGGTATTGCACTAGCTAAACTTGTAATTACAGTAGCTCCCCAAAAACTCATTTGTCCCCATGGCAACACATACCCAATAAAAGTTGTTACAATCATTAATCATAAAATGAACACTAGAGTACTTGTCAGAAGAAGATGTATGCTGCCCCTAACCATAGCTGAAGACATCAACGACAAGCTCTGAAGCTGTGATGCTGTATATTCCAAAGTTCAAACAACGGAGAAGGCTTACAATTACATCAACAAATCTCAGCAAGCTAACAACTTTGAGCTGAGTAACAGATGGAGTCAACAAAAGGCTTTCTCACGGGACTTTTGAAGCTAAGGGGGAAGGTATGCGAGGATTTAGATCCTCGGCAGTGTCTGTAAGATGTTGTGCCCGCCCTAAGTGAAGGCGGGCCTGCAAATATGTGACAATGCTTGTTTATAGGGCTATGAGACCAGGCTGAGGGGCCCAAGCAGAGCCTGTTGTAAACCCCATGCGGGCATGGAGCTTCGACGAGGCCTTGTTACGAGTTGGCTCCTTGGCATGCCCTGTAGGGCCTTATCAGCAAGCATGAGCCCGCCCTAAGTGAAGGCGGGCCCCCTGAATTTCAATATGGCCTGAGTTCGTCAAATTTGGCCAAGGTTGGTGGGCGCCAAACAGTTGCCATGCGCCAGTTGGTTACATCCTCCATACTCGTGAGAAACAGAAATAATCCCTGAGCCTTCTAGGCTCTTCCAGTAGCACAGGCGAAGCAGGGAGAACCTCACGTTTACTCCTGTGTGGTTGGGTACGCTCAACCAATTCGGTCCCAGACCACTATCTAAATGAGCCTGGGCGCAGACACTTTGTCCCGATTGGAAGCTACTGGAAATACACGAGGCCCAGCCAGGAAGCAGACCGGGAGAGCACTTTCCATAAAGGAAAGAGCTCGCCATCGGTGGAGGCATTCGGGCACTAGGCAGTACATGCGGCAGCGCTGCTAGAGCATGCGCTCGCGGGCTGTGCGCTGGGCACTAGCGCTAGCTGCCAAGAAGTGCGCACGGGCGCTGGAAGAAGGCAGGGCGCCGCTGAGGGCAGCGTCATAGCCAACCCTATATAACCAGGGCTTGGCTTGGACAGTCAGTGGAGGTGGTGGTGGTCTTCGTGCATGAGGGAGAAGACGTGAGAGGAAGACAAGGACAGGGAGAGACAAGGAGAAATGAGGATGATGATGTGAGGGCTCATACCTGGTATTGGTGATGGTCTGCATCTTCAAGTACTTCGGTGGCTGCTGACGTCAACAGTTGCATTGTCAATTCGTAGGCAGGAACTAGCTGTGTAGGGAGTAGCCTGGGCGTTGAGCGCCAAGTAGGGAGAGAGGGCCTGGATACGTATGTTGGTGGGGACGAGAGTAAGCTCTCATTGACGTTCGGTTTCAGTGTTTCGATCTCCATTGGTCTAATATTGGTGCAATGCTGCTTTCTAGATAGTGTGGGACTTCCTTGCTTTCAATGTGATTGTGCTATCTGGATTCTGTCATCTCACGATATCTCATTTTCCTTGCACTCGTCTATTGAGATGAATAGCCTCCCCTCCAAACTCAGTCGTTTCACAGAGCCGAACTAGAGTCAAGCTCAACAGGGTTGTCGTTCCCGGCTGCCCCAACACGCGCCCCCACCCGGCTGCCAACAGCGCTAGGTTCAGGCTCACCGTTGGTTGTTGCTGCCCGTTCTTAAACCACCAGTACCTCCCCCACTGTTGGGAAATTACGTGATGTTGGTCAGTACCCGAACTTTTCGGGGCTCGGCAGAGCCTCGGCGTGGATTCCCAACACTGGGTACCAACTCCGATTATTCGTTTTGTTTTGTTTTTTTTTGTAATTTATTTTATTTCGTGGTTGGACATTTTTTTGGCCGTGGACCAACCTCGACAGCGGCGGCGATGTGGAAATGCTATCGGGTCCCTCCGGCGCCGGGTTGTTGCGTGGCAGTTGGTCGGTTGGTGGTGTGCGGTCGCCGGTGGATGGTCCGTGGTGGACGACTGGCTTCGCGGGGGGGGGAGGGACCAGCTTGCGTCGACGCGCGACCGACCCACGTGGGGTTCTCTGCGGGCCGCCATCGCCTCTCTCTCTCTGTCTCCCGGCATCGCCTCTCTC